>VYXF01010887.1:57352-83463 GCA_013397295.1 Polioptila caerulea | reverse complement strand
GGCCCGGCGGGCAGGAGCAGGTTTCCGCTGATAGGCTGCGCCCTCCGTCAAACACTCGGGCCGCCCTCTCCGCGCTCTGAGTGGAGGTGTACCCGAGGCTTCCGCTCTCGGGCTCAGCTCCCTGCCTGCATCCGTGTTTCCTCTTTAGGATGCAGGTTTCTGTTTGCTTCTCTTTTCAAGATTCAGGTTTTTGGGTTTTGTTTGTTTTACGTTTGCCTAACGTCTATCCAGATTTCCTAAGGGAAAACTGATTTTTCTGTTTCTTTTTACCATAGGTGGCTTGAACGACAGAGTCAGTCCTGGACGTTTGCAGCCTTTTGCTTCAGCTGGCAGAGAAGAAAAAATGTGGACACTGACCTGCAGCGGTTGCTTTCTGTAAAAGGGGAGAAATATCGGACACTGTTCTGGGATTGTTTGTGTGTGCTTCATCCAGAAAAGGCCTCTGAAACAGTCATTAGACCCCTGGGAAGAGAATTGAGGAAGTCGTGAGGTTTTTTCTTCTAGCAGTGTCGTGCACATCACCCTTGGATTCTTTTGTCCGCATGGCATGGATACATAGCTGAATTTATGAAGTTCTGAATACTTCAGCTGCCAAAATAAAGTGCTTTCCCCTTTTTACATACTCTTTTTCTTCTCGGCCAACATTCTTTCTGAGTCAGAGGCATAACCAACCAGTTTTGTTAACTGACTCTAGGTTAAATGTGGCCTGAGTCACTGTGGAGACATTGCTGAAAAGTTTCATGGCAGATTTTTTCCCCCCTCTTATTTCGTTTTTTAGATTTTCTGACGTAGTCTTCTCTCATTTTGCAGTGAGACTGATTTTATAAATGAAGAATTTAATAGATATTTGTTTATCCTTTTTTCTTTTGTATTTTATTTAATATTTTTTGTTGAAAAATGTTGTTGCCGATAAGCAGTATGGAGGTATCCAGATAACTGTTTACAAATGCCTCTGCTACTGGAAGGTAGGAAATGTTCTACAATTCATATGTGAAATTTGTGTTTTTGGCATCACAGTTTGTGGAGTAAAATCTGTGTTTATTTCACTTGGAGCTGATGCTGCATATAGTGGTGTCTACATGGAATAGACAAGAGAAGAAACAGTTAGAGAAAAGGTTTTTAAGACAGACATTGGCAGACTTTGTAAATAGCCTTGCAGGATCTGAAAGCGAGAAAGATGGGTAGCTGATTTCTGCGAGGTCAAATCTATGTCAAACTGCTACGAATGTAGTATCAACAGGAACTGGGGATATTATCTCAAGGAAAACAAACTGGAAAGATACAAATCACGCAGTACTAACGCCTTGTGCAGTCCTCTTGGATTAGGTAAGTATTGTAGTGTTCATAAATCAATTTACCCTTGAAAAAACATTTTATCAGTAGAACAGTTAAACCAGTAATTTTTACTGGTTAGAGATTATTTGATGGTTTTGGTTTTTTGTTTTTGTTTTTTTGTTGGGGTTTTTTTGAGAAGGTTGAAGTTTGTTAATTTTTACTTGCTAGCTTTTATAATTCATGGAATAATTCCTTAAAAGTTTGAAGAATAGAGGTACAAGGAGAAACTTGTAGGTAAGAGTGTGATTTTTATGTGAGATTAAAAAATAACTATATCTAGACTAAATCCAGAAGGAATTTAGCCTTCATGTTAATGTTGTAATCTCAGCAGTGAGTATTCTATCCTTTTGACCAAGTGTTCTGGGTAACTTGCATGTGTCAGTCCTTCCATTTGTGTTAGATGTATTTGCAGCATTAGGGTAGTGATAATATAGAGGCTGTTTTATTCTTTTTTTTTTTTTTTTTTTTTTCTTTCCACTATTCTTTGTCACTTATGAAAGCCAGGGTTTTTTTACCAAAAATTATTTTACTGTCTATGCAGGCTAGGTGTTTTCTATGTTAATATTTTAATGTTGGCTTCAGTGTATTTTCCTATTCTGTAATGGGAAAGAATTAGTCTGACTTGTCTGCAAATATAACACTTCAGAAAAAGCTCCTTCTCCTTAGAATTATTCAAAATTAAATCTAGTGGTGAATTAGCTTTATATTCCTTGTTAGTGGTGAATTAGCTTTATCTTCTTTGTTGTTTTTAGATCTATTTTAGATCTTCATCCCACAGTGATTATATATTTTTTAATTTTGGCATTAATGTGTTTATAATAATTTTTTGTAGGTTTGCATTCAACTGAACTGCTACTGCATGAAAGAAAATTAAGATGGACAGAGCAACTTGATTCAAAAGTCAGTGGTAATTTTACTGAAGTTCTCTATCCCCTACCCCACCCTGATGATTCATAAGGCCTTAAATAATTATAGTGTTACAGGGTAGACTTTAAATTGAGAGTTTGTTAGAGGTTACACATTTTCTTCTGTTGTCACATTTTAAAGTGTTTTGAGAGCTTCTGTGATACTGTAGTATTAGTAGTAGTGAACTAATGAAAAATGGCTTACTCTAAGGGCAGTGCAAAGATGTTTGGAAGATTGCTTTTGTTAAAACCTTGTAGAAAAAGTGTAGTTAAGCATGTGAAACTGTATTTAAAAACTACTGCAGTGTATTTTAACTCCTGTAGCTTGTCATTTTGACCACAAATGAAGGACGTGCATCTCCATAAATTTTGTAACTCCTCAGTCTCACTAAATTTCTTATCTGTGTGTTGTCAGTATCTAAAAGTTGAACTAGCTTCAGTTTTCTGCTATGGATGGTCTTGGTGTTTTGCTATTTTAATTTCTTTCAGTTTTTTTGTTTTGAAAATATGGATACTGTGGAACATGAGTAGCAGGCTGTTTCTGTAATCTCTGGCTATGGCTTGTGGCTCTTCTGTATTGTGTCTATGTGTGGCTGGGATTGGCTGGTGAGCTGAGCCACTTGTTAAGGAACCAAACCAAAGGAACCAAACCAATAGAAAAGAATGATCTTGTATATTCCTTTATTTGTATGAGTTTGGTTTTTTTTTTGAAAGGATTTGGTAAATGGAGAGTTCAGGTGTGAGTGGCCATTTCATTTGATTGTTGTCTATTGTATGCTCATGAGAGTAATAGAAATATTAACTTCTTAACTCATAGAAAAAGTGACATGTTGCTTGTTTTTTCCAAGCTACTAATTTTCATTGCTGTGAGATACTTCTATTTCCTTTCAAGACACTCACTGAAATCAAGGAGCTACATACCCACTTACTATGACATATTTTTCTGGACTCTTTCTGGAAGTTTTGAGGAGTTTGCTTTTTAGTTTCATTAAATTAATTCTGTCTTTACACCTCTCTGTTTGCTATAATTGGGATAATTCTTTTATTCATTTCACAGTACTTACGCTTGGGAAGTTGTAGCATCTCACACTTAAGGGAAAGGAAGCACCAAGATTCATAAATGCTTGTAGTTGAAAGGGGCAACACAAATTGGAGGATACACAAAAATTCACCAGGTTTTATACATAAATTGCACACTTGGCATTGAAATTGGTATGTCAGTCGCTGGCCTACTGTATGAGCACACAGTTTACATAGTAGGGATAGGGTAGAAGGGAAGAGGTGAATTAAGGAGAGGGAGAGAGAGAAAAAGAAAAAAAGAAAGAAAGAGAGAAAAAGATCACAAGCCCTGGTTCCTAGTGTTGGTCAGGCTGATGGAATCTCCTGGGGTGTGCAATCAGGGCTTGGTGAGGTACTTTTTTATAGATAGTTTCCTTGCCCCGAAGCTAAGGTTTTAATTTTCTATGTAGATCAGTTGTCTTGCATGGTCCATTCTTTGAGGCCTTTCTGGAAATGGCTTGGAGGGTTTTGGGGGCTCCCTGGTGATCTCATTCTCCCCCTACTGCATTAGCCCTTGGTCAACAGTTCATGCCTGCTTCTGTTCTGGTGCTGTCTTTGTTGTGTCTCTGTGGGCTAGAATGAGGATGTTTGTCCCAGAAGAATGCTGTCCTACCTCTGCATGGCCCCTTCTCCAGCCATGTCCCATTTATCACTGCTGGTTGGCTCTGCAGTCACCCAGCTGTTGGTGTTTGAGATATACATGTAAGCCCCTTATCCCTAGGGATTCTATAGAAGTGTATTTTTTTTCTTATTTGTGTGCATGTGTTTGACAAAGATTCTTGAATGTTTTACAGCTGTGTCCTTGTACTTTAAACAAAATTCATACCTACTGAGGAGACAATGCCAAGTATGCTGGTCCACTTTAATTTCTTCCCTAGATTTTTGTTTTTCTAGTGCTTACAGTCTATAATGTTAATGTCTCCTTGTTAAATGCTTTGCAGACAACTATGAAGATAATGTCCTTGCTCCCAAGAGCTTATACTTTGAGCCTTGATGTAAACATAGCTTTTGTAGTGGGACAACTGTCAGCAGGTTGTGTATTTTACTGATATGTTTATTCTGGTAGGTTCATAAAATGGGTGCATTTTTACTGGCTAATTCTTTAGAATGGCACAGGTTACTCTACTGTGTGAAAAAAACTGTTGGTGGAAACTTTTGAGAGTAAGTACCCTTTAATATTGCAGCGAAACTGAAACAGAATTACATTGGTAAATTAATAGAGGGAAATTGTGCAGATATTTTGCGTTGTACAAGTTAATGTACTTTGTCCTCCATTCTAATGAGGTTATTCTATTTAACAGGTGTGGATAAAAGACTTACAGTAATGGTTCATCATTAACGTCTGAAGAAGTTGTGTTTATTTCTTATTTTTTTTAGTAGTAGGAGTTAAATTCTGTCCTGCAAAGACAACTATTTGCAGGCCTTATTATTAACAGATGTGAATGAAGCTTGGTGTGCTTTTTGTTTTATTTTTTTGTAGTCTATGTGTTTGAGTAACTGAACATAGTAACTGATGATAATGCCCTGTGTGCTATCAACTCTTCCACAGTCTCCTCCTTTCATGTCTTGGGTAATCATAGTCAGGGAAACAGCCAAAATAGGGAGTTATCTGTTTACCAGCATAGGACAAAACTTTTACCTTTTTCAATTGCTACTTCTTCCTTGTGACAATTCCAATTCCATGGTGATTTCCTACATAACATATGCTGACTAGGGCAGTGATATAATTGAACTCACACTTCAGCTTTTGAATTTGAACCTTGTTAAAGGGCAAGAAATGAGCATCTATCAGGCTTTTGCTAAATGGTCAGTACCTTTTAGCGGAATCATTAAATCATTACACATCGAAGTGTATTAGACTCTTGAGTAGGAGAAACCTGTCTGTAGTTTACCTTCAAATGTGCAGTTATTTCATGCTATGAAATAGTTTTCTTTTTTTTTTTTTTTTTACATTTTGCTACCGTGCAAAAACACTTTTTTTGTTAAAAAATTGGCATTATGTTATTTGAAGGACTTAGCAGCTTCATCTAGACCTAGAACACTTCTTAAAAGATATTTTGATTGTTGTGACATTTGTTTGATTTACAGAGGGAATGTTAAAACCTGTTGCTTGTGAACCATAACTATATGTAGAAAAGGGGACCATATGATAAAGACCAGTGCTCACATTCTAGATCCTTAGGCAAAGCGCAATGTGTTTAAGTTGGTTCATTCTCCCAAAAGGAATTTGAACCCAAAGTAGAAATGAAGGTGTTAATTTTATCTTTTGTTGGGTTTTCTATATTTTTGCTAAGTCTCTGTAAAGGTAAGTATTACGTCTGTGGCTGTACTAAAGAATGTGTTAGCTCTAATTGGTTAAAAAACTGACCACTATAGTTTGGCTCTGTATATTCCTCATAACTAAGTATAAGTGTTCAGGTTTAACAGAGGACCTTGCTCCTTCCTTAATGCTCTGCAGGAAACCTTAGTTCTTAAACTTCTTTTTAAAATGTGAGGCAAGAAGGTAAATTACAAATTTTATGGATCTCTTCTTTCGTTCTACTATATTGTCCTGTGGTAGAATATATGTGAGGACACTTCTGTGTTGGATGGTAGGGACATCAAAACTAAAACTAGAGATTTGGCTTGCACTGCAGTAGCGTGATTGAGAAATAAGAGGCTACAGTTGAACTATTTCAGAATTTTTTGTTTAACTGGTGGGAGAGACCTTCAAAAGTTCGGCTCCCTTTCCTTTCTATTGAAGGTATGAGCCTTAGGCAATAAATTTTAGAGAACCAAAAAACTTGAGAGAATTACCATACCCAAACCTAATTTCACTGAAATGCCACAAGGAGTGACATGACACTTTCCCTTGAGAGTGTTAAAAGTTTGACTGTAAAGATGTAAACATTTTCTGTTGTTGTGGCTGTTCATTTACGCAGAGAGGAAAGAAAGAAAGAATCTTCAGTTCAAGTGTTTGTCATGCTATTGCAGCAATTTGTGATCAGTAGAAATGCTGTCAGTTTCAAAAACTCATAAAGCTTGGGTAAGGGTTTGAGTATTATTTTCTGTTTTATTAACGTGCAAATTTTGGATAGCAAAATAACTTGCAATTAGCTTATTTTGATTTGTTGGAACTACCTGAATGACAGAATAGTGAGGAAGATATTGAATTAACTATGTCTTCAAAAGAGGAATGAAAATTGAGATTTATAGATTTTAAATAAAAGTATTGTTTAGACCTTACATTTAGCAACTTGATTTCAAATTAGTGCTACTCTTAACTAGAGATAGCAGAGAGGGGTAACACAGAAGGATCCCGTATCACTGGAAATTTTTCTTTTGACAGAAGATGTGTTTTATGGCAGAAGAAAAAACTTGGTGGCATGGGTTATTTTGAAGGTGTGCTTAGTTTGAAAAAAAGTCCTGAATGATTCTGTATATGAAGAAGGAGTGTGTAGGTTGATGGCTGGGTCTTGTGCATGTAATTTCTCTGCCTAATTCAGACCAATATTTGGTAGTTTTCCTTTGGCTCATGATAAAGAATTGAAGCTGCCCCATGATGGGAGGACTGAAGGGCCAATATTCTGACTACCGTGTTGGACCTTGTCTGAAATTCATATGTATGCTCTTGTTTGTCTTCTGATGCAATAAGAATTTGATATGTATGCTGAAGCTCATTATCAAGGCAGCAAAGCAATAGCAGCAAATTGAGACACTGCATATAACCATTTCCTTCCCATGCTCTCTTAACAACACTATAGTGTGCTTTAATTCTCTTGGCTTACAACCTTCTTGTACCCCATCTATAAATATTATTCTAAAAATTACATTGACAAAGTGAGGCTGGTTTGTCAGATGTGTGTAGTTGAGAAGTAGAGTTAAGGGTTCCCTATGTAATTTTTTGGTGTGCTGTACTTAACTGTGATAATAATCTGTGAGGCATTAGATAAAACCTCATAGGAATGTACTACTTAGATATGCATACATACTAATTTTAGATTCCCTTGGAAAATAAAAATGTATATCATCTCAGTGCTTTTAACATTCATTCTGTTTGAGATTTTCTCTGTGCAAATCAATTGACTGAACTTCTAAACTGGTCTTCAGGGAGCATCAAGAAATTTGTATCTCTTTTCTAATATTGTGTATTCATGGCTTCAAGCTTTCCTCCCCTCTCCCCATTGTTACAAAATTTGAAATTCCATTCACAAGCTTTAAGTATTCCTAGGTGTTTGAGCTTATATTGCCTTTTGTTTTAATGGTCTTCTGTGACAATCTTGCCAGTTCCCAAGTGTCACAGAAACTGTTTCCTGTGAAATGATACAGACTACACAGAGGCAAAGCTTAAGCATAGAACCTGAACGTACAGAACTGTTTTTCCTTGGTTTTCCTTGTCTTCTGGTGATGGGTTCAGCTGACAGAGTTGTTTTGTTTTGTTTTTTGTTTTTGTTTTGTTTTTTTTCCAATTTTGGCTTTATTTTAAAATTTGTTTTTCCTACAAAATTTTGGTCAGCTCCATTTAAATAGGATGTAGTTATACTATGGTAAATCCATTCCAGAAGCACACAACCTTTAGTAGATTAAATTTTTGAAATGTAGACATTTTAGCTATTTTACTGTATTATTAGCCTTTTTTTTTTCTTGTTACAATAATGGCATTATTTCTTCATGTTAGAACATTATGAAAAAGCAAACCTGTTCTTACTTATTCTCACAGTTCAGACAGACAGCATTACCAAATGTATCTTATCTATAGCAATGAAACCCCTTTTAAGCATTGAAGACAGGTTTCTGAGCTAGAGAAGTACTTTAGTTTTGTTCACTGAGGTTGGATCTGTTTAATACCCGTGGGACTGTCTCTGCCAGCTGAATACTGGTTAGACAAGTTAAACAACGCCCTTAAAATTGGGTGGGGATGGTCTCTGGTCTCATGTCCTTGTCATCTTCAGGTTCTACTGTGCTTTTTTTCTCCACCCTCAGTAAAAAAAGAATCAGGTCAGGGAACACTTAAATAACTTGAAAGTCCATGGGGCTTTACAGGATGCCTCCATGGGTGCAGAGGGTTCCATGATGGGTGTTCCATTCCTCCATGAGTGCTGACGTTATTGCAAAGCCATTCCTTATTATCTTTGAGAGGCCTAATGGTAATTGGGAGGGGTTCTTGAGTAAGAGAAGAGAGCAAATAGTAATTTTGTCATCAGGACTGGTGAGGTGAATCCAGGGAACTAAAGGCCAGTCAGCCTCACTTCAGTCCATGGAAAAGTTGTACACCAGCTGATCCTGGAAGTGTGTTTTCAAACATGTGAAGGACAGGAAGGTGAGTGAGAGCAGTCAGAATGGCTTTAAGAAGGGGAAATCACACTTCAGCAAGCTAATAACCCTTTAGCTTGATAAGGCTTTACAAAGAAATGACTAGCTTGGTAGATGAACTGAGAGCAATGGATGGTGTTTATCTCGACCTCAGTAAGGCTTTTGACATTGTCTTCTGAGACATTGTAATGGAAAAGGTGACAAGTACCTGTGGAGAAGTGAGCAATGAGGAGTATCCAGAACTATCTGAATCGTCAGGCACACGTCCTCAGGGATGCCATCAGTGGCACAAAGACCATTTGGAAGAAGCTGTTGCAGTGTACCCCAGGGTTCAATACTGGAGCCCTTGCTATTGAACATCTTAATTAAAGTCCTGGACAGTGGGGCAGAGTTCACCCTCAGCAAGATTGCAGATAATACAAGACAGGGAGAACTGGCTGATACGCATACTTGATGTTTGTTCTGCTGTGTGGAAGAATGTGGATAGAGGATGAAGCAAAGGGAAGGTATGAATTTTCTGGAATAGCAGCTGCATATGCCAGCTACAGAGAAGGACCTGGGGGTCCTGTTGAGCAAAAAGCCAACCATGAGCCAGTAATGCACCCTCCTAAGGAGGAAAGTGCAAATCTCCCTGGGTGACATTAGGAGGAGTGTTTGTGACAGGTGGAGGGGAGTTCAGCTTTGTCCTGTATGCAGCCTTGGTGAGGCCAAGTGTGGAGGACTCCGTCACCCTTCCAGGATGTGCAACACTGTTACAGGCTCCTTGATACAAGAAAAGGTGAGACTTGGAGAGAGTTCTGTAAAGGACCACAAAGATGATAAAGAGACCGTAGTACCTTTCCAATGGGCAGAGGCTGATACTTGGTTTGAAGCTGTAGGCCCTTAGTCTTGGTTTGAAGTTTAGGGAAGTACAAGTTGGCCATTAGTCTTTCAGAGTTATCTCTGGATGTTATATTTTAATTTTTCAGAAGGTCCTTTCCAGATTACTAAAATTAGTAAGGCATTAAATTCACTTCTCATGTAGAATTGTATGAAGGTGCAAATGATGAGGGAGACTTTAGTTTTGTTAATACTATTGATGGGACTAGAGACTGTAGGTACAAGAGAACTGAAATCCCAAATGCTTTGATTACATCTGCTTTCTCTGGCCTGCTGTCTTGCAATATCTGAGAAAGTGACTTCTTTTACCCTACTGTCTATAGGCTCTTGTGTCCACTTAGACAGACAGTGCGGAGATTGCCTCCAGCTCGATTCTCACAACAGTCACTTTTCTAATTCCTTGTATTGTGCTCTTCCAGGGATGCTCTGTGACTGTTTTCAGTGTTGTGTAATTCTTAATGAGATAGTTTTTTTTAAGCGCAGTAGAGGTTTGATGAATGCAATTAAAACTAGAAGACATTCTGGGTAAAGGATTGTCTTTAAAAGACAATCATGAGTGATCAGGTGAATTATGTTTTTGTGTAACCAGTTTATTCCAGACCTCACTACCCTTTGTTTTCATTATACATTAAAGGCCAGATTAAATACTTTTGTAAAGGAATTTGCTATTCTACCATGTTGTCAGAAGCAGTGCAGGAGACGTGCTGTGAGTCTCTACTATGTCAAAGTAGTCTGCTTACGCTGTAATTTTACAGGCTTTGAGCTGGACACTTTCTTATTTTTTAAAAAAAATATTTTTTGTATTTCTAGTTTATTTATAATTTATTTTTAGTTTAGCTTATTTTTTATTTTATTTTTCCTTTTAGTTTTAATTTTATTTATTTTAAAGCTTTGTCTGTGCTAACGGTTTCCAGTGTTTCATAGATACCTGGCACGGGGGAAAAATAGTCTAAATCTGTCTTCATGTCTTATCCTTTTTCTTCGTAACATTTGGCAGCACAACTGCTTCCTGGAGTAGTGCTGCATTTAAGTGAGGTAGGCCATACACAGGATTCTGTCTGTAGTGGCTCTGCCGTTGCCCTGTACTGAGTCTGGTTTGTGACTGCAGTGTATTCCCATTTTTTTGTGCTACACAGAGATACAACCTGGAGTGACAGATGCTTGCTGGGGTTCTGCAATGTGTTCAGCCTGTGGTGCTCTCACTAGTGGCTGGAGAGTACTGCCACAGGCTGCCAGTCTGCCTGCTTGGTGGAATTTCCCCTGAGTGAAGGGCATGAAATCCATGACTAACATGACTGGTGGCAGCAGTCCCAAATTTAGCACAAATGGTGTAAGAATGATCAAACATTTTTTTCCACCTATCCCCTCCCCCCAAAATAAATGGGGGAGGGAGTACTAAAATAAATTAATTTTTACTGCAAGAAGTTACATAACTGTTTCAAAAATGTGATAAATTGTGTTTATTAAAGCCAAATTTATTAAAGATGTACTTCTTAGCACTGTTTCAGGTAGTTTATTTATCTAGTTCTCCCTGATCTCTGTATTTCATGCCCTTGTTGTATGTCAGAAATGAGTGGTGGAGGTTTTTGTTTATGAACAAGCTTGCAAATAAAACTTAAATGATAGTAAGTTTGCTTGTCCCAATAATAGTGAATTAATGGTTGCAGATAAGGTTTTAATCTTAAGATGAAGTTTGAGGAAGAACTTTGCTAAAGGAATCTGAAAGCAGGCTAATTCTGCTTTCATAAAAGTTCATTATAGCAGAATGTTTTCTTTTGTATTGTATTGAATTCTATTGGTGTTATTGCAGGAAAAAAAAACAGAATTTGACTTACATTTTCGTTGTAATGGATGTTCTCCATGCTTAAAAAGTTAGCTTTTTAAACTGTATAATGATTTCAAATAGCAGGGGAGAGAGAAAAAGGTTACTGGAGAGACATGACTCTTGCATGGTTAGCACTAAAAATAGGGAAAAAATGGATTAGCTTTTACAGTGTTACCTTTGTGTAATGCATCATCCTGCAGGTTAAACTCTTTAGTTACAGTTATTAGGGTCTGATTTAGAAGTGTAATAGAAATGGACAGGTTCAAATATTTATCTGAGTCTTAAAACTGTTTCAGAATACTTTTTTTCCCCTGATCTTCAGGACCGTGTGTCTGTCCACCTTCAATCTGCTGTGGTTGATATCTTGTGATTCTGGTGGTGTTTTGGATTGACACATCTCCTTTCTTGCTGAAATCTCCTTCAGATGTTCATAACCACTTTTTAAATACATTTTATGTCTTCATTTTGTGAGGCAAAGTAAGCCAAATAGTTTCCTTAGACTTTTCATGTCTTTGATCACTGAAATAGTTTCTTACTGCACCAAGTAAAATCTTGAATCCCTGTGCTGTCATTCTTTAAGTGTGATTTCACTTTTCCTTTGGGAATTTAAAAAAGAAAAATGTGATGTGGGGAAAATTGACCATAGTCTTTAATGTTTGATTTCTTCATTTAATTTGGTAAGTGCAAGGTAAATCAATGGTATTTATTTTAGCTTCATTTTTGTTGTTTTTGCAGGTCTGAGTGTCGACCCTGGGTGTTGTTTCTTAGCCTTTTCCCAGAAGTCTTGACTTTTGATTTATGCAGTTGCTTTCTGATTCCCTTTTCACGTTACTTATTTTTTTCCCCTTTGCCTGTTACTTATTTTTGTAACACAGAGACAGTACATCAATTTTTTCCCAGATGCTATGCAGATAAACAAATTAGAATATAGGATCTCCTGCTGATTTACAGCTAGTGAGAAATAGATTCTGTCACAAAAGAACCTTGCTGACTCTTCTCTCAAAAGAACCTTGATTAGTCATAAAAAAAACCCCAACCCAACCTTTTCTTTGTGTTGGTTGAGTGTATTTGGTGCAGTGTTCTTATTTCAGCTGCAAATGTAGCTCAAAGTAGATGACTGAGTAATATTTATGACTAATCTCTTCACTGTACATCACCTGGAACCAGCTGGTCATTGTTCCTTGGCAGTCACTGCCTTATTATTGGAGATCATACTTCACAAAACTATAGAGTTAAATTTTATTTAATTGAATATTGGATTAATTATTGCATGTTACTTAAAGCAAAAATTTTTCCAGACTTCTTTCAGATCCCCCCCTCAAGACGTTAAACTTAAGAACAGGATTTCTTTCTTTACTCTAAACTATTCTATTATCCACAACATATCAACACATGACTTTTATCTAAATTTATGGGCTACGGAAGACTTTTTCTACTGAGGTCACTACACATTACTTGAATTGGTCAGAAGAGGCTATTTCTGAGATGAGACAATAGTTTGACCACTTTGACTAAAGACATTTAAACGTATTTGAGTGTTAATAATATAAGGATAGCAGTATTTCAGTATCTTTTCCTTACCTTTCTGCAGCTCTGCTCCTGCAGCTGAGGGCCTGAGCCGAATTAGATTTTGCCACAGTTTGGTTGCAGAATGGCAGATGCTAATAGGGAATGGTGGCTTAAACAATCATGATAAATTTTGAGGCTGCTCTTTTGTTACCAAGAGAGTTTCTGAAAGCCCTGGAATTTTGTTTGAATCTGTGGTGTTTACCTCACTAAGTTCACTTCTGATAGCTGTATTAATGCTGGGAGTACATCAGCCACTTTATTAGTGTTACTGAATAGCATTTGTGTGGTGGGTATGCAAGAGAAAACTTGCGAGTAAACGTATGCTTTCATGTCAGTGTAATAAAAGCAATCTTGTGCTACTGACTTTCGTTTTGTTCAAATACTTTAAATATTGTTTTTGTTTAATTTAAAAGTAGTTAATAGTATGTATCTGAATAAAGGTTGCAAATGCTTTGGTGGACACAGAATACAGACACATCTCTGACTTTTTGGGATAGCTTAGGTAGGGGACCTGAATAGCATGGAAAGAAGATAGAAAGAACCTTTTTAATGTTAGAATGTGTTGCAGAATAATTTGCTAGTTGTTGGTCCAGCTTAAATTGGAAAACAAGCAAAAAACATACTAGTGTTGGTAACCAAGCTGATCACAAAGGGTTTAAGCATAATAAATCCTGCCTGTGGCAGCAGAGGTGCCTTGCTGACATCCCATTCTTATGTTTTGTGATGTGTTTTCAATTTATCAAAAATACTTCCTGAGAATGAAGAGTATGCTAGAGCTATCAAATATATGTCAGATCATCTGAACAGAGATCATGCTTATAATAAATTGTTTTTTATATATAGGGTAAACTTGTTGGCAACATCAGAAAGCTAGAAGCTTCAAGAATGTTTATGAAACCTGGTAAAATATGGAACCAGCAACTTTAAGCTAGGTAGGCTATGTCCTCTAAAGCGGTTTTAAAATGTCTTTTCCTGACTTGCTCTTTGTTTCTCAGTTTAATTGTAGCTGGGATGTTTGTGCCTATTCAAAGTTAGAAGGGTTTAATAATCAAAGTACTCTCTGTTCCCATGTCTAATTGCTAGACCAGGCATATGTACAATTAGGTGAAAGAAAACGTTTTCTTGACTTTGATGTGGACCACAGGAGTTGTTTTTCATGTTAATGCTTAACTGCAAATCTCTGAGTTTGGTCAGGTAGTGTTCTAGAAATACGTCTGTGGTTTTTTTCTTGCTGTGTTTTTTTATTAAAACTATTAGGAAGTATTAGCCCTAAAAGTTTGACTTTCATGGGCTTATTGAAACTTACATGTATATTCTGTTGCCAACTTTGTGCTTTGAGTATGGAGTAGTTTTGGCCCAGGTGTCTGTCTTTACCATTTAAGTTTATTTCTTTCTAAGAAAAGGACTGACTCACCTGATACAGCAGCACTATCAAAAATTTTTCAGAGCTTTTTTAGCTGAGAACATGAGGAAGATTAAATCTGCTTCCTGGAGAATTTTTATATAAAGAAATAGGCAGCCATTATCAGTGAGCTGTGGGAAAAGGTCTTTTCACAAAAGGTCTTTCCAGCCCCTGGATACTTGGTGATCACCCAGTCTTTTGTGCAAAGGATAAAAGGTAAGGATGTTAGTGAGTTAATAATGAACCCTTCTCATGGCAGTTACATAAATAATGTTAGGAAGCTTGACTAGTTTTCTAAAAACAGTACGATAAATCTATTAAGTTACATTGTTTGTGGATTTGCTGTCCTGTACTTAATAGCTGATGCACCAATAACTTGTCATACTTTGTTGAATCTTAATGTTCTTACTCGGTATAAACCTAATCTTACTCATTATTTTTCAGACTGTAAGTGCCTCAGTCTAAAGACTTTGTTGCTGTTGTTGTGTCAATCTTTCAGTACTGAAAATCTGTCTTGATAATTTCTGAAGATAATATGATTCTTCTCCTTGGAGGTGTGAACTATGTCTAAGTGAAGGGGAACAAAAATTTT
This sequence comes from Polioptila caerulea, assembly GCA_013397295.1. Lineage (NCBI taxonomy): Eukaryota > Metazoa > Chordata > Aves > Passeriformes > Certhiidae > Polioptila > Polioptila caerulea. Next base: position 68,605 of record VYXF01010887.1, on the reverse strand, counting down.
TTCTTGCTGGAATCTACTAGAATTTGTTGTTTCTTAATTTTGCATCTCTTGTTTTTTTTGTAAACATATACTCTTTTGTATACTGTTAGTGAATGGGGTATATTAGTAAAAATTAGCATGGTTCCTTTTAGAAAGAGAATCCGTTTCTGTGATAGTTCATTGACTCCAGAATTTTGTTCATTTATATTTTACTACTTTGATATAACTGGAAATACTTAGAAAATTTCTCTGGATTTTTTGTCGGAAGTTGGTTTAGGAGTGAATTGAATTACTTCAGCAGAGTAATTTATAGTTAGTTATTTGGGTGAGACATACCTTTAACCTTGTCTCTATTTAACTGCAATAATTGTATATCCTACCTTACAGTTTAGCTGTGGTATTGGAGGTACCCAAAAACTTAATCATGAGCTTATGTCATTAAAAAAGAACTGCAGCTCAACTAAGTACAGTTTTGCACTAAGTTAAATCTAACAGATCTGTTAGGCTTCCTTTTAGAAGCTGGAACAGTCTTGTCTGTCAATATCAATGGATATCTGCAGTAGCCTGCAATATTCTGGTTCAGGCCAGAGAAAAAACATAATTATGAGTTACCAAGTTCAGATTCCACATCTCTTACTAATACATTACAGCAGCCATAGATTAAGGTAAATTATATCTGTGCTCACTAACAGATTTGCACTCTGCTGTTAAGAGATGTGGAATTCACGTTTGTTTGGGCCTCCCTATATAATGTGTGGGTGTTTATTATGTTTTCACTAGCTGTATTTCTAATAGCTAATATATCATACTTAAAATATTCTTGAGTCATTGCCCATTTTGCAGTGACTAGCTGCAGAGCATGATTTAGTTGCCCTAGTATAACTTGAGAAGTGTTTCATCCATTTCTTTCCTGTCTGTGCTACAATTCAGCTTCAGGTAATACAGTTCACATTACCTTGTGTTCTCTTGCTTATTGTGAAATATTTTCTTACCTGTGAGAAGAGTGTAGGGTAGAAAAAGTACTCTTGGGTTTTAATCGTAAACCATTATATTCTTTGGTCCATTTTCAAACTAAAGAATTATGCTGGATTTTGACACTCTGAAGGTATAGACTCTATTTCCATTGAAGCTAGAGACATTGTGAGGTTTGTGATGAGCCCAAATATCTAGGTTTTTCATAAGGAACTTTCATATGGCTGCTGTGACTAACTGTTAGGGATTAATTTTAAAAAATCAGCTCCTAGGAAGCTAATAAAATAATAAAATCCCTTCTAGATAGTACTAGAAAGTATTTCAGCCAGCTATTTTACCATATCTTTCTGGATCAGACCTTACACAAGATGCTTCATCCCACTTTTAAGAGGAAAGAAGGAAAGAAATGTTACAGATACATTTTCATTATTCCTGTGATATATTTGATTTATGTGACACTTCAGTAATAAAAGCACAGATGCTGTAAATGAGATGAGGATAGTTAGATTCTAAACCAGATCTGCAAGGAAAATAATGTGGGAAAACAGAAAGGAAATACTGAACAAAAGGCAACTAGTATAATCCCCTTGTAACATAAGCATCTGAAAGGACTTATTTTTTCTTCTGATTACAGGGACTTGCCATGAGGTGCTAAGCCTTTTTTCTTTGATTCGGAAAGACTGGACCTAAATGGCGCAGCATGACTTTGCTCCAGCCTGGCTTAATTTTCCTACACCACCATCATCAACAAAGGTATGTTTTGTGTTGGTCTTTAGAAAAAGCACTCTCATTATTAGGGAAGTCTAAATGTCATAACCTCTATCACAGTAAAAATGCAAATCTCTTCATGAATACTGTGGTGATAGACTACTCTAGTAGAGTTTTTTGCTTGAGCAGCTTAGTTCATGGAAAGAAGCACATGCCTGGCCTTGGCTGTGACTGGTTTAAGGTTGCCTTCATCAGGTGTTCAAAATTAATTATTGTGTTCCCTGCTAGAAATACCAAGACAGAGCATGTACTTGATGTTCTTGTCCCTGTTTTTTTAATTGTGTCCTGTAAAATTTACAGGAGTATTATTCTGTCATCTAAGTGATTAAAACTATGCTTTTTTAGATTTTCTGAAATGGCTCTGCAGTTGGTGTTGGAATGCTTGTTGCTACTGGTTGAGTGTGGTGCTTTTATACTCTTAGGCATCTTCACTCTGGTTGTTTCATCTAGACTACTTTTACTTTATATAATGGGACAGCTTGGAAATAGGAAATAATAATCTCTTAATTGTTAGAATGTGTAAATATTCCTGGGAGTCTTGAGTATGTCTGTTTTTCCCTGGCTGTCTTTCTGCTCTTTCCTAATTTGTTCAAATACATAAGCAGAGTCAGCTCTGGATGTTAAAACTCCTGTCATCTGCTTCCCTATTTGTAGACCTATCTTCATTATAATAGTTTTAATTCAATATTTATATCTGCTGCTATGAGAATTGCTTTGCTTTTCTTTAATATGTAATTTTGCTGTCTTTTATGTCCATGGAGAATACTTAGCCTTGAGAAACTTGTGACAATAGGCTTGTGGTATTGTTAAATGCACAGGTAGATGGCAGTGTTAATTGTGTTCCTAATGCTTTGATTCTATATGTCTACACAAACATAAACACATTTTTTCAGTCAGATCATTGAATGTCCTTATTTATATCACTCTGTTTATGTCTCTTCTACCTTGACCTAGCTAGATTCTTTGTTTAGTGTAGTCTATTTCTGGGAACATATTGCCTATCTGTTCCATGATACATAGTGTCTGCAAATGCAAATTAAGAAGCAGTCTTAAAACACAGTTTTCATACTTTGTGATTTCTGATGAATTCAACTCTTTTGATCTGATTTTTTCAATGCAATATGTTTTAAATTGGAAGAGTATTTGGAGCTTAATTTGATATGGTGTCACAATTGCAAAACAATCTTCACTACATGTTTAAAGAGTCAGCTGCAAGAGCTTTACCTGCATGCTTTATCTGTGAATACAGCAGGATAAAAATAAGTTCCAGAGTATTCTAGTACCACTAGAACATCTGAGGTATGGGCTGTATTTGTCACCTCATTTCTGAATTGTGTGAAATTTTCTTGCAAGTGTATTTTTTGGCTCCTGTTCTCTTCTACAATTCTTTGCCTCATGGAGTTTTGTTAGATTTTCTTCTCTTTCAAAAGTTCCATGTTGTACGCTTACTCTGTTGTAATATTTGTGTGTCATTGTTGGAATGCACCTTATTTCCCTGTATTACCTGCTTCCTCAGTGATGTGCATTCAGTGATATACAGCCCATTTGGATAGTTAGTGCTTGAAAAGTCTGTCTGTAGTTCTTAGTTTACAGAATAAGACTTGTGATTCCTCACAGGTTGCAATTGTTGTGGCCTCCTGTCCCCTCTGTTTCCTAAAATAGACTTTATCTTTCACTGTATATCAAAAAAGCAGAAGAGAACAGCAGATAAGAGGGGTGGAGATGAAGAGGAAGGGATGAGGAAGGCAAGGTGTCTCATGTTTTGTGCAGAATGGAGCTGGAGTGAGGCTATGGTATCAAAAACATTTAGGCTTGAGAAGCAGAAATGGAGCTCTGCTTGGTCCATTTTTATATTCTTGAAGTGTAATCACTTTCAGGGATTACACCTACAAGACTGGTTTTCCCCTTGAGCCCTTGGTAGCTGAGATGTTTTTCCTTACATAGCTCTAGGCTGGCATTATAGAAACCTGCTGCTAGGAAGCTGTGATTGTGAGTGAGCTTTTTAATGTGACATAGAGATTACAGCTTGATTGAAATCCATCTCATCTATTGCTGCTGATTTATTTTTAACAGCAAGCTTTTCTCATCTCTCTGTCAATTACACAGCAAAATCCACCAAAATAGGTGTGTACCTGTGACTCAGTGGGTTTTGTTCTGGAAATAACGTGTTTGTGTCAGTGCAGATGGGCAGGTGGAATGAGAAGGTGTTGTGAAAAGGGAAACCAGTTTGGGATATGGACATAACTTTAAAAAAAGTATTGCTGTAAAAAGTGTATGGGGACATTGCAGATGGATAAAGTCAATTTTACAAGTTCACTTTTACTTCTTGTTAAGCGATTAGACTTCCTGTATTTCTTAAAATCTGTGTTGTTTTTATCCCTTTTTCTTGATTGGCTGAACTGAGTTAGATAATTTCTCAAGTTACAGAAGTTGCCAATAAATTTCCTTTTGGTTACAAAGCTTAGTGTCATCTCTGCCTTGAGAGGTTTCATGGACGGGTGCCTCCATCATGTGGGGAAAATGCAAACTGCATGAACTTTGCACACTGTTTAAAAGTGTCAGATGCATTATAGCGTGTACAACTCAAACAAGATAGATAAAATGCTGTTAGTTATATTTTGTGAAAATGTTGATTGCAGTGAAGTTAATACAAAAAAGAGAAAGTTAAATTCCAAAAGCAATATTAGGAGTTTATTGTACATAAATGAACACGTGAAGCATCTTCTAAAATTTCACCTAACATTGGCAGATCTAGCACTTTCTGAAATTTTTGGCAGCTTTGTCAAAATCTGTTTAAGGATTTTCTTTCATTTAAATATTTAGATTAATTTGGTAATTTTGGAAGTACTTTTATTTTAATAATTTTTTTCAGTTTTCTGGTTTTGCCTTCTCCAAGGAGAGTATGTCAAATAATTCATGTCCCAGATCTTGGATTGAGACGGTAGTCCCTGTACATTTGGCTTCTGTACAATTTAAAAATACATGCTTTGATTTTTAAATATATGCTTATTTGAGTTTGAATTTTAAGCAGTGAATATTGAACAGCACATTGAGCTCTACAGGAGCATTTTCCATAGAGCTTTGGGTATCTTTCTTTGTGTGTATGATTTCCTCTGTGGAGTACGTGGGAAGAAGGAAGTAATTTTAAAGGTACACCCAGAGAGAAGTTATAAGGAAGGCATGGGTTGTGTAAGGCAAGATGGTTTTTGGTTTAGTTCCTTTAGGTATGAGTTCTAGTCAGGCTATGGTTTGATTTCTTGGTGCTGTTCTCAAGATAAGATTTTAGTTTACTACTTCCTACTGATATATTGAAGATTTATTTCTTTAAAATTTCTCTAATGTGTGCTTATAAGCTGAAAATTTGAAGTATATTTGTGAATCCGGACACTTCTGGTTATAGATTTTATTAGTACTTCATAACTACTTGTATTTACCTTTTTAAGTTATAATGACAAGATTAATAAATTAAACTTTACTTGATTATAGCTGCCTTGGGTGGAAGTGGTTCGTTGCTTTCTGTGGAATGCATGTATGTAGTCTCTGAAAATCCAGGTTAAGATCCCAGACTTCTTTTCTGCTTTCCTATTTGTCATCTTCTGTCCTTTCTTACCTTTTAAAAATTTTTTTTCTTCTACTGCAACGCATGTCACTTGTGCTCTGTTTCCCTGCCAAAACAAAGTAGACACTTTCTTCCTTGTGTCACAGACATGTGTCTTAAAGGCTGTTTCAGTGTCCTGGAGCAGATGATGCAGCTTCCACTTTGTTAGCCTGAGAGATGGTGACACAGCTCTGAATATGAGGACTGCTGCATTGTCTGTCGCTCAAAGTTCTTGTAAGAGTGGATTGTGTATACCGTGAAAAATGTGCATGTTATGGTTTGGAGGATGAAGTTTGGTTATTAATCAGATCTCAGGTCTACCACTTATGCTCCTTTACAGTCATCGCTGAATTTTGAGAAACATTCTGAAAATTTTTCATGGACAGAGAATCGTTATGAAACAAATCGCAGAAGACACAATTCTTCAGAGGGGTTTGATACTAACACTGGAAGGCCAAACGGAGGTATAATTTATGGAACACTCTGAATATGTTTGCATCATCTCTCTGTAGCACTAGCTAGAAAGGAAGTTTGATGGTGATAGCTCATCTATGCTAAATTATTTTTCTGTAGTAAAAGAATGATAATGGAAAGACACATGTGGGAGAGGATGTGAACACTAAGGGTTGATTAAAGTAGTGTGACTCCAGGTGTATTTCTCTCTTGAGCAGAAAAAAAATGTTGAGTTAATACTCTAGCCAAGAGCATATAAATGAGCCGCCAGAAAAAGATACTGACTTGTTGAAGCACTGGCTGGCTGTCTTCTCTCTCTCTGGTACTGTTTTGTAAGATCCTTTGCTGCTGCTTATGCAAATGAAAACTTGTTTCCTATGTTATTGTATTACAGTGTATAGAACTTGTGATTTAACTTCTTTAACAATTCTGCAGAGTAAAATCTTTTAAAATTGTTTCTAATTACATTTCTTTAAAATTTAAAAATCCAAGGGCATTTTGGACAAAAAGAGAGGAATGGTTGGCGTTCACAAGGCAGAAATGGTCCAGAAAATACAAACCATCGTGGAGGGTACCATGGTGGAGGTTCCCGTACTCGTAGCAGCACCTTCCATTGTGGAAAAGGCCAAGGACTGCATGAAAACAGTGTACCTGATAATGAAACCCACAAAAAGGAAGACAAAGAAGTACCCAACCAGTTTGAGGCTGAGGATTTTGTAAGTAAATTGTAATTAGGATTAAAAAGGTTTCATTTTTTCTACAAGTACCATTTTGTCCGTTACAAGTCACTTCATGAGATTTCACCAGTTTCAGATCATCATATAAGGAATTTTCTGTAGGTAAGGGAGTGCTAGTAGTTTGTCCATTAACTTGTTTCTCATTTTATATTTTGTCGCTATATGTTTGTTATTGTTACTTGAGTATTTAAGTGAAACTACAGTTGGATTCCCATCTGCTGTGTGATGTGTATATAATAAATTCTACACAGTTACCTTATTGGACTCTGAAATATTAACAAAGTAATTTTCATGCATGTGGCCTTCTGAGATGTCATGCTTCAACCTACAATTAGAATGTAACGGGAAGGGTGACTTGGCTTTTTGAAGAAACATACATTGCTGTTTTTTGCTTTCTCTGGGCAGTTCATGTAATGACATTGGCTGCTGCCTGAGGTATTCTGTTGGAGAAGAGAAACAAGTGAGCATTAACCTGTTTGGTTCATGGGGGAGGTGTTTAGTCTGTCAGCAGAGGTCATGCTGCTGGTGTTATTGTGCTTCTTTATTTCATTCCCTCTACAATTCAAGAGTTACTTTTTTAATAACGACAAAACTTTATTTCAGCCATCTTTAAACCCTGAATATGAGAGGGAACCAAACCAGAATAAATCTCTAGCTGCCGGTGTGTGGGGTGAGTATTTTTGATGGTTTTAAATGCAAAAATATAGCAGAGTTCTGAAGTTGTTTTATTTGAAACACAAGCCTCTTTCTAGAATTATAAAGGTATAGATTGAGAAGACTTAAATATTATTACCATGTAGGTGTCTTAACACTTGCATATGGCTATCAGTCAGCTAGTCTGTAGATGCAGCCACAAGTAGTATTCTTTCCCAGAACGAATATACATTTTTTTTTTTTCCATAAAGATGTCAAGAAATCTTCACCTTTATTTCAAGAGGAAGTGCAATGAAGGTTGGGCACCCAAATTAGTGATTGCTAGCTGAAGGTTTTGTGAAAGAATGCTTTTGACTGATTAGATGTGTTGGAAGAATTTGAAGAGAAACCTGGGAGAACTGGAAGAGTAGGTTAGCTTCCAGAGATTTAAGTTTTCTTTCTGGAAGTAAATATCTTATGCTGTTGTTGTGTTTGTGAATTATATGTATGACAAATACAATCCTGAGAATGGGCATTGAGCAGACCTGTAGTCAGGATTGTTTTCTCATATTCACCTGATTATGTTTGGCTATCACTTTACAATTCTAATGGGCTTTATGTAGTCTATTCTAGGAAGGTTGTAGCTTTAGATGGCAGGGATTTTTAAAGTAATAAATCTACTGAAAATAAGAATATTTATTTTAAAAAAACGTAATTAAACATGAAAACTTTTGTCTACTTAAGCTGCTGCTAATGCTGAAATTTTAAAGGTATATTAATTTGCTGATGCTTTTTCTCATACTTAACCAGTATTTTTTGCACACTAAACTAACACTAGCTACAGAGCTACTCCTCAATATAAATTTCTAATTGTTGTAAACCTTTGCCGCATAATAAATAATTGGACAGCTTTCTGGTTTTGTGTTGTTAGCATCTTTCATGTGATAATCCATCTCTAAATAAAAGAGTCTTGTTTCGTAATTGAAAAACTGAAATTGAGGCTGTTATTATTACTTTTAGAAGGAAATACTCAGGACAGGGGATTGTTACAAACCCTTCTAATAGCTGTTTAAAATGTAGGCGTCTCTTTACTTTGTGTATTTGTGATGGGAGCCTGTCAGTATTATGAAAAATCTTGTCATGAGGTTTAATGAGAATGAAGCTTACAGTTACAACTATTTTGTAGCATCTGCCTCCTAAACAAAGCTAAAGTCATGTATGCTTTTAGGGTAGGGTTTGTTGTTTTTTTTTTTTTTTTTTTTTTAACAGAGGATATACTGACTATGTGAAGTAGAATTGCTTGCAGGGAGAGATGATCCTTGAAAAGGCTCTTAGCTCCCTGTTGGAATGCATGCACAAAAAATGTATTTTTTTCACTTTTTGACAATTTCAGAACTAGTTTTAATGCATTTTCCTTAACATTGTTAAATGGCAGTTTCCCTAGTTTGACAGCTGATTGTATGTCTCCTAATTTGTGCTCCAATGAACATGGAAATTTTTCCTGTTATGTCCATCTGAAGCATGGAGGTAGAGAAACTGATCATTGCCATGATCTAACATGTAGTGCACATCTTGTGTCATGTTTATAGAACCTCAGTGCAGAGTCCTAAACTGAGCTGTTAATAAATGTATAACTAATTATTCTTTAGGAAGCCTTTAGGGGAATATGAAAACTGTAATCTCTTTCGAAGTTTGGGTAGCTATCCACAGTATTTTGATTTGAGAATTGCCATGCAGCAGTCTCTAGAACTGTGTAGCAGGTTTCTTTGAAGAATATATTTTATTTGAAAAAGTGCAATTCCTGCATTGCCAAGTGAAATATTTTTAAAATTATGGTTGTAGAAAATGGAACAGAACCTGTGTTTTTCCAGATTTGCACAGTATGTTATTTGTGGAACTAATACTGATTTAAGTTCCTGATTTATGCCTATTTGCTCTGGATCATATGGCTGTCCGGTACCTTATGAACTAAAAACTAATGACATTGTGTACACAGGCACATACAGACACATGCATACACACACACACATCTATATACATACACACTTCTTTTTTTCTTCCAGAGTACCCTTTAAATCCTAAATCTAGATCTCAGAGAATGCTGGTCATTAAAAAAGGCAGTACAAAAGAGCTGCGGATATCTGGATTCCCAGTAGTGGGAAGTCTTCACTCACAGCCGGTAAGGAATGGAACTGGCACAAGTGTTTATAAAGGATTAGTCCCCAAACCTGTCACTCCACCTGCAAAGGTGAGTATTGGATACCAGTGTTACGAAAAACATGCCTAGAAAAATCATGCTGTAATTCTGAATGTGCTTATTTCATCCCTGAGAGTACTCTTTCTAGATAATCATGTATTCAACACTTGCAAAATGCAACACACCCCAAAAATGAATAGAAACAACTTTTTTGCATTTTTATTTTTAAACTATAATTTAGTCTCTCTTTGCTTCTCATCTACCACTTTTGAGAAGTGCAGCAGCTGTACAAGTGAGAGTAAAAATTGTGCTTTTAACTTAGAGAATAGCAGTCCCTTTTGTATATTTGATTTTAACAGAACAAAATTAGGTATGTAGTGGAGAGGTATAGTCAGCATAGTAATACCTTTAAAATTTATCCCAGTTATAGACAGAGATGACATTGTAACCTATTAGTCTCATTCTGGCCTCTTTCCAAATGTGACTTTCCATGTTCTTAATCACAGAATATTCTGCGTTGGAAGGGACCCACAAGAATCATCAAGTCCAGCTCTTAAGAGAATGAACCATATGGACTTCAGACCCTAGCATTATCAACACCAGAGTCTAACCTGAGGGTTAGAGGGTCTGAGCTGTTCTCCCTGGCTTCATCTCTATTTTTTTATGTCAGGAATTTTTCTATGCTCTTGAGAGCATATGATGGATTAGTTCTTAACTCTATAACATTTTGAATCTAAAATAATATGTTCAGCTGTTGTAGTCCCATATTTCATTTTCAATACCTAAAATATGAGGATCTTAATTGTTTTGAAATTTTAGTCTTTACATAAAACAACATGAACAGTATTTATGAGCAGATGAATTGCTCATAAACAGCCTCTTTTCCGCAAGAAAACAGATGTTTGCGCTACATTAAGGTTGCAGTTATGATTTGCTTTTGCTTAATCATTTTTCTGAAGATTCTTGATGAGAATCCTTTTGTAGTTAATGACTCTTTATATCTCTGTTTATATTTCTGTCTAGCACACACAGTGGAAAAGCCAAGCGAAAGAAAATAAACTTGGGAATGCATTTCCTCGTGAAGCTACACATGGTGTTGGCAATTTCAGTCCTTTCAAATCAAATGTCAAGGCATTTGCTATAACACAAAATTCAGTGAAAGAGGTAAAGCAGTGGCTGTAGTTAAATCTATAAAAACATTTAATTTGTTTAAGTGAAGATGGTCAGTAATTTTATGCAGAATTGTATTAAATATGGGGTTTTTTTAACTTAATGTGTGAGACAGTTGGAAGGCACATCACCAGCCTTAAAGAATTGCACAGTTTCCTTGGTAGGTTTGAGTTGGAATAAAAACTCGCATTTGGAAATACAGCCTGATACATTTAGACTTCAAAACTGCTAAAGTTATTACATGTTTCAGAAAGCCCCCTGTTCATTAGCAGTGCTCCATAAACCTGCATCTCTGGGTTTACATCTACAAAATGTATATACCAAAATACAGATCTTCCCTCTGCTTTTGACTGTGAATATATGTGAAACTTGAAACAACAGATACCTGTGTCTTTAATTGAATTTCTAAATGAAAACACTTCTAACATTCTTTCTTTTTCTGTAATTGGTCAAATTTTCTACACTTTTTCTAGTGTAATCGGTCCAGTTCTTCATCCCCTGTTGACAAATCTGGTCAGCCTCGATTAACAAAATTAACAAGAATGCGGACTGATAAGAAGAGTGAATTTTTGAAGGCATTAAAAAGTGATAAAGTGAAAGAGGTGCATGATGATGAGAATCATGACGGGCAAGAGAAGGTAATTTTGTTCTTACTGTATATCCTGTAGGTTTCAGACAAACTATAAACTGCTTTTTATTTTGCTGTAAGCAGCTGTTAAATGAAGGAAAGGAATTAGAATTACTTT
>VYXF01010887.1:45476-56800 GCA_013397295.1 Polioptila caerulea | reverse complement strand
ATTCTGGCCTCTTTCCAAATGTGACTTTCCATGTTCTTAATCACAGAATATTCTGCGTTGGAAGGGACCCACAAGAATCATCAAGTCCAGCTCTTAAGAGAATGAACCATATGGACTTCAGACCCTAGCATTATCAACACCAGAGTCTAACCTGAGGGTTAGAGGGTCTGAGCTGTTCTCCCTGGCTTCATCTCTATTTTTTTATGTCAGGAATTTTTCTATGCTCTTGAGAGCATATGATGGATTAGTTCTTAACTCTATAACATTTTGAATCTAAAATAATATGTTCAGCTGTTGTAGTCCCATATTTCATTTTCAATACCTAAAATATGAGGATCTTAATTGTTTTGAAATTTTAGTCTTTACATAAAACAACATGAACAGTATTTATGAGCAGATGAATTGCTCATAAACAGCCTCTTTTCCGCAAGAAAACAGATGTTTGCGCTACATTAAGGTTGCAGTTATGATTTGCTTTTGCTTAATCATTTTTCTGAAGATTCTTGATGAGAATCCTTTTGTAGTTAATGACTCTTTATATCTCTGTTTATATTTCTGTCTAGCACACACAGTGGAAAAGCCAAGCGAAAGAAAATAAACTTGGGAATGCATTTCCTCGTGAAGCTACACATGGTGTTGGCAATTTCAGTCCTTTCAAATCAAATGTCAAGGCATTTGCTATAACACAAAATTCAGTGAAAGAGGTAAAGCAGTGGCTGTAGTTAAATCTATAAAAACATTTAATTTGTTTAAGTGAAGATGGTCAGTAATTTTATGCAGAATTGTATTAAATATGGGGTTTTTTTAACTTAATGTGTGAGACAGTTGGAAGGCACATCACCAGCCTTAAAGAATTGCACAGTTTCCTTGGTAGGTTTGAGTTGGAATAAAAACTCGCATTTGGAAATACAGCCTGATACATTTAGACTTCAAAACTGCTAAAGTTATTACATGTTTCAGAAAGCCCCCTGTTCATTAGCAGTGCTCCATAAACCTGCATCTCTGGGTTTACATCTACAAAATGTATATACCAAAATACAGATCTTCCCTCTGCTTTTGACTGTGAATATATGTGAAACTTGAAACAACAGATACCTGTGTCTTTAATTGAATTTCTAAATGAAAACACTTCTAACATTCTTTCTTTTTCTGTAATTGGTCAAATTTTCTACACTTTTTCTAGTGTAATCGGTCCAGTTCTTCATCCCCTGTTGACAAATCTGGTCAGCCTCGATTAACAAAATTAACAAGAATGCGGACTGATAAGAAGAGTGAATTTTTGAAGGCATTAAAAAGTGATAAAGTGAAAGAGGTGCATGATGATGAGAATCATGACGGGCAAGAGAAGGTAATTTTGTTCTTACTGTATATCCTGTAGGTTTCAGACAAACTATAAACTGCTTTTTATTTTGCTGTAAGCAGCTGTTAAATGAAGGAAAGGAATTAGAATTACTTTTGATGAATTTAAAACCCTTGTTCCAAGTAGTGCTCTTCCTGCAGTGCTGCTTTGTAGTTTCATTTTGTCTTTCTGCAGTATCTGTTAGTGTGTGTTTATGACTTAGATACTTGTCTGTCTTTAAGCACCAATAAAAAGGATAAATTAGGCTTAGTAAACTAACCTAATCATAGATGAATTTATATTGGAAAAGACCTTTGAGATTGTGTCCAATCATTAACTCAGTACTGTCAAGTCTGCTAGTAAACTATGTATTCAGTTCATGTCACATCTACATGTCTTTTAAATACCTTGAGGGATGGTGACTTAGCCAGTTCCCTGGGCAGCCCATTCCAGTGCTTGACTACCCTTCCTGTGAAGAAAGTCTTCCTAGTGCCTAACCTGAATCTCCCCTGACACAGCTTGAGGCCATGTCTTGTGTCCTATCACAGTGTTGGACAACCCCAACCTGGACACAGCCTCCTTCCAGGTAGTTCTAGAGAGTGATAAGGTCACCCCTGAGCCTCCTTTTCTCCAGGATAAACACCCCCAGCTCCCTCAGCTGCTCCTCACAGGACTTGTGCTCCAGACCCTGCCCCAGCTCCGTTGCCCTTCTCTGCACTCACTCCAGTCCCTCAGGGACTTTCCTGCAGTCAGGGGCCAGAACTGGACACAGCACTCGAGCTGTGGCCTCCCCAGTGCCCAGGACAGGGGGACAATCCCTGCCCTGGCCCTGCTGGCCACACCATTGCTGAGCCAGGCCAGGATGCCATTGGCCTTCTTGGCCACCTGGGCACACCCTGGCTCATGTCCAGCTGCTGTCACCAGCACCCCCAGGGCCTTTCCAGCCACTCTGCCCCAGCCTGTGGCACTGCCTGGGGCTGCTGTGACCCAAGGGCAGGACCCAGCACTTGGCCTTGTTGAACCTCACACCACTGGCCTCCCATGATCCAGCCTGTCCAGATCCCTCTGCAGAGCCTTCCTGCCCTCCAGCAGATCAGAATTTCCACCCATTTTGGTGTCAGCTGTTTGACTGAGGTACACTTGTCAAATCATTGATTAAGATATTGAACAGAATTGTCCCCAGTACTGAGCCCAGTGGAACCCCACCCATGACCAGACAGTAGCTGAATATAACTCCACTCACCACTACTCTCTAGGCTCACCCATCCAGGCAGTTTTTGCCTAGTGAGGAGTGCAGCTGTCCAAGCCATGGGCTGCCTGCTTCTGCATGTGTCAAAGAAAGGCTTCACTGAAGTTCAAGCAGTAAACATCCACAACCTTTTCTTCATCCACTGAGCAGGTCACCTGGTCATAGGAGGAGATCAGGCTGGCCAAGCAGGAACTGTTTTTCCCAAACCTTTGCTGGCTGGGCCTGATCCCCTGGTTGTCCTGCATGTGCCATGTCATGGCATTCACTGTGATCTGCTCCGTGACCTTCCTTGGTACCATGACCAGTCTTGACAGGCCTGTAGTTCCCTGGAATCTCCTTCAAACCCTCTTTGCCAATAAAAGTCACATTTGCGCACCTCCATTTGTCTGTGACCTCTCTGGTAAGCCAGGACTGCTGGTAAATGATGGAAAGTGGCTCAGTGAACTGCCAGCTCCCTCCATACTCTTGTGTGAATCTCACCTGGCTCCTTGTGGAGGTCGGTGTTTCATACCTTGGCTGCTAGTTATCCTATAAAACAAAAAAATTGGTTCTGCTTCTCATACAGTTTCCTTTCTAAGTGTTTAGGTAGCCAGAAATTCTCTATTCTTGGTCTAATTATAGGAGCAATAGTTCAATATATGCATAAACCACTGATTTTTACTAATTGAGAATTTGAAGGCCTGTAATGGCTGTGTATAATATATATCAGATTTCTTTCAGTCTGAATTGATTTATGCAGTGCCTGATTGATACTAGAGAATGTGTCAAATGCTACCAGCCACCAGCAAGTTATCATACATAGTCCAAGTGAAGATAAGTATTTTATTATTCAGAATGAGATGATTACAAGCCTGTTTGCAGTAAATGAGTAGTTTAAAATGTCTTATTAAAACAAAAACTCCCATGAATTACAGATCAGCCAGATAAAAAGCGATTTTGAGGAAGAGATATTAGGCTTCTGAGATATTAAAAAGGAAACAGTGCCAGTGTACATTGCTCATGAAAGTGTGATTGACTTTTCTGACCCTGATCCTATTCCAGGCAAAATGCAATTTGCTGTAATGGGACTGTATAACTTAGCTGTATGTGTGAGCTAAAAAAGACCTACATCTTTTCATTAGGAATTCTGTCACTGACTGCCCTGAGATGGATATTGGGGTAGCTTTGTTCATGTATTCAGGAAATACACAAAGATTTGTAGAACAAAGATCTTAGGAACCATCTAGACATTCAGAATTATGAAATAATGAGGCAAATTGTACTCAGCAGCTGAATAACACTTGGAAGAAGCTGTTTTGCCCTATATATTAGAATTGCTTAATAAATTTATAAATTTTTCTTGGTATTATGTGACATCGTCTTCAGGCATATAATGTTACAGCTGAATGTATGTTTACTGGGATATGTGTTCTTAACAATATTTTGCTAACTATTCTAAAATTTCTGAAAGCAGACAACATGAGTGGGAGGGGTCTTGATCCTGTGCTCGGAAGTATGGTTTCTTACAGGTGCAGAAGACTGTTATTTCCTCCTGCTGTGGGTAATGCTGTTATATGCCCAGTTCAGGGATTTTGTTGTTGAAAAGGTATTAATGATTAGATAATGATTGTACTCTTCTTTGTTTTTACATTTGGTGAGACTTGTGAGGCTATTTGGCTCATTCATAAATAAGAATTACAGATTGCTGAATGAGTGGAGTAGAAGGAAATACCTCATGTTTATAGGATAAAGACCTTTAAATCTTTGAGGGAACCTGAACAGTCAGCTTTCTAAATAAATTTTCTTCCTGATTTGTATTTCATGGCTAGTAATTTACAGTTGCTGTTCACAACAGCCTGAGAAGCTGGGGTTGAGTGCATGTGTGTAAATGAACTTGTCTGAATTTAAACAGCAGTTTGCAGCTTTTCTGAATTCATGCCCGAGAATTTGCTGTTTGAGATATGGATGTTGTGACCTGTCCCTTAGACTCAGTAAACATGAGAACTCATATACTTTCAGACTTCTCCTGACACATACAGCTCTGCTATTTGATTAGGAGCATTAAAAATTCAACAGCCTGTTACTTCTGTAAGTATGAAAGACAGTGGAAGTATGTTTGAATTTTAAGATAGGTGTGAAATTTTGCAGAAAAAAAATTTGGGGAAAAACATGTGAGTTGCTTTCTGCATTACTTAATCAGTAGTATATCTTAGAAATTCTGTAGTGTGCAGGTATTGCAAATGCCAGAAGGGTGAGCAGAATTACCTGTGAAGTACAGAGTCTCTCCATTTAAACTTAAAGTAAACAGAACCACTGAATCGCAGCACTTGTGGATGGAATTCACTTTTACATTTTGTAATGTAAAGTAAAATTATTTTTCTATTTAGGATGATGAGTACTTTGGCTTGCATAACAGCAACAGTCCTCATCGTGAGAGAGATATAAACCGAAACTTTGAAAATGAGATTCCACAGGAGAATGGCAATGCTTCAATTACACCTCAGCAGATCATTCAGTCTTCAGCTTTCCCTCAGGCAAATGTTCTTTCAAGCTCACTTGAAGCAGAGCATAGGTATGTACTTTATATAACATAAAGAGTGTTCCTTCATGGTAACTGAGCATGTTCATAAATTCTTACTAGTTCAGAAGCCAAAATCTGAAAACTGAGAACACATAAAATGTTTCTTGAGTAATGTCAAATGTATCTTTTAGACATGTACTAATTTAAAATGAGATATACTTTGTTTCTTAGACCTGTGTACTGACTTAGATCCAGCTTATAGTAAAAGTTTATTTCTTAATAAAAATATAGCAAACTACAGTGACTTCTTCCCTCTGATTTTGGTCTAGGTGTCTGGGAGGAACAATGCATGTAATTGCTGTTTGTATTAATAACATTTTAAATGCTGCATCTTATATAAAACTCCAGTGAGCTTTTCGTCAGTATTAAAGTAGTTAATTATTTTTGTAGCTGACTTGATGATATTGTTAGTGATATCACAACACAGTCCACTGGAAGGTGAGAAAGTATTTCATGAAAAGGATTGAAACAATTCTATTACCCCAGTAAAGCAACTGCAGTAGCAGTTGGTAGATATGAGAATGATGCTACTGGAAAATCACAGCCCAGTCTGGAAATAAGCTAGTCATGAGCTCTGTCAGATTTTTATGGTTTCTGGCAACTACAGAATTGCAGTGATAGATTAGAGAGATTTTTTTTTTTTTTTTGTGCTAGAGTGTATACATTGGACTAGACAACTCTTTGTTTTGTAGTGCCTGTAGAAGAAACTTTCTTCCTCTTATTCCTCATGAGTATGAAAGTGCAAAGCACCCTGCTCTGTTCCATTTTTCCCACCATTGGCTTTGGAAGCAGAAAGCCTTGGCCTAATCTTGGAGTAGCAACATCCCTGCCATAGGTGACACCAGGTGGGATGAATTCTATCACTGGAGTGTTGTGGATGGTGGCAGGTTCCTCAGGAGGCACAGACAGCAGGAGAGGTGGAGGAGTGTTGGTGTGTCTAATGGATGGGGTGAAATATATGGANACTAGAAAAATGCTGCTTGCCATTGTAGGGAGAAAATCTGTGGCTTTCAGAAAGAGAATGTTCTTCATCCAGAGGATAGATGGGCACTGGAACATGATTCCCAGGGAAGTGATCACACCACCAAGCTCAACAGAGTTCAAGAAGTATTTGGGCAGTCACAGGGTGTGGTTCTTGGGGTTGTTCTGTGCAGGGCCAGGAGCTGGATGCTACATTCCTTGTGGGTCCCTTCCAACTCAGTATATTCTGTGAGTCTCTGAAATCTTTGGCCACTAGAGGCTCATGATTTTTGGACTGGAGGTTGGGAGTCAAATCTAACTCTTAGTTTTAAAATTCAAATTACTTTAAATGCTTGTTAACATTTTTTCTGTGATATCCCAGAGAGCCTGTGTGTCCATACTGCCCCAGCCCTTTGGCCATGAACTCAGCATGCATGTGGACAGATGCTCTGGTTAGCCTTTTTGTGGTAAATTGTAGTTTAGATCACCACCTTAGCCCCTAGGTTACTTTTGCATACCTACTAACAGTATTAGCACATTTGGTACAAAAGGGTTTCCTTCCTCCTGGGGAAGTTTCCAACATGGAGCAATCCAGTTGGTATCAAGTTTGCTAATCCAGTAAAGTAATTTTTTTATGTAGTTCACACTTTTAACCATTCTAGAATGGTGTCAATTTAAAGGGACAGTGGTGCTGCTAACATTACAGAATGTTGCTTTAAAGTTTGTTAGCCATTACCCTAAATTTTATGTACATTAACAGGACCTATGTAACTATTTACTTCACTGAATGCAGTATTGATCTCTGAGCTTGCTTGGCAATAAAACTTTTAAACTCAACTATCACTGAACTGCATTTGGCATTATGTTTTTCTGTACAATGTATTCTCTTAGAGTTTTGGATGACTTGCATATATTTTTACTGCATCCTGATGATTTAATTGTTCCTGCGTGTTATGCTTTCCAATTTGGTCAAAATGCAACAAGGGATACAATTTCCATTTCTGTTATTGTCCTACTGACTTTTTTAAAGCAGAGTAGTGCTTTTCTCTTTCTACAGTTCCAGGCTTTTGTTATGGTTCTAAAAACAGTCATTGGTGGCTGCAAATTTGCCCAATGCATATCTACTGAATTGGGATATAGAGTTTTTGTGGGGAGGGTTGTGTTGAAAGGCATTTTTTGATGATGTCTGCCTAAATGAAGTGCCTGGTATATGGTATCAGCTGTGAGTTTGTCTTCACTATTTTAATATATTCACTGTTTTTTTAGCTCTTAAGTGCTGGCTCTGGCACACATTTTAGAAACCTCTTTATTTTTTGTGAAATAGCTTTAGTCTGCTTTAGTGTTTGAGGTCAAAAGATACCTGGTTTGCCTGAAGAAGGTGCTAATCCTTTTGGCAAAAACTTTGCAGTAAGCAAACTTAGTAACTTCATTGTTATATGCCATGGTGTCTTCACCCTCAGATAACCCCTGTTTTCACAGCGTCTTCAAATGTAAAACCACTTTTATTCTGCTCAGATACTGCCATCCTTCTTTTGTAACTAGCCAAAACAGGCTGATTATTGCATTTTTTTATATGTCAAGCTTAGTTACAAGAGGACTCTTTCTTCTCCTCATTTCTTCCCCTTATGCCAAAATTCACTCCTTGCTGTTTGAGCTGAAATCCTAGTGTGTGCTGTTGGCTGAGACTTGGTTGTGAAGAAGCCTGACACAGCTCTTTAGCTGTGACATTAGCATGTAGTATAAAAATAAATCACATGAGGCCATTGCATCCTGAATTGGTTTCCATCTAGGGACACCACCAATAATCCTTATGCTTTGCTCTGCCTTTTTTTATTCAGGAAAACCTGCAGAGTCCCTCAGTGTTTCTTTGTTTCTTCATGCTGTTCTCAGGGAAGTACATTGCTGCTCCAGTAACAGTTATATGTTAAGGAAATACATTCTTACTGTTCTATCTGATGCAGATCTCTTGCCTTAGAATGAAGGTATAGTTTTCACCTCATATAGTGGTAGAATAAGGTCATCTTTGAGGGGCCTGAGGACTCAGCTCCTGTGCTTTACATACCTTTTACAATGCTTTGAACTCATGCTTACATAAGGGTTTGTTTAAAAAAAAAAGAGGCTGATTAATCAATGTATTTGATTAGACATGGATGTAGGCAGAGCTTGAAATGTCTGAGTGTGCGTAGCAAATTCCTTAATGTCATTGTTCTTAATTTAAAGGTTATTAAAGGAGATGGGCTGGCAGGAAGACAGTGAAAATGATGAAACATGTGCTCCACTAACTGAGGATGAGATGAGGGAGTTCCAAGTCATTAGTGAACAGGTAAGACTAAGTTAATTTTCCATTATAAACCTGTAGTTGGTTCCCCTAGATGCCTACCTTTGAGGAAGATCTGCAGTAATTTTGGTTGTTAGGGATGTTGCTGTTCCCCTACCATTTCAGTACTGTGCTTTCGGAAATATAGTTGCTTCAAAAAATAGGATACCAATGCTGACTGTAGCTCGGGAGTATTCACACAGTATCAAGGGAAGGGTAGGGGGTACTTCTGAGAAGTTTCAGTATTGGTGGTGGTAGAAGTGCACAAGCTCCTCAGCTTAGCCTAAGGAAAGAGAATCTTCTTTCAAGGTTTTTATGCAGTTTCTGTGCTATTCTGAGAGAAGAATTTTCTTTTTTGTGAATTGAGAGACATTTCATTTAGTAGTGACAAAGTATGAAAAGACCATCTAGACTTGATTTTTCCTTCTTCTTCTTTCTTTCTTTGTTTTTTTCTTTTTTTTTTTTTTTAATTAGGAGTGTTGAGTATACATGGTGGGGTTAGTAAGAAGGAGTTAGAAAGGAGAACAGTAGAAGAGTGTGTGGTGCTAAATCTGAACATTTGGTGTTTTCATGTCTAGCTACACACATACTGAATAGAGCATTTGGAATATTAAGCTTTCAAGTGCTTGTCTTAGTGCACACCTTCTGCATGATATTAAAAATGCAATAATTCCTTTCTTTTTTGCAGAATCAGCTGTTTCCTTTCTCTTCAGTGTCTTTGACTTTCCAGTTGCTGAGATACCCATTCCTCTCTGCAGCATCTCTTCTGGACCCCTTCCCTATTGTCCCTTGCCCTTCTTAGCACAGACATTTGCAGCACTATGGGAAAGGGGATTGTATTGCAGTGAGAGACCATTTGGGAGGAGAGATCTCTGGGGCAAGATGTGTGGGGACGAGGGTGAGAACAGGGTGAGCTCTCGTTTACTGCAGGAGTTCAGCACAACTGGAGACACTGGGATACAGGTGGCTGGCCAGAAGTGAAGGCTCACAGGGGAATTATCCTTTCTCTGTACATGTGAAAAGCTCTGGACCCAGCATGGCCCCAGAGGTGAAGATGCAAAGAGTGTTGAATTGCATCAGATTGTTGCATTTGGCATTTTCTTTCTCTAAATGTGTTATATTTTCACATTTCAGTTACAAAAAAATGGCCTTCGGAAAAACGGCATTTTGAAAAATGGCCTCATCTGTAATTTTAAATTTAGCCCCTGGAAAAACAGCACTTTCAAACCTACTCTGGATAATGAAGATTCTGAGACAAGTAGCAGTGATACATCAGATGACGATGATGTGTGAAGACTTCTGTAAAACCTGTAGAAGCCCATTTGTACTCATGAAGATTTGGGGATATTTTGTCAAAAAACAAAAATTGTAATTTATGTAGTAACATGCCCACTATGGGAAGAATGATGGGACTATTCTCTGAAGGAAGCAAGGAATGTTTTGTTGGATTTGTTGGAAATCACTCTAATTTCTCTGTAAATGAATGTTGTAGAATGAGGCCTTGTGTTGACCCAGCATTGACTTCCATCACTGAAGCATTTCTGACTAGCAGTGTGACAATGTTAAAAATCAGACTTTCTCACTTAATAATAAAAGCAAAGAATTGTGTAATGTCTTGCAAACCTTCTGTCTTAAAATGTCTAAGGGAAAAAAAGGCAGCTTGACACAGTGTTTTGCTTGCCAAGTAATTTCTTTCTTACAGTGGAAATCAATGAGTCCACTTTGTAGGCAGAAAGGGCAATGTGGCATGTTGGCTAAAATGAGCAAAGTGCACTAAAACTCTTCTCCTTAACTGTTGAATTGTTCTACAAATAGCTGCTCTTTAGCAGTTTGTAGTGTTGTCGTTGTTATTAATGGCAAAAGACCCTGATGTTACAGTTCTAAATTTCTAGAATTAACTTTTAAATTGAAAGCTTTAAAGGGGTGTAGCAAGACCCTTATTCTCACAGTGACTTGTGGGAAAATGAGCAGTTTGATTTTGCTATTCAACATGCAGAAAAATTGTTACACTTGACTGGATTTGTCCACTTCATGGGAAATAAACTGATTTACAGAGTATTGTCTCAGTGCGTAGCATCATGGGTATTGTTTTTGAAACTGCTAAGTTTCTTTGCATTTACATTACATGTACTCTGGCAGCAATGCAGTTGTGCATTTTATAACAAGGTAAAAATACTTTGATCATCAGATCCCGCTTTTATAGCAGCAGAAGTATATGTGTGCAATAACCACCTGTTTAGTTTATTCTGTGTCAGACTTCTTCTTTATGATCTCACATTTAAAAACTAATATTGTATTATTTATAGTTTTATTTGGTTTATTTTAGTTAATGGAATATTTTCCTTAGTTGTACAAGCTGTGTAGCATTAATTCATAAGCACAACTGTTCTTGGGGATGTCACATATGTTTATAATATAGCATATATATATATATAGATCTAGACATTTCCCTGTCAAAGATGTTTTTGAATTATACTACTTCTTATAGTAAATTATTTGCAGTTTAGAACTTGAAAGCAAAAATATTTATAAAGTTGAGATTCTGTCCATATTTCTTTAGGAAAATACTTTTTTATAAGATGACATCAATTTTGGGCCAAAGTTGGTATGTTTCTCTTTTTTATTTATTGTTAATTTAAATAGATATTTCTTTTCAAAAGGTTAGTTTTTGTATTAGAAGAGGCTTGCAAATGTTGATGTAGTTAATTTTGGCATGGTGTATTGAAATACTCTATTTCTAATCTCAATTTAAAAGTATAAAAATGTTTCTTCTTTTAAAAAGAAAACTGCTATATCTATAATGATGTTTTTCCTGCCTGCATGCTTTGTATAACTTTCTCCTTTCCTTCTCTTTTTTTTTTTTTTTTTTTTTTTTTTTTTTTTTTTTTTTTCTTTCTTT
>VYXF01010887.1:15305-45449 GCA_013397295.1 Polioptila caerulea | reverse complement strand
TTTTTTTTTCTTTTTTACTGACTTTGACACACGGGTCTAGTTTGTTTGCTTTTTGGTTTTCACATATTATCAACAGGATCTTCTGCCTATCCTAATTATGTAGTGATATGTAGATGCACTATTTTAATACTAAGTGAAAATGATTTTGCCTTGGCATTTCTCAAAGTGGGGTATAGGCTTTCCCCTCCTTCATTATTCAGTTTAGTAATAAGTGTTGCCTCAGTAATTAACTCTCTGAGAAGTTAATATAATTACAGAAGAGCTGTGTTAAAATTGTATAGACTTTGGAAATTTACAAGTTGCAATTGTGAACATTCTCTTTAGAGAAGGTAGAAGTAGGAGTGATACTTGATACTTGTTTTTTGCTAGTTTATATCCTGAAACTGGTAATGGAAGCACTGGTTATAATGATCTGTGGGCAAAGAAGGTTAGCAGGAATTGGGCAGTGGTTTTGCTTTGTAGAGTGAAAGACTTTTACAGCCTTTGTAACTTTTCTATGTGTGGTTTCTCCTCTTGAGTGTGCTGATACTTGTGGATTAATTTCTGGTCCTGTGCAGTGGTTGGTTCTGCCAGTTCAGAGACCCCTCAAAGGTCTGTGTGGTCCCTGGCTTAAATGGTTATCTGCCTACTCTGTTACTTCTGTTTGCCCTTCATGGCAGCGGGGGAGTGGGTGAGATTTGGTATTTTCACTGAGGAACTGGATTCCCTTATGTTATATTTACTTATGAAAAAGCTGAGTAGAGATCTATCATCTTCTGTGTCACCTTAAGAAACTCTTAGTTACTCATTGTGGGAACTCTTTCAGTAGTTTATTTTCCTGAGACATGTCACTCAAAATAATGTTTGGTTTTCATAGTGTACTTCCATAAAATGTATGAAAGCATTTTATTTTATGATTCCCCTTCCTGTTTTTCATTGCTTGATGATGTAGAGAAGAATGAAATCTGATTCTCTTGTATTTAACAATGCAACTTCATCCATCTTTGACTTTGTTCCTTTCCCAGGGCAATTTAAGTAGTGCACTGGCCTTTTTGTTCTCTCATACGTAAACCATGATCCATTCCCAGAATAAGTCCTCTCTTGTTTTTCTGCTTGAGCAGGCATCTGCCTTAAACGATTGAGAAGTTGGTGACTAAGCATGCCCATTTGCTTTGTGGGCACTAGTAAGCTTTGGAGATAGTTTGTCAATACTGGGTTGACAGAGCTTGACTTCAGTGATGGTAATCACAGGTGCCAGCCAGGCAAGGAGGGGATTGTCCTGCTCTGCTCTGCACTGGGCCAGCCCCACCTCAAGTGCTGGGGGCAGTTCTGGGTGCCACAGTGTAAGGAAGATACTAAACCATTAGAGTCCAAAGGAGAGCAAAAAGATGGAGAAGAGCCTTGAGGGGAAGCCATTGGAGCAGCAGCTGAGATCCCTTGGTCTGTTCAGCCTGAAGGAGGCTGAGGGGAGACCTCGCCGCAGTTACAACTTTCTCATGAGGGGAGGAGGAGGGGCAGGCACTGATCTCTTCTCTGAGTGACCAGTGACAAAACTCAAGGGGATGGCCTGGAGTTGTGTCAGGGGAGGTTTAGGTTGGATATTAGGAAAAGGTTCTTCCCCTAAAGGGTGTTTTGGCCCTGAAACAGCTCCCCAGGGCAGTGGTCACAGCAGCAAACCTGGCAGATTTCAAGAAGTACTTGGACAATGCTTTCAGGCACAGGTTTTGGGGATGGTGCTGTGTAGGGCCAGCCAGGAGTTGGACTCAATTATCCTTGTGGGTCCTTTTCCACTCATCTTTTTTCTGTGGTTCTGTGACTGATGGAAGGTAGGTGTTTACTGTTGCATAGGGCAGACTGTATCTGATCCAGGCATCAAATACCTGCGAGTGGATGAGTGGATGTCTGAGTACTTTACAAGGTGTTTAAGCCCTGTCATGTGGAGGAAACGTAAGTGAAATTTACTGGGTAAGCAGTGAATTTTGCTCAGTGGTATGTGGATGGAGGAGGCAGGGAAGATGAACAAAGGAGCCTGATACACTATTCACTGGTAATTTTTTTTTAAAAAAGGATGATAGAGCCCCTCTCTGCTATATGAGGTAGCTATTAGGATTTACCAAACCAGGATGGACAGATTTTATTAACTAATATGTAGCGAGCCTCAGCAAAGCTGAAACCTTTTTGGTGACCTCTGAAACGGTGGCATTCTTGGCAGAGCTGTGGTGTGACAGGGGGCATGGTGTTGTTGGCTTTACTGGCAGGTGGGCTGACAGACCTGGTGGTGGGGGAGATGAGTACTGGGTGGGTTGGGTCCCTGCTCCATGGATGATGCAGGAAGCACTTTGGATCCGGGAATGGTATTTCCTAGCAGGTCTAAGGTTAGGAGTGCCCAGTAGCAGCAATGGCAGGCTGCTGCTGTCATCATGTGTCAATGCATGGTGAGTGTGAGGAAAGATCCTGCTACTGTTGAAATTTCTCCCTGAAATTTTCAAAACAATATGATAACATACCTAAGTCAGTGCTGCAGAGGGCACTAGCACACTGTCACTCCCCTCTACTTGTGTATTAATTACCTGGGTCTATCGATGTCATTGGAGCAGAAGGGAGGTTTTGGCAGTGGTGCCTGCAAACTCTAGAAGCCAGAAGAGGGTGCTGGAGATCTTCTCCTTGCTCTGCTCCTGCTCTGCTCACAGCTTTCGTGGAACTACTATTAATATGGTTTTGTTTTTCTCAACTAGTGTACCTAAGTATTCTAGTATTTTTAATACTTTACTATGCCAGCACTTAAACACAGACACAAGTACACTGGTCATGGAACTACTCTACTTTGGTACTATGCATGCCTGTACTCATAAAATGCATGAAATGGCAATCTCTTGTAAGTTGGAGTTTGGCTAGACATGTTCTTAAGCAGAACAGCCTGCATGGATAGGTCTGTTGTAAATCAATGAGGGACAGGCCATTCTGACATATTTTTAGCTACACAAACTCTGTGCATACAGGAACATTGGTTTAAAGAAAAAATGGAAGTAAAATCAGTTGTGCTTTCTGTTCTGCTGAAGCAAATCCTGTTTGAGGTTTACAGGTTGCCTTATGTGCTGCAATGATGCTGTTGGAAACTTTGCAGTTACATTTAAACTTGGCCTCTTTTGAGATGTGTGCTTGCCAATTCACAATAGGACAGATACATTTTTGCTTTAAAAGAACAGGTAAAATGGACAATAGAAAAAGGCTTATTCTGATAAACACTAAAAGCTGACACTAGAGGACAGAAAAGATATAGTTGAAACATGCTCTCATTTTTGTGTTTGCAGCTAGATTGCTTCTCTTCAGAACTGGGATAAGATGGCTTTCTATACTCTGCAACTTGCAGTTCACTTCTAGGAGTTTTCTTGCGCGTTTTGGTAAGTTTTAATCTCTGTCTTGTCCTGCAGTTCTGATGCTGATGCATGCTTGTTGGAAACGAGCCATGAGCACTTATTACAGGTTTTTGTGGCTTTTGGAGAAATATCTTCAATTTTGAGGGGCTAGCATTAGGCAATAGTTAATAATCTCTTGTATTTGGAGATGCGATTGCCTCATTCAGAGATGGAGAACAAGTCCCTCGCTGTTTGCCAGTGGGAGTAACAGATACAATGAATGAAAACAAAACTTCATGACTTGATTTTAGACTTCTAATTAGAAGAAAATTTCCTTTAGCTAGCCATACCTAAGGGAGTTAAGCAATAAGATGTATTAATGTGCCAGACTGTCCCTAGAGATAGGAGGTGATACTGCCTCTCTTCCTTGGGGAGATGGGCAACATTGCTCCCTAGTTTCTTCTTTAATCACACTATTGGAAAAGGAGATGCTGCAGGTGTTTGTGTCCTTGATTAAATGCCCTTCAGTTCCTCAGTAACTTTTTTTTGTAGTTGTGGGAACATTGTCCTGCTCTGTGGGGCTAGAGAGTTGCTTAAGCATTTTTATAAATAAAAATCAAAGGCTACATGTGTAATGGAGGTCAAGCATTCACACAGCACAAAGCTCTTTTATAATAGGACTTCGGGGATTCATATAGGTCCAAGTGAAATAAAGGTGCCCACTCTTGTCTTTATCTCCTTGGAAAACAGCAGGAATCCATCCAAAAATGGGAAAGTAAATCCATAGATCTTTTTCGTGTTACTTCTGTACTTGAGGAATTAATCCCCCATCTCCCCATACAAGAGTTTTTATTCTCTCTCATGCTAGCCTCTAGTTTGTTCACCATATGAATCAGGCCCCAGATTTTCACACTTTAAAAAAAAAACCAAACCAAAACACACTTGCAAAGGGTAATTTGAAGGAAATCCTCTGCCCTCATGTTCCAATTCTTTGATTGCTTTTTTCACCCTGTAAGAAGAGCTCGGGTGTTTTAGCTCCCCCTTCACTCAGCAGCAATACCCTGAGTGTTTCAAATCTGAGGATTTCTCCTGATCATGCCAGAGGCAGAGCAGATGACATCTTTCCCAGGTTGGTGGTGGCAGTGATGGTGCACAGGGTGGGGTGTGTGCTGTGGGTGCATCTCGCTGCTGTAAGCAGATGGCATTGCTGTGCCACAGTGCTTGAGGCAGGGGGAATTCAATCATTTTCATTACCTCTTTAGACAGGCCCAAATAATTTCTCTTCATGGGAAAGGACGTTTTGTAGTCTATCTTGCTCTCCTGGTAAAGGCAGAATACATGAAGCACACCAAAATAAGAGGGATCAGGCTGCTGAGACACCAAGTGCTTGAAGGAAGACACTTGGCTTTACAGTGGATGGACAATAGAGCAAGGTGAAATATAGGAGAGGTAACTAACCATCTCACAAATGTCACTGTATGATGCGATGTAAGTGTGCAGCAGGCTCTGGAGGTGAGAGTTTTAAGTAGGAAATAGAATTTTCTTCAGCTGAAGTCTTGAAGTTTTATTCTTGTTAAAATTTTCATGACCTGTTGGAGATGGTGCGGCAAAAATATGGAATCTATTAAAAAATACATTTTGAGAGTTTTCTAATTTTTTTTTATCATGTAGTAAACTCTAAAAGGCCTCTGAGTGTGCATTTATATGCATATATGTAGAATTCTGTAGTTGTATAAGGACTCTGAGAACAGATCATATTTCAGTCCTTAGTTCCTTTTTGAACCATTTCATTTTCTGTGGAATGTTTCATTTTTTCTGCCTTCTCTGTTAAAGGACATGCTGTTTAGAAGTTTAATACTGTTGCTGTCTGCTCTAAGCCCCAGGTACCCAAAGGTACATAGGTGGTTGTAGTGGGCAGACCTGCAGCTTTTGCTGAAGGTGCATGGTTTGACACAACCTGAGAAAGTTCACAAGAGTGCCTGACTGCACCTTGTGCTGCTTTGTGTAAGCAGAATATGTCCTTATCCTCCCTCCAGGCTGGGACTACCTCTTGAGAGTAATAACAAGTTACAGTCTATGTTTGTTACTGATTAAAATCCTGCCTTGATGAACCAAATTATAAACTCTCTTCTGAGGCCTGAGTACTCAGAGGTTATTTTCAAGTGTGGTAGATATGGAACGAATAAATCTAAATGAGGATCTGGAAGAGTAGATTGGGTGTAACTATGCTGTCTTCTTCCTGACCTACCTGCTCAATCACCTGCAGATGGCACCTGTGCATAATGCCTACAGGTCTCTCTAGGAGTATCTCAATGGCTAGTTCTTGTGTTGGCCACTCATTTTTCAGTATTACTAAACCACACATTGGCTTTTGAATGTGCCAAACAGTTCCCCCCAGAAGGGGAGGCTGGTTTGTCCCTCTGCCGTGCCTTTCCCATGTGTGAGGAGCATTGCAGGGTACAAGGCTGTTGCTGGGGTCACTTCTGGGCCCCAATGATGCCAGTGCACCCACCAGGAACAGGACAAATGGTTCCCCTCTTCAGGACTTTTAAAGAAAACCAGTTTTCTTTTTCCTGGAGTATGTGATTTATATTTATGTTTGAGCAGTGAATTGGCTTACCATACAGGGAAATCAGAGGCAAACATTCCAAAGGTTATTTACCATATGTCTAAAAAACATGGTGTTGTAACTGAGAAACAGTGAACTCTTCTCACACAGTGTTTGTACATTCAGATTAATTTATTCTGGGGTTAAAGTGAATACTTAGTCCAATGAACTCATCTTGTTTGTTTGTTGGTTTTATAGACCTTACAGGGTGCTTGGGTTTACATTTGGGAAACAAAAGTAGCAATCAGCAGCTCTTGGCTTTTATGTATCAGATCTATCCTAAATGGAATGCAAGTACGCTTTTGCAGTAATTAGCTTTGTGTTGATGGTATTTATTATATTCTTTCTAAACCATCACATGAATAAAATAAAAGGATAAGGGCAAAACAATTTTTTTAAAACCAATATTTCTATAACTTATTACCTGCAGATCTTAAATCTTCATTTTCTTCTGTTTATTGACAAATGCAATTAATTTACTTCATGTCTTACTGATTTTGAACATTTTCATACTGATTTAAACAATTATCACTTTTCTTTCTGGATATCTGTATTATTCCTATTCACAAGTTTTATAAACTGCCAAGTTCCCATGGATCCGAATAATATTAATTTGCAGCCATGCAAAGGGACAGATTGAATACACCATATTTCTTTTCTACTGAATATCAAGATTTTCTTGGATCCGGGGCCAGGTGGAAATGTTCATATAAGTATGCTGATTTGTATTTTATGAGTTTTAAAATCTTATTTTATTCTGGTTCTACAATGCTCAACAAAAGTACTGGCTGGAGTTGGTCACAATTTTTATTAATATTATTTATAGCTGAACAGGATTTACACAGCTTTCTTCAGTAGGAACTGACAGAATTTCAGATTTCAGAATCATGGAATTGTGGAGGCTTTCAGGGTCTGGTGGAGGCCATCTGTCATAACCTCTTTGCTCCCTGGAGCTGGCTGCTCAGGATCATGTCCAGATGGCTTTTGAATATCCCCAGGTATGGGCAGTGGGTTAAAATTCAGCAAGATTGCTCTTGCTGGGGGTCACTCCCAGGGTGGTGCCCCTGGGCTCCAGGCTCTATGGTGCTGCTGCTGGGGCTGTGTGTCACTGCTCAGGGGCAGCAGTGGGGCTGTGCATGTGCCCTGGCACTGGGTTCTGCTCTACAGGGCTGCCCAGGGGAGGTTCAGAGCTGCCAGCCCACCCTGCTGCTCTGAGATTTTTCCCTGTTATTGCTGCTATAGGGACAGTCTGAAGGCCTTTGTGTTCCTCAAATGTGATTGCCCACAGAAATCTGCAAAGCCACCCTGGACTTTGCAGTGTGTCCATTCTGGCTGCTGCCCTCCCAGAGCCACAGCAGTGCTGGGGGAGGGCTCGTTGCCAGTACAGGGTTGTATGATCGTGGCCGCCCTGCCAAGCCTTTTGTGATTGCTAAGTGCTAAATAACTACTGACAGTGGAGACTGCCAGTGTTCACTGCTGTCAGTCCATCCTCTGTTTATCACTGGCAACAAAAGCACACAATGCAAGGGAAGCAGACTGGAAGCACAGTGGATAGGAAAGTGGAGGAACAGGCTTTTCTTTGTACAGTGTTTGTAGGAAAAGTTCTAGCAGGCCTGAATACCTGGCATTTGATCACCTCAGAAGTGGTCCTTTTAGAGATGAAGCTGCTCTTCAGGGTCGAGATATCCAATGGTTCTGTGTTGTCAGGTCTGAGAGAACTGATCCTTAGGGAGGAGGAGATGTGGAGGAGCAGGCTTTGGGAAGAACTGTGTATCCCATGTCCAGCAGAGTGGTAACAGCTGCCGGTGATCACTTTGAGAGCATGAAGGAAATGGTGATTGTCTCTTAGATTCCTCCAGATTCTTGAAAGTTTAACTGTGAACACAGGAATATTTTTGCCGAGACAAACAAGCAAATGGATATTTAGGAAAACAAAACACATTCTAGAGTCTGGGAAAAAATCTTATGAATGGTTGGAATCAGCAGCAGGTGAAAAACTTGTGTGTTAAAATAAGCTGAAGACCTGATTATGTCAAACACTGTTCAGTGAGGGCAGGGGAGAGGTATTGCTCCCAGACAGTTTGCAAACATTTTTTCAAGGCATAATTCCCTGGAATTAATAACATGAAGAATGTTGGCAAGATGTGCCCCTTGCTTGAAAGCAGCATTAGTGTCTGACTAAAATAGTGAATATTATACAAATTGAGGAAGTATGTAAGTAACTGGGAGGACAAACATGTTAACTCTGCATTTCTGCTGTTCCAGGGCATGAAGAAAATTAGCTTTCCTGACACTCCTACAGCATTTCTTCCCATTTTTTCACAGAATACTCCATCAAAATAGAGCCAGCTCCAGGGTATTCCAAGTGAGGTTGTCAGCAGGTATTGGGAAACTGGAGGCAAAGTAACTGCTCACGTGTGCAGGGGTGGAACCAGAGAGGGAGATTTTTTTCTGGCACCTGGACTCCCTGCATGGGGGGCTCCCTCTTTCCTGTGGGTTTGTGGTATTGTCAGCTGATGCTGGGGAACACTGCCAGGTAAATTGACCGGTGTACTTATTATTCCTGTAGTTCCTGTTTCTGTGGCCTTTGTCTTGCTGAACTAGTGCAGTAGCTTTAGCTGACTTCCTTCTGGTTTCCAGGGTAAATCTGGCCAACTGGCCTGTGATAATTTAATTGCATAGACCCAGCTTATAGAGCTTATAAACTCTTTAAAAAGAGTTTAAACCTTTTTCACAGTGGAGGTAAAATTTTAATTATTTTTTTCTGTTTATTAAAATGTACTCATAAAACAGAGCAATATTCACATTTTCCTGAGCAATCCTTAATATGGTATTAGCAGTTGCACAGAGTTACTTTTCATATCAATATAAGATGGCTGTATTTTATAGAGCAGTGGAATGAAGGGGAAAACAGGCAGCAGGTTATTTCCACAACCATGCTGGTGTCCCTCCCTCCTGTCATGTACTCTTTGGAAGCTAGCCACACTTTCCTGAAACACTATTTTTTGTGAATATCTTTACAGTCTGGACAGACTTGCACAGAACTATTGATAGTAATTTGGTCAGTGAGAAAAGGAGAGGTTTTAGGGATTAAGGTGTAACAGAGGTGGAAAACAAGCAGGTGACAATTCTTCTAATAGACATGTATTTGGTGCTCTATGCACTGCAGGGGAAGCAGTGCCTTACTCTCTGTCTACTCCCCTCCATCACAGTCAATCAGATGTGCATGAAAACTAATGAACTCTTTTTCAAACAAGTCCTAAATCAGGAGCTAGTGCTGTAATAATTACATCCTAGTTCCTCGAGGGCTTGTTGAAGTAGTTACTGATTTAAGGACATCTCTGGCTTGAAAGTATGTATGTGAGGGAGTATTTGGAAAGCAAAAAGTAGCTCTAATCTTCTCAGAGGCCATGTTTATTTGATTGTAATATAAATAATGCAGCATTTTAAGGTCAGACTCTGGGAAAGGTTGTTCCTTGTGTGTATTCTGGTAAAGGCAAGCTAAGATTAGAGTTTGAAGAGGATACACCTTTGGAGGGTTTGCTATATTTAGGAGTTGGTGTCAAGTTCTAAATCAATAACTTTTCTGGGAGCTTATGCATGGATTTCATGAAGCATGTTCCTGCAGAGACAGAGGACAAGCACTGCCTACATGTGTTGCTCTCACAGTGAGGCCTCACCATGAAAAGATGTTAGATAATGCATGTGAAAGCTACAGCTCAGTGACTGGGGTGGAAGATAAGATTTCAGCCAAATGCTAAGTGTGAAAAAATCATAGCAAATCATAGCTCATCAGAAATGGAAGAGCTCCTACTGTGCTGGATGTTGTGTTCAGCATCTTGATGCTGAAGTTCAGTGACTGGTCCTGAGGGCCATGTGATTTATAATAGAAATGAAAGTGCTTTAGATTATTTGCCTATTGTAATTATTTATCCAACAAATGGCAGGGTTTTCACCAGCCCCATTTAACAGAGCACATTAATGCTTAGGGTGATTTCTTGTTCCTTCCCCTTGCAAGTCTGGCAGTGCTGGTTTTGGAGATCTGTGGGAGGTGGCACATTGCCAGTGCCCACCAGAAGGTACAGTTTGCAGGCAGATTACATTAGATGTACTCAGAGACAATCAGCTTCCTTTGAAACATTTGGAGTAGTTTTCCATACCTTAAATTAAAGAAGCTCCATCTACGTCAAACTCTTGATTTCCAGGAAAGACGAAGATTGTTCAGCAGGATTATATCAACACCAGATTTTTTTTAAACCTAAACAGTATCTGACTAAATGCAAAAGCCCCAGCAGAAACTGCTGACCTTTTGCATGATTACAGACTCTGCCCTGCTGAAGAACTGTAAATGAATCATCCTGCAGTGAAATATAAACAGGATGCTGCCCTTCCATTGCTGCTTTGTTTACCAACGTGTGCTCATCAAACTGCAATGGTATCAAATTAGGTGACAACAGCAGTTTGTAGCAACACAAGGATCAAGGGTCAGAGCTGTGGGAGTGGGTATTACTCCCCTTCCCCATCCCCTAACTGCAAGTAGAGACTGAAGCAGTGGAGATCTCATCCTCTATTACCAGGTCTGAATAGTCCTGTTTTGAGACTGGTTAAGGTAGAAGTTACTGGTGATGTCTGAAGTGATGGAGAGCTTGCTCTGGGACTCCTTTCCTTTCATTCATGTTTCACCTGGAGTGGCAAAACTCAACTAAATCTCAGAGTGAAATGAGAGTCATTGCCTTTCTTTTCTCCTGCCAGGTTTCTTGCCCACATGAAAGTGAAGCAGCAAGATGCCAAAGTAAATCCTAAAAGTTCAGAAGAACATGAAATAGAGTAGCCAAAACAGCCCTGCTGGTTTAGTTCACATTGAGGTTGGCTGTGTATTCCCATTTTGTTCCCCATGCTGCTTTTTTTTTTATGCTTCGTATATGTGAAGGTGAATATCATGGATATTCAGATTTGTCCTCTGTTTTCTGTAACAGCACTAGGAAAGCAATCTGATGCTGGATTGGAGCAAAACAAGTAATTGCTGAGCTAAGATGGTTCAAGAAATCCTTGGTAAAATTAATGGAAGTAGATTGAATACACAAACTCTGATTCAGGAAAGCCTGTAGTTACAATGTCCACAGAAATTGTCACTATGGTGACATTCCTCCTGCACTCATGCTTCTGTTCCTGACTGCTGAGGAGGCAGGGTCCCCAGGTGGACCTAGGCCAAACGTGAAATTTTTCATATGGGTAGATTTGGTGAGTTTTAAATTCATAAAATTCAGTTTTTTGTGCTTAGTTGACTTTATGGTATTTTTAAAGTCTATCATTTTTGTGTTTAGCATTATTGGGATTTAGAAGGGGGCACTGGTTTTTGTGCTCCGGGCATCCTGCAACTATATCAAGGTCTGAGGTTCTTAAAATAGTTTGCTTGGTATGAAAGCCAGCATGAATGCATAGCAAAATGGTAGCACACCTGAAGGCAAGTAAAGAGGAGACAGACCAGTGAAGTCCATGGAAGAAAATTATTTGGAGATGCTTTAGGGACTAAAGGGTAAAAGAGGTGCAAGGATATGTCAGTATATGTCAGTGTCTGTATAACTGAGTTCTCAAATTCAGCTGTAGTAGCTCCTGGCAGCCTCTGTGCCTTTTGCTCCTTTTACTTTACTGCTGTTTACTACCTTTTGGACAGCCCTGTATTATATGGACTCTGTTTTCATAAGTCAAGATGATTGAAAGTTTGAAATATGGTTGTGGGTCCCAACCCACAGGACAACCAAAGAGCTCAAAGATTATTAATGATCTTTCTGAATCAAAATAACTTATGTTTTGGTTTTTTTTAACTCAAATCAGATAATCCAGGAAATAGTGCCTTTAGGATGCTTGCATTTGATTTTGTTTCTTGCCCTGCTACTTTCCTTCTTGAAGCAAATTTAGCTACAAAAGATAGCTACTCTAATTTCCAAATTAAGCATAGAATTGAAAGGGATAGCAGGAACTGGAGACAGGATTCTGCAGTAAGTCTGAAGCACAGCATTAGGCCAGCTCATGTGAAATAAGGACACACTGATGAGTCCTCCCCTAGTCCTGCCTAACTATTTCTTTAGTTATGGACTCCAGTATGGTTGTCACAACAGGCACTCTGAGAACTCTCTGGTCTCTAAAGATACCACAGGGTGGACGTAAACAGCTGAAAGTCCTGCTTGTAGAGTTGTCACTGGCTTAGGCAATGGAAAAATTGGGAATAGAAACACAGAAAAGGATCTTTTCTCTACTGCATTTATAGAAATTATCAATCTCCACAGGAAATGTCAGGTTACCTTTTTTTTACTCTGTCATTCTTCCTGGGATGGTGGGAGCAGGGCAACTCTGTATATTTGGGGTTGCTTATTTATGTAAGTGAATTATAGAAACTGCATTGAATTCTTTGTAAAATATGATCTATGCTAAGACTGTCTGCAGGATTACAGGAATGAATCTGAAGAGTTTGCACTCAAATTAGGTCTTTTTTTTTTTCTACATTATTTTTCAAAATTTTTATGTTCAAGTGAACAAGTGTATGCCATACACTCCTGCTAGCAAAAAGGCTCTTGCCATCTGTGAAAAGGAAAATAATGTTCCAAAAAGGCTCTTTATGTGGCTTAAAATGTTCAGTTTTAAGAAGACTTGTACTATGAAGAGCTATGGTCAAGTCTCATATGCCTGTCAAAAGATAATTTTGGATTTGAAAACTCCAGTGATTTGTCATAGGACGCTTCTCAAAGATTGATCAGTGAGTCCTAATTTCTGCAAAAGGGGAGCTAGGGAAGGGAAATGACACTTTATGGAACTGCAAAGACAATTCCACTGAGGTTTGGAAAGTACCTTATTTCTGTTACATTAATTTGAGAATCTGTAGTGTAATTTTTTCCAGGTAGGTCCTTTGTGCACATCAATGCTTATATGTGCTCTGTGATTCCTGTTGTCTGTGGTCCAGGTCTTCTATATCAGAAAACAGTAAAATAGCACTGATTTATGCAGTGGGTCACAAAGGACCATAAAGTTTTGCAGTCTGATGCTGCTAATCATGCACGTTGCAGACACCTTCAAAAACGTATTTTCTATTTATTTTTACCTTTTCATATCTTTTTCACAGAAATGACACTTTGCTGAGAGGCAGCAAACACTTTACCTATTTCTGTATGCCTCTGCTTTGTGGCAGTGATGGTTCAGAAGCTAGCTATATTAAAGCATTACTGCCCAGGAAAATGCTGGCTTTGTGCTGATCCTTCTGCCTGCTGCATGATTGACCATCCTCCTGGATCAGCCAGACATTGCTGCTGGGAAGACAGCCCCTTGTCTTTCATCCATTCACTGGCCAAAATAATCTCTGCTAGTCTGAGCTTATGATACAAATGGGGGTGTAATTTCATGGTACTGGCAGAGCACATCTACCAGACCACTGCTGTCAGGAAAGGGTTTTACTTTTGGAGCATTTGCCTGCTGGCTATATGGTCCTTCACTCTCCAAGTGCCCCTTGAATCAGCTCAGATGCCCTTGATCCCTTGGTAAACAGTGCATTGAATTGGGGAAGAAAAACTCTAAGCCTATTTGATTTTTCCTGAGAAAAGTGAAACACTGTCTTCTGGTGAGCGTGAGATGTTTGCTTGATCCATCTTTTAAAATGTCTCCCTGGTTTTCAGACAATCTGTTTACATGCGGTTCCTGCTGAACTTTTTTTTCTTCAGAAAAGAGGTTGTTGGTACAGCTCTGCAGCTGTTCCAAATGCTTTCACGTTAGCATGGACAGTCAGTGTAGCATCTCATAAATCACCAATGTATCTGAAACCAACTGAGCCAGAAGGAAGCATACTAAGCGCACACAAATAGCGTGTTGTTTGGAAATTGTATGGTTGATGGAAATAAAATGGTCTTTCGTGTGCATCTTATCCTGACACAGCTCATCACTTGTTTGTTTTCTTCTGTTTTAAACTAATGTGCTCAAAGGCAGGCTTTTTAATATTATGCAATGAACTAGTTAAAATCAAACAAAGCAAAGACAGTTCAACTATTTTTTATACGCTTGACTTTTCCAGAGCTCTTTGCAATTTGTGCAATCAGGATTATTAGGAATAGGATGTGGTTGGAAGGCAGAGGACAAAACGACAGTATATAGTAATTCGTTAAATGTAATAATTGTGTTTGTAAATAGCAAGAGCTTGCTCTCAGACAGTGGAAAGGATTAGGACATCTTGATATTCACCCTTTGATTTTCCATAACGTTCGTGTCAGTTGCCTGATGCAGTCTGTTGTTAGGGGGTTCCAGGTGATGATGTGACCCTCTCTGGCCCTGCTCAAGCCCCTCAGGGGCTGTGACTGATCCTTGTGCTGAGCTCAGCAGGACAGGGAGGATGTGCAGGGGCCACTGCTAGTGACAGCCTCTTTTCTGAGTGCAGGATTGAAGTCCTGCTCTCCTGGAGGCTGGCCCTCCACAGAGCAGAACACTGACGCCCAGCCCTCAGAGTTCATAGTGAAAATGAATTATTGCAAATGCTGTTTTGTAAAAGGTTACCTTGTTTTGCAAATGCCACTTGCACTCATCTCTTTTGATTTGCCCTGATTCTGATACAGACTGGGCTCGAGGTGGAGCGTTAATCTTGCTTTAAAGCTTGCACCCTCTGCGTCTCTTCACTTAAAGGATTTCTTCTTGTGATGCACTATTTATGCTGATTTGCTTTTTCATCTTAATATACTGTATCTGAGCCCTTAAATTCACAATGTCCTTTAGTTCACACCTGTACACTGGAAATTATTTTCAAGCCTAATTTCTGAGTTTCAGATTCTTGGTAGATATAGCAGGGTCTAAGAATTTCTTTGCACACTTTTATTTTGCAGTTGCTAACTGAGTTCATGGAGCAAAGTATGTCTTTTCTATTTTAGAGATGAAGGACTGTTTGGTTCACAAATGCTTCTGATACCTTTCTAAGATGGGAAAAAAGGTGTGTGAATGAGCAACTTCTGTGGATGTTTACCGTTGTCTGTGAAGTTATCAGCACACAGACCTTTAATTAAATCAGAAAACAACTAATAGCCCAGGGCAGGTATTTTTCCAATCTATCACCCCCGAGGACACTTTTAAATGAACATAATAGCAAGATTTGAAGATGCTGGAGCAGTCTTGTCTCCTAGCTAGCAGCAGGTCACCAGTCTTGCGCTGTGTGTGCTGCTGTATTCCAGAGACAGAGCTTCCTTCTAATCCTCACTTTAAATGAGAAGGAAGTTTTTATCCTGCTCAGGTAAAATATAAGTTTATATTAGTTTATATTTCTAAAAGCCATGAGCTAATTATAAATAGAAGAGCTGATATGAGTTGCCATGACTTCCTAGATACACAAGCTTGCTTTTGAGATGGCACAATGAGTTCTCATCCACAGAAGAAGAGAGTGAGTTGGGTCTTGGTCTGTTTTGACAAGATTTTGCTGAAAACATGAGAAGAAACACGAGAGACTAAAGGAGTGGGAGGAAGAACAATAAACACATGTAGGAAGAGCAGCAAAATATGGGAAAATGTCCTCTAAGAAGGGGAGTCAGTTTCATGTTGTAGAAAGGCTGTCTGCTCCAGCAGCAAAAAATTATATTACTTATTAAGGCTGTTTTATACTTTCAATTAGAAGGCTTTTTATTTATTTTTAACTAAGTTTCTTATTACTTTGGCAGACTTTGACTGCGTGGGCTGAAATAATGGGTATTGTAAGTCTGTCTCAGGTTGATTAGTGCATGTGTTTTTGATGGGGGTTGATGGAGTGTGCAGAAAGCTTTGCCCATGGCTACCTGAATGTTACAGGCAGGCAGTGTAGGATGGGAAGAGGTATGTGTGGTTGGAGACAGCTCCACTTATCCAGGTTTCTGTTTTCCATCCCAGCCTCTCTCTCTGCAGGCTTCCAGTGAGTGATGGTTAGCTTGGCTTGGGAAGTAAAAATACCTTTGTGATGAGCAAAAAGTGAAGCAGTGGCTGTGAAATGGTGTTAAAGGAAAAGATATAATTGGGGCAAGAATACATTGTCTGTGGTAGAAAAGGGGAAATCACAACTGGGCAAGTT
Organism: Polioptila caerulea; assembly: GCA_013397295.1. NCBI lineage: Eukaryota > Metazoa > Chordata > Aves > Passeriformes > Certhiidae > Polioptila > Polioptila caerulea. The sequence goes on along the minus strand of VYXF01010887.1, from coordinate 29,446 downwards.
CATGCAGGAAGGTCCAGGATACTCCTGTGGAGCCTGGGAAGGGGCAGTGGAGATGAGCAACACCACAACAAAGTTCAGTGTCAGAGTAACAACACGATTATGTTGTCTGAGTGCAGTTTGAATAAGTGGTAGTAAATAATATCATCCAAAGGGAGAAACAGAAATACTGATTGAACAAAAACATTTGTAGGGAAAAGGCTGGTTTACAGCATCTTCCAATCACATAGTTCTGGGTAAAAACTTCCAAAACTGCCCACAATTGTCCCTTTTATTTTTTCTTTTCATTTAGAGACAAAACTTATATTTGGATTTTTGTATTTGTCTTCTTTTTTTTTTAAAGTGCAAGCCAGTGTTACCCGAAACACTTTTAATGAAAGAATTAATGAATGAAAGGGCAAAGTTAGAACAAAATGTTCTGAAAATATTAAAACAAAACAAATAATAAAACAATAGTAATTTTCAGAACACCAGCTTTTACCCTGAAATCAAGCTGAGAACCAATTCCAAAGCAACAGACTTGACTTGGCTAGGTAGAAACATTTGTGTCCCAACGACACTGTGAATGCAGCTCTAATTCTGGTATTCTCTACCTTTCCCATGATGGTTTTTCACTCTTAACAATAGTTTTCTGCTGCAGTTTAGAGTGATCTGGAAGGGCACTGCGCAGGTGGAGGTCCGGGGGCTGCAGTTCTGGTTCTGCTGAAATTGTGGGGCTTGGCTGTCTTCAGCTTTTCACAGTAAAGGTCAGCTTATCTCTTTCGTCTGTGAAAGAAGAAGAATGGAAATAGAGTGGAGGTAGAGAACACTGTGTGGGAGCCGCTGGTCCAGGGCAGATGGCAGATGACAAAGACTTGGCCCTGATGCTTGGCTAATGATCTCGTTCTGAAAAGGGCAGAAGGACCCATGAGAATCCCATGGTGCACTTGCAGCTGGAGCTGAACAGGCAGGAGACTACTTTCAGAGATATCTGAAGACTTCTTTGTAGCCAAAGTTGCTTTGCCACAATAATTGGTAGCAAAGCAGTTTCGATTGAGCAGAGGCCAATAACCTTTGCAGCCCAGCATTCAACTTGCATTGGGTGTTTTAATGCAATGTTTTCCCAGGCTGCCAAACTATGCCCCTTCACTATTAACATATAAAGGAATAGGCCTGTGGCTTCTTTTAAAGGCCTATGTTTATATTTGTTCTACTGAAAGGACCTAGTTTTGACATATTTAATTAGTGGTAAGAGCCCAAAATAAAAGCTTGCAGGTCTGAAGCTCTTCACAAGCAGCTACTAAATATCTTCTCTCAGAAACTTACCGCATTTGGTTTTGGTTCAGGTAATACTTCAGTGTGTGTATGCTTTCATTTTCTGGGCTGTGGTTCCAGAAAGCCCTGACCAGGCATGCAGCTGCTAAATCCCCAGATATATGGAATGCTTTACTGTGATGCACTCTTTACTTGCCTACAGTTTCATATCTCTTGGGCAAATGCTGTATAGCTGCTTGTGTATAATATGCACAGAAACCACTGCACCTGGCTGATTTTTATTCACACTTGTGCACAGCAGCTGCTTAACTTCATAGAGCAATGCTAAATTCCAAATGAGCATGTGAAAGGAAGAAAAGTAATAAAACTTCAGGAACAGTTCTAGGGCAGAATTTGAAAAATTTGTATCAAATAGTCCAGCCATTTTGTTCCTCTGGGAAATAATATTTTTTGTTAAAAAAGAGATTTTTTTTTTTGCTTTGTGTACTTTCTGTTAAATGGAACATATCTAGGCTGAAGCTGCTGAGATGCAATAAATCCAAACCATAAGCAGTTAAGTCACAGTGTAGCTTTTCAAGCTAGGAGAGCATCTCTGAGGAAAATCTGTTGAATTTCATATTTACCCAATCCATCTGGCAGTGCTGGGTTGTCTTGTGGTGACTTTTATTGGAGATTGTTGTGAAATGTTTACTTTATTGTTTTTCTCCTTCTTTCCACACATACCGTCTCAACTCCCACTCCCACACAGTGACCTCACAACAAAGAGATTAACGAGTCTTTACCACAAGTGCTCTGTAAAAAAAAGAAAGTATGTGTTTTGCTTTGTGAGAAGAGAAGGTTGGCAGTGATCCTTGGCTCTCATTTTGCAAGTGCAGATGCATGTTGTTGTTTTCCTGAAATTTTGTATTTACAAAGTTAAAAGAGCTACTTGTGTGAACAAAATTAAACACTTACCTTGCTTTACAGAATTGAGGCTATACTATCAGATATTTGGGTGGTTGTTTTCAAAAATTAATTACAAATGATGGAAAACTGCTTTTAATGTGCCATTAGGCAAAACATCATTAGGATTGGTTATCTATAAAAGGCATTTAGGTCACGGATATTTTTCAGACTGAAACTAATTCTCCAGCATTTTAATGACTCTGGCCCCGGTGTGCATTGTGGGCCGTTACACTAATTCTATTGGGTTGTTCTTTCCTTGTCTTGCTGCTTTTGCTTCTGAAAGAGACTTCCAGGGAGATCACAGGTGACAGCAATGTGAGTAGAGTCCTAGTGACATGCTCTTTAGGTCACTGAGATAACAATGCATGGCAAACATATTTAACTTCCAAAAATTGAATAATAAGCTTGAGGAAAAATAACTTGTACTCAGTAGCCTTGCATTTAACAGACACTTTATCATTCTGTTATGTTAAAGACTTCTCTTCCAGCAGTGCCAGAGGAGGCATTGTAACATAAAAAGCTCTTGTTCCACTGGATTACTACCGGGAAAAGAAAATGTAGACTGCTTCCTGATTGTGTGTAATAAGAATTGAATGCTCTGGACTGTAAATCAGAGAAGATACCATCACAGCATGTAGGCCAGATGAGAGCTCAGTTACAGCAGTTTCCTAGATTCCTGCATTCCTTCCTTATCAGCCAGTAACACAGTGGCATGAGCATATTCAATGACACTGCTGAATAGTATCACTTATATGTATGTGTGGCCAACAAGAGAAAAAGAGAATGTACAGCTGCCCTGCTATCTTCACTCTGTTAAACACTCCTGTTACAGCGGGAAGCACTCTTCCTGTTTGGATTGTTTTATTTTTCATTTAAAAAGTCTCTAATTAAGGAACCATGAATCAGAAGTGATTAAGCTTTTCCGGCACTGGCTAGTGTTCATGCTAATGTAGGTGCTGCAGAGTTATTTAATGTTGAGCCACAGGCTCCAGTTCCCCTCACAATGAGCAGGAGAATGGTATGTGGGGGGATCCTTTCTGTGCACTCCCATTCCCACTTCAGCTAATTCATGTGGGCTTCAGCCAGTACCTGGACACTGTGAGGACAGTAAAACAACTGGTGTGTGCTGTGCTCTGTGAACAAAATAGCAATCAAGTCATTAGAAAAAGAGAAAGGTTTAAGGCATTTCAATACTGGCCTTGAAAGAGACATTTTCTTGCCAGATGTATCGTGCGGTAGATGCCAAATAACCTGAAGGATGGGCATACCCAGATATTTGTCATCACTTCCCCAAGTATAGTGTTTGATTTAATGAGGCATTATCTCTCCCTGCAGATTTTGGTTAGCCAAATTGATTCTTTTATGATTAATGCTACAATGCCCTTCCTGGACAGCCAGCCCCAAATGTCTCTTCTGAGTTGCCTGCCAGATGCAGTGCCTCTGTCCCTGCAGGATGTCATCTTTTTGTGGACGTACATCGTCTTCCTCAGTTGTTTCTTTTGCAGACTCAGGACTCTGAAACAATAAAACTCCAAACTTTTGCTTGTTAGTGGGAAATAATCCACACCTCTAAACATATTTTTGTCCCTTCTCTGAACCCTTTCCAATTTTATTATATGGTGCTGAAGACGAGAGAAATGGAATTGTGCACAGTATTCAATTTATGGATAAACCCTGGTTTTATACAGGGACATAATGGTCTTGATTTTCGTCTCTGTTCCTTTTCCAAGAATTCTTATTATTCAGTTTGCTCTTTTGACTTCTACTGAGCACTAAATTGTATTTATGTAACCATTTATCATAATCTCAAAATTTTGCTTGAGTGGTAACAGCTTGGAAAACATCATCTTACATTGGAAATTAGGATATTTTGTTTTTCCTCCCTTAAGGCTGACTTTATTATTATGTGTCCTAAATTTCTGCTGTGTTATTATCTATAGTCATCCAATTTCATGAGGTTCTCCTGAAATTGTTGAAGACTGCCCTTTTCAACCACGCTGAAAAATAAACATCAGCAATATCACCACATTGGTGTTTCCACATCATTGTAAATTTGTTCTACACCACAATCCCAGAGCAGAACCTTGGAGAACGCTGGCTGTCACCTGTCTAGAAATCCTTGGTGGATAACCTTGCTAACAGTGTTAGAAATGCAGAGAGAATATCCAGCAATCATGCATAGACCTCCACACAATTGCATTTCTGTCCAGACAGCTCAGAGAGGTTTGTAGAGAAGGGTGTGCCTTGGGGAAACAGTGCTGATGCTTTCCAGATCATCTCCTCTGTTCCCATGTTTGGTTAGTGCACAACTATCCTCCTTGATTCCAGATATTTTAATGCTTCACAAAAGAGGAAGGCATCCTTAAGGCTGTGAGGTTAAGGAAATGCTGAGCTAGAAAGGTCAGTTTTGGTTACTCAGGCTGTGAGACCTCCTGCTCCTTGAAGTGCATCCTGCTGCTTTTCTCCTATTCCTCAGGTTTGTATTGGTTTAGCCAGTGGAGTCCTACCTACATACTTTATCCCAAGGTCATTAAGGAGACTGTGAAATAACACGGCTCCCCTAAGGCACAAGCAGGGAGACAGTCACTCCAGAGGGACAGTTCTCTTACAGCTCAGCTTCGAGTCAGCTCTCCTGAAGCTGCCTGCTCATCTTAAGAGTTCTTGCAATAATCCCTCCTCCAACTGAGCATGTAGTCTTCAACAAGTTCTTAGCTGGTGTTGATTAAAGTTTGTTTCCTTTTCTTGCCTTTTAAGAAGCTTTTAGTTTTCTTCCTAAGGAAAAAGAATACTTAGCCTGGCTTTGCCTTTGATATACCTGTATTTTGCAGTTTCTGTTTCACTCTGTCCTCCTTGGATGGCTTTTCCTAATTTGTTCTACAACTTAAATGCCACTGAGGTTTGACTAATATAGGTTGTTTTTCCTAGTTCACTTGGTCTCCCAATTTTTTCAAAATTATATTCTAATCAATATTCTCTTTGAATATGGATTTTTTTTGCTATTATCCACTCATCTTGTTCCGTCACTGACTCAAGATATTTGTAGTAAATATTTGCTATCAACCCAAGATTTCATAGAAGAGAGCCTTCAGAAGTTTTGAGATTCAGTTTGCTTCAGTCAACCATTTCCTCTAATCAAGAATGCACAAAATCTTTCAGTTGTTCTTCCACTTTGAGATAATTTGAATTTTCATGCCCTTAGTCCCATCTTCTCTTTGCTGCTGTATTAGTGTCTTCCTTAACCAATCTTTTATTTCGGATTTTAATTTGTTTTAGGTCCTATCTATTCATTTTTGTAGTATTAGAGCTTTTCTGACTTATGTAGCTGAATGTAGCCAGTTGCTTAATTGCTGTTAAAATGTCACACTCATCATAACCCTCAAAACTTCACTGGTTCACCACATTGCCACCATACATATTTACTTCTAAAACATTGTTTCCTCTTCAGTCTTTTCTCTTTCTTGACAGCTTCTTTGAGTAACTTTGAAATTATTGATGCATAACTCATTCCTTCATATTGTGTACAAACACACGCTCCCATGAGTGTGTGTTTGGATGTGAGTTAATTTCTGCCAGTAAACTGCTTTACTATGTGTTAGTTTGGTCCGGTAATATTTTCTCAGAGTTCAGTATTTGTTCATGGTTCATGCTAATTTATAGAAGTTCAGCCTTGAGTAATACACTTAGCCTTTGGAGAATGTAAGTATTTCCATTCACTGTAACTCTGAGTTGCTCCAGAGGATGGTGAAATTATATGGAAAACACCATATAATTCCATTCTAAAGGAATTAAGCTTCACATAATTCATATAGGATGTGAGCTAAAATTTATTCTATTTTTTTCCCATTTGAGTATGATCACACTTGCCAGAAAGTCTCTGTGGTCTTGATTTAAAGAAGTACAGAATAGTTAGGGTTGGAAGAGACCTGAGGAGATCACCCTCTCCAACCCCTGTGCCAAGGTGAGGTCACCTAGAACCAGGGACACAAGAACACATCCAGGAGGGTGCTGAGTGTCTCCAGAGAGACAGACTCCTCAACCTGTCTGGGCAGCCTGTTCTTCCAGTGTCANGACCCAACTCCCTCAATGTCTTCTTTTAAGAGAGATGCTCCAGACCCCTCATTGTCTTTGTGACCCTTCTCTGGACCCTCTCCCATATCTCCTTGTCTTTCTTCAATTGTGGAGCCCAGAACTGGGCAAAACTCCCCAGATGTGGCCTCACCAGGGCTGAGTAAAAGTAGAAGGATCAGCTCCCTCAACCTGTTTGCCTGATCCTGATGTAACCCAGGATCCCACTGGGCCTCAGGCCATAAGAAAACACTGCCAGCTCATTGTCAACTTGTCACTCATTTTGGGAAGTCACCCAAATTTTCCATGTCCTTCTCAGCAGAGCTGTTCTTTAGTGGGACAGCCCCAGCCTGAGCTGATATCTGGGATTATTCCTCCCCAGGTGCAGGATCCTGCTCTTGCCCTTGTTGAATCTCATTAGGGTTCTCTCTATCCCAGTTCTCCAGCCCATCAAGGTCCAGCTGAAAGACAGCAGAACCTTCAGCCACTGATCCCTGGGGAACACCACTGACTACAGGTCTCCAACTGGATTCTACTGCCCTGATTCTGACCCTCTGAGCTCGGCCATTCAGCCAGTTCTTTATCCACCTCACTGTCCATTCATCTAACCTGCATATCCTTACCTTACCTCTAAGGATGGTGTAGGAGACAGGGTCAAAAGCCTTGCTGAAATCAAGGTAGACTTCAAGTCAAGGTAAACATCCACTGCACCCCAATCATCAACCCATCCTGCCATGGCATCACAGAAGGCTGTCAGATTTGCCACAGAAAGAGTTTGCAGCTGCTGCAGTAGCAGAACATATCTCATCATAGAATCTGCCTGGGGTTTCTGCTGCGTGTAGCAAATGGAGTGGCCATAAGCTCGTTATGGGAGAGGTCCTTCTGCTGCTTTTATAGGACCCAGTCAGGCCCAGGGACTCAGCTGCTGCACTCTGAGGGCATAGCAGGTCATGCAAAGCTTTAATTTTGAGCAGAACTTCTTTTCTGCAGTGATATGAGCCAGGGAAGGTCATGACCTGCCTTTACAGTGGTACATAAGCAAAGCACAATTTTTGGTGCCTGTGGCAAAAAGGCTTCATCACAGCCCTGGGTAGGCATCATAATGTTGTTTGATGGTCTCTGAAATAAAGGCTTTCAAAGCCTCAGGTAAGATTGTTACATTTCCTCATATTCAAGACACATTCTCATTGCTTTTATCCACAGACTAGAAGATTTATTTAGCTATGTGCAGTACTTTGTTTCAGAAAGAAAGTAAATTGGTATTTATGCTCAGGTAGGACAGGAGAAGGGGAGCAGTGTTATGTACCTCCCTTGACTGAATAACCTCCACGTGTCTCAGGTAGTATCTGGATCCTTCACCTACAAGGATAAAGCCCTATTTGACATTGGCAACATCCAGACTTCTTCCCCAAGGACCACATTTGCAAAGATTCTCAGGAATTGTACACCCTTTCCACCTAGCTTTTTCAGCATTTTCAAGGGTTTAAAAAAAATAATTTGCTTGTTCTTATTTTGTTCTAAATCACGTTGTGAATAGAATTGTTAGAAATATAGGAATTATAGCAAAATAACTGTTTTCTCTGTATGCATGTGTGAATAAGTACGCTTCTAGTCCTGACATTTTAGTAAGTGTTTCTATAGCATACTGGTCTAGCTAGGATCATTATGAGCATTGTATAAAATGTACCTCCATCCAAATCTAGCACTTATTCCTGTTACAAAAATGGGTCATTGTGACAGTACAAGAGTTGAGGTTAATTACTCTCCACTGCTAACTTCAAAAAAAGGGCTATTGGTTTTCCCCATCAGATTGTACAACTGAACCCCATGACGTGTAACAATGTATTAGTTTGACATCGTTTGCCTCAGATTAAGGTACAAAGCAAAAATATTTGATGTAAACAATACCCTAGCTAACACAATGTTTAGGCTCAAGCATAAAAAGAGCAAGTAGAGAGCAGAACACATTGAAAAATGTCTGACAGCTGGTATTAATTGAATAGATTCAGGGAATTACACAAAATTGAGCCAGCCTGAGAAGAACTGCTGCTTCATTAGGGATGTTCAGTTCTGCTCAAGGGTGATCTGACTGAACGACAGGCTAATAATTTTTGAACAAGAAAGTCTAATTCCTTCTGCTGCTTATGCCTAATAGTGGTAGACCTCAGTGCTCTCACAGCACCAGGCTATGAGCAGGACTCATTCTCCTCTGCCCATGACTTACAGATGGCAAACAGACCCCCAAGGTTAAAGTTCAAAGCCATGCCTGCTAAAGAAATGACAAGCTCTTTCCACAGTATTTCTAAGGTAGTTCATGCTTTGCTAATAATTCCCAGCTCCTCCTTGGGTCACCTGCTTTGTTATCCATAATCCATTCCCCAGGCAATGCCACTGACCTCTGTTATTAATACTTACATAGTAGTACATTGATGTATTTTCTGTAGGTAACAATGCATTGACACAAAAACAATGTAAAAAAGAGATATTAAGAAATACCTAGGTTGCAAGATTAGATATTTACAATGCAAGATACGCAAAATTGAGCAGTGTTTTGAGCAGCCTTATTTAACATATGCAGTACAAAATCATCATTTTTAATCACAAGATGACATATCCTGCTTTTGGCCCAGACACTCAGCCTTCTCTAATACGGAGAGCCCAGCTGCTCTGAATCCTCACTGAAAATGAAGACCAGATGAGGCTCCTTTTTCTAGGATCAGCCTTATTTACATTGCTTTAGGGGATGTCTAAGATGACATGTCCTGTTCGGGTGCCCCGTCTTTCATCTGATGGGGCCTCTCCAATTGGCTGGTCCAAACCTTGCTTCTTCCAGTTCATGTGAGGATCAGCAAGGTGGTCCACATCAGCAAGGTGACTGCCACCTCTGCCTGATGCCCAGGAGTCCAATGCCTCAGACAGACAAGGCAGTGCCCTGTCCCTGCCTTGCTGAAAGCAGCAGAGAGGTCAGCTGCTCCTGGGGCAGCAGCTGGAGCTCTGAGAAGCCACAGCAGATCAGCAAGCCTGTGGTGTGTAAGCTGCTCCAGCCTGGACAGATTTTTATGCGAACTGCAAAGGCATTCTAAATGAACAAAGTTCATCCTCTCTTCTTTGTCTCATAATTGGCTGTGATTCTAAGTGTCTTCTAAGAATGATGCACCAAGTTCTAGTGATTTCTTTTACCCCGACCTCTCTTCTCAAACAAAAATAGCTGGTTTTACGGAAAAATTCCAGAAAGACTGTAGCAGATACCCAGTATTGAGGACTTATGTTGGAACAGTCTGTCTGGGAGAGCTGAAATGGGGAGCATAAGCATGAATTGTTTCCTAGAGGAGGGTTAGTAAGGCAATTAAGCACATGGTGTGCTAATAGTCATTTATGATGTCTTCTAAGGAGAGGAACAGCAGCTGATATTGGGATTTTGGGACTGCTATATAAACAGTGGTGATGCATTATTTCCATTCGCATAAGGATTTTTCTAACACCTCATTAATTTATTAAAATTGGATAGCAAATCTTGAATAAAATAATGGCAATGGTCCCAGAATAATTACCCACAGATGGCAAAGTCTGTTTAGCTAGAAACACACAAAACAGGGTACCATTTATTGTGACTGTTGCTGTCATCTCTAAATGTGCATGTTGACTTTTTAATGATTTTGGGGAATAGTGAGTGGTTATGTCTTCTTGCTATGATTAGTATTTATTTTCAGCAACTGTTTAAAGTTGTTGTTTTTGTGATACTGAATAAATCATTTTAGGTATAGGAAACATTAACAGTGAACCATCTGTTTTGGGATACATTAAGATCTCATTTAAAGATGACATTGAATAATCACATTCACATTTCGAACTTCTAAAAAGAGAACTTATTTTTTAAACCATGATTCCTTGTGGTTTATGTTTTCCTCCCTTAGAGAATCAATAGTTTTTCTCTGCAAAAGAAAATGATTCTGTCACTTTGAAGTAATTCCAACTTTCAAGCTTCTCTCATAAATCATATGCATTCCTCCAATCCCTTGAGCATGCGGTAATACACTTAGAGGGATTATGATGGGCAGGTGCAAAAGTTTTTTGAAGTATCCTTATAATCCTAATAATTTAAAAAAACATAATGAAGCAGTTATAAAAATGCAATGCATACTTTTATAGGCCAGATGTTCCCCTTCATTAGGGTGTAATCCTTCATCAGGATTTCCTTCTCCTCCAGGCTTGTTCTCCAATGGAAGAAGCCAGTCGGTGTCTTTCCATTGCTGCAGGTGCAGCGCAGGATCCAAAGTTTCTGAAAGCCATTCTGTGCAGATTCTAGAGTTGGGAGATATTTATACAGCATGCATGTCATGTGCACAGCCTGCCTGTGTGTACTGGCACCACGTAAACCTGTGCCTGGCAGGGTTTAAGGATTCCAGGACGTGTGTTCCCTGTAATCCTGGAGGAAGCAAGAGGCAAGAGTCTCACAGGCACAGTGAGCAAGACCCGGCGAAGGTAAAGCTTTTAGCCATGCAGATCATCTGAAAACTCCCTTTGCTGCCAGTACACAAACCCAGTTTGGTAAGTTAGTTACTTCCTCTTAAGATACACAGACTGAACAGGCCTGTGGAGGTTCACATTCCTTTCCACTAAGTGCAGAGGAAACCTTCGAAAGCCTGTCAAGGTTGTACAATTATGTTTTAGGTGACTGTAGGCAGAATGAATGTCATCCAACACAGAGCTCCACATCTCCTGCCTATGCAGACTGATTACCTTGTCTTGTTTGGTTCAGCCCGCTCTTTTTACATACTTTTAAAAAACACACACTGATTTGAGCAGGCAGAGTATCTGTTTTCCTGTTCTTCCTGTACAGGAGATGAGTAGCTTTGATGTACAGTGCTATCTATATACTTCTTTTCTAAATTGCATCCTAGCGTGTCTCTCATAATACACAGAAAATAAAAACTGAAATACATTTTTTTTCTATTTGCATTAATATCCATAGATATGCTAATATACTCAGTGCTCCATAGCTGTGATTATCCATCTCTTCAGTATTTACGTCACAGCAAAGAGCAAGACACCTCCATTTGACTGATGATAATGAGGACTGTACCAAATTTTCTTCTTTATGCTTTTGTGCAATAAGATCTGTAGTTTTCAAATAAATTATTTCATAAACAATTTTGAACTAGGGAGCTTTCATCTGTTTCTTCTTTCAAGAAATCAGAATGATGGCTGATGTATTTCTACTGACTACCAGGAAATACTATTTATAATCTATGCTATGTGGCTCAGTATTCATGGGTAACACCACATCTTATGAAAACAGACTAACTAACTGTACATGCTCACTTAGGGCCTATAATATTTAATCTCTTGTGGGAAACAAAAAGCCACGGTGCTTTGTGATAGATTTTGATATAATTTAATCTCCAAAAAAATGGAAGTAGCCTTCTTTGTACAAAAGCTCTCACTACATAGCTACAAATATTTTTTAATAGTTGCACCCTCTCAGGCTTTATCTGCATGGTAGTTTTGATTAAAGTCTCCACATATAGACCACATGTGAAGTGAATATGCAGTTTTCTTAGTAAAAAGTAACAGAGGACCCCTTGCTGAGCCTGGCCTTCTGCGTGTCTACTGCCCTGGGTGCAAGAGAGTGATATCACTGGCTTCATCCTCTAATGTTCATCCCCAAAATCTCCTCCAGGGAACAGATTTGCTTTCTCAAACCAGCTAGGAGCTAGGACCAAATCTAAGACTCTGGTAACCTCAATAAAAATGTTTCCTGGTGGCATGTCCTTCACACACAGATTCCTCCAAGAACTGAAAAAACAGGCTTCCCTTCTTTGGCATCTGGGGAATATCTAGTGCCTCAATACCAGTGATGCATTATAACTGTGTGTTTTAAATTTATCATTAGTAATGAAAGTGAAACTTTCAGCAAAGTGAAACTTTCAACTTACAGTGAAACTACCAGCAAACATGGTTACAGATGGCTGGTAAGCACTGAAGCAAACCTAGGCAGTTCTCTCAAGTAACAGGTCTTATTTCTCTGAAGAAAATGAGACAACAAATTAGAGCCTAGCAGATCATGTCCTGCAAAACAGTAGCCAGTTCAGAGGAGAGAACTAAAACTGTAGCAATTTTTTTCTTTAAAATGTAAATAAACTCTCCATTAAAGCAGATATTTTCAAACTCAGAAGATTAAATAATTTCTTGTTCTGTGTTCTAATTGCAAAATACTATTAAATCACAATGATATACTGTGAATAAAGATGTTGCTATCAAACTTCCATGAATAAATATTAGGGGAAAAATGTTATTTATGTTTTCCTCACAACATCTCCTGAAAAGTGTAGTTTTAGAATTTAAGAACCCATATTCTTCTGGTCAGAGAGATTGTGGTTTTAGTGAATGAAAAGTATAGGACTTAGAAGGCCTGTAGCATACATAGTTTAGCAAATTGATACTGGAAATTACATGACTGCAAGCTTAAAACATCAAAGATTTACCTAAATAAAAATCACAGAATCACAGAATATTCTGTGTTGAAAGAGACACAAGGACCATCCAAGTCCAATTCTTAAGTGAATTGCCCATACAGGGACTGAACGCACAACTTTGGCATTATTACCATCAGGCTTTACCCAAACTGAGCTATAAATAAAGACAATTTTTTGGCCACTGAATGCACACATAAAGAAAACAGCATCATAGCATGGTGATCTATCATTACAGAAGACCTTAGCCTGGAAACCAATGTACCCAGACATGCTGACTTTATAAACAAACTTAGCAATCTTATGGTTATAGATTGGCCAGTGCTCCATTCAGAAGCAACCTACAAAACCCTGCTATGTTTCTAAGATTTGCACATGCAAGTCAGCATTGGAAAGTGATTGTTGAAAAATACTTTAGTATGAGAGCACATACCGGAGAAATCTGATTGCTCTTTTCATGTCTCTTCAGCCTTTGCTTGTCTTATTTTTCTTCCACTGTTGTGTTTTAAATCTCACATTTTCCATGAGATTTAAGAAAAAGGATAACTTTCTAATACTGTTGTTTCTTTTTTGAATTCAACTGTTCCTCCTGAACTTTTTGCTTTAAATGGAAAAAGCCTTTGTTTTTGCAATGAGAGTTAATTACACGTAACTTTCTCCGTCCTGCACTTATAATTTATAGTGCTGAGGAAAAAAAAGTCTCATTTTGGAAAATGAAGATTTGTATAATCATTACCCCCCACAGCTGAACATTATTATTTTGGAACAGAAAAAAAACCAACAAAAAACAAAAAAACAAAACAAAACAAAACAAAAAACCCCCCCAAAAAACCCCCAGAACGTGAATGCGTTCCAGCTATAATAAGTTGCCAAAGCTTGAAAAAACTTGTTTTGTCGATTTTTTGTTTGCTTACTTTTTTTTTTAGTTAATGAGCTCACCTTTAAGTGGTGTCTTTTCAGTGGCTCCCATCATCTCATAAGAGTGGTCTCCAACTATATCAGCTCCTATTATACCACTATGCTGAATTTCCTAGTTTGGTACCTCTGGTTAGGATACCCAGAAAACGCATCCTGCAAAGGCTGCCCAGAGAGCCTAAGATTTTCAGAATCTGTTGAATTATTGATTTATCAAATTCAGATTTGCAGAACTGTGTCTGGCAATTAGGAGACTTGAAAGGGATCTTCCTGTATTTAGGCTGCAGGTTAGGCTATAGAAGGAGAGATTACTTTGTAATTGCTCTATGTTTTAAGCATCTATCACTAATATTGCTCCTAATAGAGTAGTAAAAAAGGTAAATTGTTACTTTGACCTAAGTCTTATGCCAGCATTTGGTGCATTTTTTTTTTTCACAAAGGAGCTACTTATTTCTGACAAAAATCATAGTAATAACAGGAGAAAACCCTGTA
>VYXF01010885.1:362011-439821 GCA_013397295.1 Polioptila caerulea | reverse complement strand
CCCCGCTCGGACCCGGACCTGGGCCACCACCTCCTCCCAAGGCTGAAAGTCAAGACAGCCACTCTTGGCTTTCTTTTTTTTGTCTTAAGAATGTGTGTTCACAAAAGGCCACTTCCTATTGGCTCAATTGAAACAATGCCAAACTACGACATTCTGTTTCTTGAGATGAAGATGAAATAAATGAAGAGAACTTTTGTTTTATACTAGAAAAAGCGTCCTTGAACTGTACCCTAATAAACTGATATAGCCCATGAGCGGCGGTAGAAGGCTGACTCATGGTAGGGGACTTCACAATTGCAAATTTCCTTCCCCGGGGCAGGCCTTTTGTGAAGTATGAGCGCAAGAGAACTGGTGTCTTGTAGAAAATCTCTGTGGTGTTCAAAAGGGACTCCTTTCTCCTTGGTGAATCAAGGAATTATTATTTTAAGAATGGTAACTGACTGAAAAATCTCAAATTTTGTCTTTTTATATTGGAATAAGAAAATGAATAGTTGGTGGGGAAGGAGAAGTGTTTTGAAAGTTTTGTCCTAATTCTTGGGTTTGCTAATAAAGTTTTATTATTGCCAAGTTTAAACCTGCTTTGCTCTTAATTAAAAAATTACAAACTGGTAAGCCAAAACCACTACACTAATTGGTGCATTGGCTAAGAAAACAAACTAAACTCGTGACAAAACCTCAATCCATATCCTTTCCATTAATAAGGATGAGTCCTTCTGGTAGTAACTTTTTGAGTCCTTAGGATTGTTTTCTTCCAAAGATCCTTGATCCTATAGGGCACTGCTGTGCAGGCAGATGTAATTAAAGCCAAGGGGAGATCAAATGGACTGTACATTCTTCATTTAAAGGTGTTGAAAATGCTTTAGATGACCTTGTTAACACTGGAGAATTATTACAAGAAAACCCCTCACTACAAAAGCCATTTCAGCCTCAGCAGCATCAGTATTGCTTTGTATTTTAGAGTAGATCACTCAGCAATACGTGTACTTTCAAGAACATCTGCTGATATCCTATCATAGTATCCACATTATGGCAAATTTTGTTTGTTTAGTGCAAAACAGCCTCACCATAAACAACAATTCTTAGTCTCCAACTCCTATGGGCAAGTTTTAGTCTTCTATTCTTTTAAGGAACAGCTCTGCATTTCTTCTTATCAGATGAAATAAACCACTTAATAATACTGATATTTTAAGTATACTTTTACAGAGAGACAACAAATATAGTCTCATTTGCCACAGCCACTCCTGTCCAAATTATGTTTTCTTTCTTTTACAGGCTTTGTATACACTGATTTGGCAACAGATTTAGAGTTGGTTCATACTGTAAGAGCTGCAAGATAAATTAAATTTAAAATAAAGACACACTTTTCCAGGTTCTTTTTAACCTCAGTGCAGGAAAACAGCTCTCTTTTTGCTTCTTCTAGATGTGCTACATATCTTTAGAGCATGCTGTACAGGTCAGTTCTGTAGTCTGTTTTTTGCTCAAGGGATGTGTGAAAGTGTGGTACCCAGCTTTTGAGTTAATATTTGCAATATTAGCTGCTCATTGCCTGAGCTACTAATGGCAAAACTCTCACTGAACTTAATGGGCATTTCTCAATTAGTGAATGTCCATGTCCAGAAAATGTTTTGGGTACAATCCTCTTTCATTGAACTTTAAGGAGTAAAATACAAAAGTGAAACAGTAAAACAATATCAATTAAATACACAACCTGAAAGAGAAAGTTGAAATACCTTGAAATAAAAAGAAACCTATTGCTTTACCAAGTCCAGTTCAGTTCTACAAAGTGAATAGGAAGGAATATTTTACCTAAATGCCTAAATAAATAATTACACAGCTCTCATCTCAGTTAACACAAAGACAGCATTCTGATTCCTGCTATCTGATTCTTTGAGATGCTTTTGCTCAGAAAAATGGAGGACATTAGAACTTACCAAATATGCTAAATATAAATCTGTCATAATCTCAGTGCAACTCACAGACCAGTTTTAGACCACTAAGCATAAGTGGTGTTCAGTTTTTGGTTTTTTTTCTTCTGTCCCTTTTTTTCTTCACTGTCTGCCAGCATAATGGGCCCTCTTGCCCTTTAAGTTATATTGTTGTGTTAGTTTCTTTCCCTACTTCATGCTGAGAGAGCTGCCTAATTAGGAAGACCAGAGTCTGCTTCTAGACTATTGCTGTTTAATACTGTTAGTTTATCTATTAATTAATGTGCTACTCTTTGCAATCTAATTAGATTTTTTTACTGCAGAGATAAGTCAGTGAAATTACAAAGAAGTGCAGGAGAAGGCTGGTGGGACGCTCAGAAATATTTATTGCTAGAATTGCTTGTGTGTGATGTTCATGCATTTGTAAGTGTCTCATCTTCTTCCACCCATGCCCAAAACCTTATCAGGCTTTTGTCAAGAATGATGTGGTTTATTTCCAGTAAATAATTCTTATTTCTGCCAGCGAGCTGCTTCTCCTCTCCATCTCTATCCCTGCCATCTCCCTTCTTTTTCTTTCCCTGCTTCTTCCACAATTTTACTAACAAGGCTATCTCTTTTTATGTGTTTGCATTTCACAGTAAAGTGCCTAAAAGTTTATTTATAACTTTTGCTAGGTCATACAAAAATGGCACTTCAAAGAGACACTTCAACATGGTGCATGTACTCACAAAAACCGGAGTTATAAATCCTGTATTTCCTCACAACACTATATAAATATGAAAAAGAAACATGAAAGACACTGGCCAAATCAAACTCCTCTTCTTCAGAATTTAGCACAAATTTTTTTTGCTGTCCTTTTACCAGTTTCATCCCAGGGACCAGGAAAGTTGAAAGGCTTG
This sequence comes from Polioptila caerulea, assembly GCA_013397295.1. NCBI lineage: Eukaryota > Metazoa > Chordata > Aves > Passeriformes > Certhiidae > Polioptila > Polioptila caerulea. The sequence goes on along the minus strand of VYXF01010885.1, from coordinate 436,997 downwards.
CGGTTGTGGCAAATAAATTAAGATCCTACTGATCAGTAGGGCTCACAACTTTCAGGACTCACTAGGCAATTTCTCTGAAAGCAATTAATATTAACCTGGAAATTACTGAAAATTAATTTAGTACGAACAGCAGAATTTGTGTACTAATCACAAGATTCAAAGGACACATCTGATCACATTATTTTACTTTTTATATTTAGATAATAAAAATAAGTGTTTTCTTATTTTAAACTGAAATAAACCTATTTGTACTATTTTTAAATGGTGCATGCAACCATTTAATTAGTTTGATTCTTCTTGTAAGATGTTGCCTATATCACAAATAACAATTCTGAACCTTTGCTAATATTCTTGCGCAGAATTAGAATAATATCTAGAGTTCTCTTTAGACATACAAAGCTATGAAATGTCTAAAACTTAGAGGTATTTTACTTTTGTCATTAAAATTCATAAACACTTTAAATATGACAAGCACAACAATCAAACAGGATCAACAAAATGCAGTATTCTTGTAAGAACAGTTTATATAGTTTGGTATAAGTCTTTGGAATTCCTAAAGCATTTCATTTGTCAGAATATACATTATTATGATGAGCTGGGAAATGGGGCATAAGTACATCTTGACTAACTGGAAACTAAAGTGTTGCATGATACTTCTTTACTCTCCATCACTCAGAGCTGGCTTTTTTCTACCTTAAACAGATTCCATTTCAAGCACAGAATAATAATACTGAAGATTCTAAAACATGGCCTAAAATGCAATTTCACCATTGCAGTGAAACTTTATCACCAGCGGTATAAAAAATACAAACACTTGTTATGGCTGATTATATATTATTCACAGGATTTTTACAGAGTTGGCTAATGAATTAGATCAAATTTCTAAGAGTTTGATGGGAAAAAATAAGATGGCAAGCAACTGACATCACAGTCTTGTTGGATTTCCAGTAACTTTTACTTCTGTAATATGCTAATAAATTCTATATAATTTTATCTAAAATTTATATTTGATCCTTCCTGCCTACAAATAGAGCTTTTATTTTTAAAGTTGAGTATTAAATTACAGATTTAGTTCTGAAGCACAGATTTTTGATAAAAAGCATTACAGTTTTAAGGCAAAATAATGGACATTTATATAAAATGAAAGTAATCCCCATCTCTCTGTAGAATCCAAACTATTATACCAAATATATTAGCTGATTTCATAGAAACAAAGAAAAAAAGGTAATTTATTTTTTTACTTTGTAATTACATATGGAACACTGTATTTTGAATTTTAACTCTGATAAAATGTAGGCTAGTAAAATCAGCTCTAATTCATCTCACATCTCATGTTCTGATTAGAGAAACGAAAGTGCTTCTTGCATATCTGAGCATTATGTATCTGAGCATTATGTGCTTTACTGAGCATAATTTCTATCTTCATGGGTGGCGTGTAGTTTATTATGGAAAAATATTTAAAACATACCATAATACAAAAGATAAACATGACTTTTCAAAAATATCTGACATGTAAGGTTTTTGAAGCCTGGAAAATTATTTTGATCTGGGTTGTTCTAATTAGCAGTAGTCTGGGGAGAGACATATCTTTTTATTCCTAATTTTAAGACCAGATTTTTAATAGTACTGCAAACCCTCATGATCCAGAATGCCAGCTAGAAGGGTTTTCAAAATCATGAAGAGATACTCCCAACGATAAGATTGACAAAATAAGAATCTCTAGACATCAGTGTGCCTTGTAGATGTAACCCTAAGTACTCTGACGTAAATAATACAAAGAATTGTTACAAACAGTTTAACTTAGTCTAAATAAATATTGCTATCAAAGACAATGATCTCATCGACTCCTCCAATAAACAACAAAATGCTTCCAAACCTCAGAACACCTTGCCTCAAATTCTAGAGGAAGATTATGTACTTTTCAGTCTGATGTGATTATTAACAGAGACAGGCTCACCCTGACTGTAGCACATTTAGAGAAGCAGAAAATTTACTGACATTATTCTGCACAACTCTTTCTGTCATTTTATCTAAGACAGTTATCCTATTTATGGTTATCCTATAAATATTCCTCTGGAATAACTTCTCCATAGATATTACATGGAAGTTGCTGTCCTAGGAAGAAAGCATTTGTCCTGCTGAAAAAATTATTCATGTTGTGAACTATGCTATAAGTTCCAAATTTTAGCACATTTACTTCCATTCACTGATGGCTATAAGTTTTGTCAGAATCTACAAAATTTCTCAGAGCTGGTACATTTTTCCTGGCCCATTTCAACCACAATTGCAATTTCAGCACTGCATGAATGCCTTGAGGTATTGGTTAAATTTTAAATGCCATTTTAGTAGGCGGAACCTCAATAAGGCTGATATACAGGATGCTGGCACATCACAAATGCTTTGTAGTGGGAAGCAGGTTGCCAGCAAAGCTCTGAAGAATGACAGAAAATAATCTTGTATTCTAACATTTTGCCCAGACTTCAGCTACATCTCAGGACTCTGAGATGTATTTCTCCTTTCCCACTTATTCTCACACATAGCTGCACCATTACTTTCTTGTTTCTCCTGGGTAAATAGATTTGTACAAACCTATTCTATGGAAATTTGGTTTCTATGTTAGGATATACCTTAGAATCAGAAATAAAGACAATGAGGCCTTCCATAATCAGAGACAAAGCTGACTGTCTCAAATTGTTGAACACATCTTTATTTGTTTCAAAACCCACCACAGATTATACAGTGAAAGGATTATTTGAGTCCCTCTCTAACGCCTCCTCAGTATTCTCTTTCCTTACAAGCTAAACTTTGTATCCATTTATGCATTTTAAATTTTTGTATCAAAATAGTACAGATTATTATCTCTGAGTTCTTTTCAGAAATGTACGTACAAAGACTGGAGGCCCTATAATAATATTTCAGAACAACTGCAAAGTGCAAGGGTAATGACTCTTGGCGGAAATATTTTATTGTGTAACATTATTAAATGATCTATTAAGTTTTTTGACTCCTCAAATAATTAAAAAAAAAATCTTAATTGAATACTTGCATTTAGGTTCACAGAGTATTCTGATGCTGCTAGATTCACAAACCAGCATGTACTCTGCAGTGTTATACAAATGTGTTCTGACAGCAGGGAAAAGAATTCTAACCTATAACCCCATTCAAAATAGATGACTGACAAACAAGACATTCATTATTAGAATAGGCTATATTATTAGATTGCAAAATAATAAATGCATTATAAATTTATTCTGATTTACATAGCTTATGCTTTTGCATCCTAGTAGTAGGATAGATAAGTCCATCATAGTACTAGATTACAAACTACACTGATTACATACCACATTGCTTATCTGTTTAGGGTGAATATCAGTAACAGACTAAGAAAAACCAGACAGAAAGAAGCACCTGCATCTTTGAAATCTTCCAAAGTTATCACTTGTGTCTGTCTCCACAAACTTGCCACCCCCAAATGTTGTGGGTGGGGGTGGATACAGGGTTGGCAGGGGACATAGTCAAGACAGCTGACCCAACCAGAGGGATATTCCATTACAGATGACATCATGCTCAGCAATGACAGCCCAGAGAAAGGATATGGAAGGGGTAGACATCTGTGGTTACGGCATTTGTCTTATTAAGTAACAATTAAGCATACAGAGCCCAGTTTCCTAGGCTGGACATTTTTCTGCTGATTGGAAATATTGAATTAATTCCTCTTTTTTCTTTGCTTGCGTCTGCAGATTTTTCTATTCTAATAAACTGTTATGATCTTAGTATATGAGTGTTTTCACAGTCCTTGCATTTTTCTCCTCTCGCAGAAGGGGGAAATCAGAAAAAGGCAGAGTGGGTGCACCCACCCCTGTCTCCAACAAACCTTTAGTTTTATACTGCAACTATTTTTTTCTGAGAAAACCTCATGTACTATCAGATGTTAGCAATCTGATAGTTATCTTTCTGGAAGATTGAAGTCAAAATTCAAAAGAAAAAATAGATATTTAGGTGGAAATTACTTCTCTTAGAATTAGACTTGATTAGAAACTGATTCCACAGCAGTCAGAATAACACAAGAAAACTAATACCTACTTTCAGACTTTCCTGGAAGTCTGGCCATAAAACAGGGCAGAATTCTTCTTTTCAGGAAGAATTTCCTTTTCACTTCCATCTTGTGAAGTGCCTTCACCATGTCTTAAACAATTGACTTTTCTTTGTTCCTTTCCTGACCTATTGACAGTCCGTCTAAGGCTCTGACCTATGTTGGGCTCTTAGTCCATTATGGCTCATAGTATAAATTTAGAGTGGTTCATACCACATGCATAATCTCAACAAGTGAGTCCATATACTTACCTGTCAAATTTATAGCCTAGGTAAATAATTTTCAACTTTAACAAGATGAACTAAAAGGGTAGGACATCTATCGTATGCTTGCAAGTATATATGAACAGGGGAGTGTCTTCTTAAAAGCCCCTGCATAAATACATTAAAGAAAAAAAAATCTGTTCACTTTGTGACAGAATGAAACAGTGTTTCTGATAACTACCAGGATTTGAAAAAGTGTGCATTTTGTTCAACTGCTTGCCTAAAAATTTATATATATATCTATACACATATATATACATATATACACATATATACGTGTGTGTGTGTGTGTGTGTATAGATACATACATATATGTGTATGTGTATATCTATATCTACATATATTTTTGCATTTAGACATAGATTGATACTTAGGAAAGCAGAGGGGAGGAGGCATTTGTCGTGTCCTAAGTCCCATTTCTAATCATGCTTCAGCAAGAATCTGGGTACTGCGGGACTTCTCTCTGCTTTTCTAATGACCAACAGAGGATTCTTAATAAAATAATAGATGGTAAGTTTATAATTTAAATATGGAAGGAGATTTGTCCTGCAACATACTGAAAACAAAATCACCTTCCCTTTGTCTGTTTCTCATTTTAAGTTCCTCCTTTGAGTAGTTTAGGCTACAGTCAACCAAAATCCCATGAAAATAACTACCACCACCACGCTACTAGACAAGATTAAATATTATAATTTATATATTTTTCTTTTAATATATTGATCCCACTCTGACACTTTCTGGCTGAATTTATAGTTTATAAATTGCATCTTTAGCCTTATTGTTCAAAATATTTTTTTTTCTTGCTCTTGGGCCACTGGAGTACATGATGATAGTTGTTCTGACTCCAACTGATAATACTTGGGGCCTGAGAATATGAATATTTTTTATGGCTTGATGATTTAATACATGCATGACTTTCTTTGCTGAAGTCAGTACCTAACACTAAATTTTGTATCAGAAGCATTCAACTATATATACAAATTGGACATCTGAATAGGTTTTTCCTGCTTGTCTCTTTCTTAGGCTTTTATGACCACACATTATTTGACAGTCCACAATACAAATGTCCATGAAGACATAAATGAAAGCAAAATACAGTACACTAAGTATATCAAACACTGGACTACTACTACTGGAGGAAGAACGTATCTCTTACAGCCTATTGAGAGGCTGCAGATATACTGTACCTGGTGGGTGGCAAGTCTTCATTACCAGGGAACACTCAGGTACCAGTGAAAGAAAGTTTTTCTGGCTGTAAAGAGATATGTACATTCTAAAAATATTATGCTTTTTAAATCACAGAATCGTAATAAATTTGTTTAGGATGGAAATGACCTCTAAGACCATCGGGTTTAGCCATTAACCTGACACTGCCATCTTCACCACTAAACTATGTTCCTAATCACAACATCTACAGGTCTTTCAAATCCCTCCAAGAGTGATGAATCAAACACTTCCCTGGGAAACCTGTTTCAGTGCTCTGTAACCTTCTTGGTGAAGAAGTTTCTCCTGATACCTGATCTAAACCTCCCCTGAGGTCCTTTCCTCTTAGCCTATCACTTGTTATTTGCGAGAGGAGACCAGCCCCTACCTTGCTACAACCTCCTTTCAGGTCCTAGCAGAAACCACCTCTCATGGCCTTTTCTCGAAAGATACTTTCACTGTGTGCCTAAGTTCTTCTGTAAGAGGGACAAAGCCCACTCTGCCCAGTTGTTCTCTGTGTCTCTGTTTCAGCATAGCCACAAACAGATTAAACTGACTAGTGTTTTCTGACATAAGCTTAAAGTGCAGTTTTCCTATGAGTACCTCAGTTCTCACATGCTTTCCTGCATTAGATATAAATAGTTTCATTTTCTTTGTAAAATCCGTATTACTTTTGGACAGCTTCCAAGTGACTACACCGGTGTTTCAGTAACAAAATATTTTACAAGTGTGGATTTTATTACCAAAGGACATACCATGATAAATCTCATATCTCTGATAAGACTGGTACTGAGCTGCTAGAAAAGAGGTAATCCCTTGTATAAATAAGCTATTTTGATTTCTGATTACATAGTGCACACAGTCAGTTGAAGGCTAATGTTATTCTTACAATAAAGGTAAACACCAAATATCTCATGCCTGTTGAACTGCAAAGTGTTATTTTTTTGACGTTTTTAATCTTTCTCTTTCCTTCTGATCAATCATAATAAATGGCAAGCCAGCGATTTCTAATACATAATGTCGAATTGAATTAGTACTGACTCCAAGAAAAAAAAAATCTCTGAATATTATCAGAATTTCTTTATGCTTTGACACTCCATTCATAACAATAAACAGGAATATTTAAAAACCAGCTCCTTTTCACTGTGCAACACATAATAATATAACACACTTGAACTTTAATTTCTACTTGTGAAACATTTCAAGGATTTATAAATGCTCATTCTCTTCTTGTGTGTGTATGCACCTGTGAACTTCACAGTGTTTTTAAAACAAGGAACATTTGCCTGGGTTTTGTGATAATAGGGAGCACAGAAACTTGGCTGTCCTTTGCTTCGCTCTTTACAGCTCCCTTGCTAAACACCAGAAGCACAGGAACCCTGGGAGCTCTGTTTCATTCAAGACAATTTGCCAGAATTTTATAGGTAGTAGACACAGCCATGATGCAAATCTAATGGAAATATGTACTTATCTAATGATAATGATAATCACTCATTCTGTGAAAAATACTCCTTGTGTATATAAATCCATGGGTAACTATGGCTTTTTTACCAAATGTTAGCAAGTATACGTTTGGATTTCAAATTAAAACATGACTTATTCTACCACATGAATAACAGAAGTCATAGATCCTGCTGAGGAAGCTCATGTTCAGAACAAAGGTATAAGATACAATATTTAAATGACCATGTTTTCCTACTTAATGTCATACGTGTTTTAGATAAATATTATTTACAGACTATGATGCTGTTTCAGCTAACCATAGCATTGCATTTGAGTCTAGTGGAATCTGCATCCTGCTGACTTGTTAGAAAATTATTAATAAGTTTTATAAAATTTGAGTGTTTTTTAAAATCTGAGGGTTAAAATGAAATTGAATGAAATGTTCTAGGATAACTACAAAAAAACAAAAAACCCCAAAAAAACCCCAAAAAACAAACCACCCCAAACTGCAAACAGAGCATTCCCTTAAAGCCATATTCACTAAAAAGGAATTTTGAAAAACAGTCATTTTTGTAAAATAAACACAAAATCTAAGAAAATTCCTCTAGAGGAATCAGAATGTTTTTCTGCATCATTATCGCAGAGCAGAGATTAATTACTAACGCTGTACAGCCTGGGGACAAGAAAAAAGTACAGGATAGAAATTATGATCTGATTTAGTAACATATTTTGCTAGCAGTGCTAGGAATTATTTTGGAGTTTTCAGAAAATACAGTGGTTAATTGCCTAAATATTGCTGTTCGGAACATTATTAGGCATTTTTATGCTGCTTCTGTTTACCTACCTACATTACCAGGATAATAATTTAAAAATCTGATAACACTGAAAAATTGCACTAGAAAAATAAGAAAAGTACCAAGAAAGTCCAATAAAACACATGGAACAGTTTTACTTCTCTGAAACATTTCTGTCATCCAGAGGAAGTGCTGAACACTGTGGTCAGTCAGTAAGTGTTTTATTATAATTATAAACAAACTGCAGTAAATAGATGTAAAGGGACCAAAGTCTCTTCAGCTTATCCAAAACACTACTGAATTTCTGCCAACAATGCCCCCCATGAAAGAAAATAACCTCATTATTATTATTAAAATTAACCTCATTATTATTATAAAATAACCTCATTATGATTTCTAGTCTCTGTCTTCATGTAGGGTAAATTAATGGGAATTTTTATTTTTTAAGAAATGCTGAATAACTCTCTTCCTTCATTAAATTCATAGCTCCTGAGTAGAAATATAGAAAAACATGAGGAATATTATTAGATACACAGATGCAAGAAAACAGAAAAGAGAATAAAGTTCCAAATTTAACTTTCTGTGTCATGAAATTATGGTTCATCCAAAATGAAATCCAACTGATATTAGTACTGAATGAACTGTATAAGGCAGTCAGGGACAAAGAAACAGAAAATCCAAATTGTTAAAAAAAAAGGTGTAGTTTTAAATACTTCTTTTTAGGAGCACTGTGATACTGTACTAACAGTGAAATCTTAATTGTGCAGTACTTAACTCTGATTTGGTTTATGTTACGTTTCTGTAAAGAAACCCTTAGGAAGGTTAAGAATTAAACTTCTGTCACTTAGCAGTATCTTACATAAGGCCAGTTTTCTTATATACTTTTTTATTTCCAAGAGTTTCAATATTTAAATTTTATTTTCACCCCACCCCTTAAGTGTGAAGTATTTTCATTATTTCGTGCTTTACCCATGTTGGATCAGTAACCTTGCGGGACACAAGCTGGTCCTTTGGCCTCCTTGAGGAAGAGCTCTGATGGCTCTGAAGAATAAACACCTGCAAGGTACTGCTAATGCATTGGCACCTCTGTTTTGCTGACAGTCAGGCAAAAACATAATAAATGGATCCCATATTAATAGCTATGTGACAGTCACTCCTGGGTTCATGGTCAAAGCCTATCACAACGGCTTGCACTGTAATATGAAAAGCCGCGCTGGTGTCAGCTTAAGTTACTGGGTAAATGAAATTTTGTGCAAAAAAAGATAGGAGAAACAGGAAAATGTTACATACAAAGCTTTAAAGGAATCAGAGAAAACACAGAATGTAGCAACTTCAGAGAGATGAAGAAAAAAAATCACAGTGCCACTATATAAACTTTATAGATTTCAAATTTTTATGCTGTTAATAAGCAGCTGGTTTTAGAACAATCCTGTTGAACATTAAGCTGCATCAGTATTACTATTTTTCCTTCTTTGATGATATCTCTTGTAAAGTTAATAACTATCCCTGTAGGTAACAACTGCAGGTCACTAAAATCTCATACAAAAAAGGGCTTTTCTAGTAATCTGGACATCCTGTTAGGATATATAGGCCATAACCCAGGTAATTCTTTAATCTGTGACTTATCTGACACCAAAAAGAAAATGTTGCCCAATTATCACAACATTCTGGAGAAATTATTTTTAGTTAAGTATCAGGAGAGTCAGAGTAATCCTGCTCCTTTTATATACGCTGTAAAAATGAAAACATTTAGGAACGCTTTTTCAATGCAAAGTTCCCAAAACTGATTCCTAAATGCTGTCAACTCTTTTTGCAACTGTGTGAAATAGCACACATTTACTATTCAAAGCTTTTAAAACAAGCTATGTGAATACTTACAGTAAAGTTTATAGGCACAGAGAACTTAGAAAAAACTTTTTTTTTTCTTTTAAATCTAGAAAAACAGACTAAGAAATTTAAGATTAGGCAGGTAAACTTTGATAGCAGCATTTTTGTTCTCATCATGTAACAAGACAGGAAGATTAGATCTTGGTATGCTAGTCTTCATGCTGGAAGGGAAGGCCTAGACATCACAACAAAAAAAATACTCCTCCTTCATATTATGGAGTTTTGTAAGAGAATTCTAATAAGTATACCATGCAATTTTCAATGAAATAAATGGGATGTAGAAATGCTCTCATGTCTCTAATGCTGTGGAATACATAAATTTGACAAATAAGGGTGGCCAAGAATTGAAAGGTCCATCTGTCTCCCTCATACGCTAGCAAAGAATGCAGCAAAGCTTGACTATTTTCAGGCCCAGAAACTTTACAGAACTGAGGGCTGGACACTGGCGTGACATTCCAACCTTCTCCCAGTTCATCCATGAATCCCTGTACTACCGGTGCTGATGTGCTTCTAGGAAGCATTTGATCTCACATTGTTTGAGAAACAAGAGCATGTACTGGGATATTGTGAATTGCAAATTCAGTTTTGAGACTAAACAAAAAATGCCCAGCTTCATTTTCTTCTGCTTATTTTAAATTTGTAGCTCCACAGGTTTATATAGTTTCATTATGACATGCACTAATTGTTAGTATGTTTTCATTATGGCATTATTGTTACATACTTTAAGCTTTCAAGAACTAAGCAAGTAAAACATATTTCTCCTTATGTGTCATTCTAGATTATATCTTATTGACAAAACACCAGATTGATTCAAGGGTCTTACTGCAATGACTGTACTGATTCCTTTGCTTTATTTCTTATAGTGTGTTTATTCTGGGGTCATGACCTCTTTTACTTTTTTTTTTTTTCCTTTCACAGGATCCAGGTTGTAGTCTTCAAGTGGCAGATTGAAATGTCTCGCTCAGCATATTCTGCTCTGAAACACTTGGACAAAGTTTCTTTTGGACTGGAAATGCCCACAGAGCTTTAAGGGGGTTTGTGTGTTGTTAACTGTATCCTGAACAAACAAGTAGTTACAAAAGCTGGTCACGATTTTTTAAAAGGAGATAATACACCAGTGTAAATGTTCAAAATTGAATAAATATCTTTTTCTTTCCAAATTTGTATACTGTCCTCAATGTAAATGGTCATAACTTGTTTTTCTCTGAAACTTAAAATCAAAATGTTCTTTCCTCAGAAAATATCAGCTTCTATCTCCACCCCCTCTCTTATCCATCATGAGGAAAAGAAAAAATGTCTGGAATGTTAACTGTCAAAAATGAGTAACAGGTATTAATGTCAGCATTGCTTTTTTTTATCTGTAAATAATTAAATTTTTAAGGTTTGATTAAATGAAACATAAATCCAGAATTTGAGATAAAAGATTCAGAAGCTTTAACAGTGACATTTTTTTCCTTATAAAATTTAATATAAAGTTGAGTAGGGTGCTGTAAGAGATATATAATATATGAAACAACATCTAAACGAAACTGATTTACTGTTAAAATCAGAAACTTTGAGAAAAGTCTACACTTTAAATCTTTGAAGACAATAGAAGTCCAGGTCACTTTGTACTATAAAGCTGTTCACAAAAGTATGAAAAATCTTGAAAGGAAAGAGGCTGAAATAAATCTAAGCAGAAAACCAGTACACTGAATGAATATCATGTGTGACAAAGAGAAGGAGATGGAGACTGAAAATCAATGGATCTGAAGAGAGAGATCAGAAACTGGGACTGCTTGATGGACAGGATCATGAAGGACTCACATCACTATTCTTTTTAGAACCTAGGATTTAATGTGGATGCTAGAGGGAAAAGGAAGAAATAAAGAACAACATTTATTTTAAAACTGTGCATTCATCTTCTCCACCTCTAACTTCTGCCTTATCCCCAGAAGCTGTGTTATCCCCAGTGGTTGCATAATTCTGACCCGGACCTGGGTATAGACTATATGGCCACATATATTACAAAAGTTCGCTAAAAACAGCCATAGTCCTCAGGTACAGCAGGCTCACCATGAGTCTCTTCTCTCCATAATTTAGAAATTATGTATCTGAACAGAAATTCCAGTGTTAATTTCTTGAGAATCAATACAGTTTACAATCACATAATACTGATTGCGTAGATAAGTAAGACTGATTTCTTGAGTTCAGAAAACTGAGTTGAGAAAAAAGTAATGCCAGACAGCTGAGAGAAATACTCTCACCCTGTGAAACAGCACATACAAATAAAAGAATTAAGATACATTCTATACCAACATTCCTAAACAGCTGAATTGTATAAGTTCCACTCTTGAGCTCTGCAATGCAGGAGAAAAAAATATATAAAGCTATAAAAAAAAAAGAACTATTGGAATTTTCTATGAATGTCCTAAATAATTTTGTTTGTGATTTTAAATACTATATTTTTTTAAGCTGTTAACTGCAGTTTTACTATTGTTCCCCTAAAGTCAAGTGAAATGGCACCTCAGTAAGAACAAGGAAAATTTCTTTGAAAGAAACTATGGCACAAATTTACAAGTATTGTGTTATTATTTGATTTAGTATCAGTGGATGAAAATTTTGCAGCAGAATGTTTTTCAGCAGAACCTGATGATTTGCTGATTCTTTGACTTAAAACCATAAATAGAAAAATGTAGAAAATCCAAAGATTTTTTGCATCAAAAGCTATTTGTAAAATTTGTGACAACTAGACAAGAAGATTTCTTATTTTACAGAAAAAGATTATTAGCTGTTGAGATATTTTACTTTCATTCTTTTACAAACGAAAGTAATGCTAAGTATTTTCAACTTTTAAGATGCAAGAAAGTAAAAAAAGTTAAAAAAATAGTATTAAATTTCTAGTTGGCCTTTCTCCCACAGTTGTGCTGCAAACTTTTCCAAATTATCCGAATTTACTAGGAAAGGAAAACTTTCAGCCTGTCCTAATTTTGGAGAGGTGTTTTTCCAAGGTTCAATGGGATTTGAATTGTTCAAAGTATTTTTCCTTCAGTTCAAACTAAGGATTCTATTAGAAACATAGAAACTTGCACACCCAAATACAAGAATAATACTTCATCCATTTACTGACATAAATAAAACTCAAAGTACATGGAAAATATATTTGAGATCTCTCTTGGGTGAAATAACCTGGGGGTATGTGCTTGCCTAGCTTGATAAAGTTCCTCACTACAGCTGGATTTAATAAAAGGAAGAGGTAGGTTTATTCACAAGTATTTAAAGTCTACATTATGACAGAAGATCAATCGTTCAAATTCTCCTATTTCATCTGTGGAAAATATGGAGCTACAAAGAGAGATTTCATTCGGTGTGTCTGCAGCTATCCTAAGACACAGCTGTCAAACCTAGGATCAGTCAGAATTAAGGTGGAATAAGGTAAAATTAAAGGTTTTCAGTAGAATTGTCACATAATTCAGAGTTGTGTTTGATTTGAAGTCTTTCCTGCACGTAATGCATGAAAATGGTGTAAGCATTTAATCATCACTGACAGAAAGCCTTTCATGAAATGCCACCTGGTCTTACTAAAAGTGTGCAGTGGAAAAACTTCCAACAAACCTCTTTCCCTTTTGTTACCTCCAAAATTTACTTCAAATTACTAGGAATCTTCAGCAGTCTGTAAGATATGGTACTACCTTCTTTCAGTTTTCAAATTGTGTGATTTTACTATGACCTAGCTTAGGCTTACAGGGGCATACTCAGTGCCTGGGCAATTATCCTACTAGTTTTCCTCCAAAAGCAATGCTGTATACAATAACACTTATGATTATTTACATTAGAATTAATGATGCCAAAAGCCTCCCCCTGAAGCTGCTACAAATAATCTTATTCCTGAATTTATGTAAGTCCTTTGAGTCTTGAATGGGGTGAAACTCTGACAATTGAGTTTGAAATTTTTCCAGAACCCAACATTTCCAAAAATTACCCATTAACTCATATCCACATTACAGAAAGAATTTAAATGATACTGAGGTACAAAACTGCTGATTATGTAAATAGTTCAACTGAAATAACTCTAACATTTTTCCACAAATGAGGACTTCCAGGCAATTAACTTTTACTCACAAGCTGGACACAAATTCATTATGTAAAAATGACTGTGCACTTCTGCTGTCATTCAAAATTCAGAAAAAATCCTGAATGTTCCCTTGTTTTTCATGCTGTTCTTATGAAAAATCAGACAAGGAAGGACTGGAATCAGGAAGCTATACAAAATTAAAGCAATGAGACAGAATTCATAGCAGAGACTTTTTGGAGAAAACTAAAAAATGGAGGGGAGAGAAAAATAAGGTCAGTGAGAGAAAGGTTGCAATGATAAACAACTGAAATATGGGGTTTACTAGGTTCCTTTTGACTCTCCTGGAACAGCAGTCAATAAAAGGGCAGTACTGAAGATGTTTATTAGAACTGTTGCCTCAGTTTTGAAACCATTTACTGTAAGACATAAGCTCAACAGGCTTTTCTCATATCACACTATTGCCAACATCATCTACCTCAGCTACAAAACTTTCCTCCCACCTTGAAGAAAATGAGGAACTACCTTCTCTGGCCCATACTTCTTTACTGAAAGTTTTCTTCTCTTTGCTGATTCATTACCACTTAACAAAATACCCTGTGTCTGACTCACTGTAAACAAAATTAATTACCAAAACAAAGCACTACGAGTATAGCATTGCCAGCCTTGCATATAAGTTTGGTACAAAAATTGCAGTTCTTCCTGATTAATTTGTAGGGCTTCTTTTAGGTGAGGAAAATATTGACCCTCTGTCCTAAGTTACAATATAAAGATTTATTCTATTCCCATCCTGCAGAGCTGTTAAAACAAGGAGGGGCATTGTTCTACCCTATCTCCTATTGATGGGCCCATCAATGCCTTGCTGCTTGGCTCAGAAATAACTCCCTCTGGGAGCCATTTCTGTTTAATAGACCCACTGCTTGACTCATAGAGTGATATCAGCCCATTGTGAGATGCTCTGCCCAGGGGGGAGGAGCTAAGCATCCCCACCTAGATACAATCTGGGTTTTGGGACAAAACAAACACCCTTTCCACTGGATTCCCAGAGGAATAGCTGCCTTTCCCACTGGCTCTTCAGAGGAAGACTACACCCTTCTACAAGATCACTGCTTCAACCAAACTACAACTGCCACTCCAAGAAGACTGCAGCCACCATTCCAGCTGGACCGCTACCAACACCCTGACCAACAGGGTGTCAGGTTGTATTCTGACTGTCTCAGTAGTTGTTTTTTTTTCTTTTGTATTATTGCATGTATTTTGTTTTTTCCTTTTCCTAATAAATTGTATTTCTGACTTGGAGTCTCTCACTGATTTTGCTTTCAAACCAGAACACCCTCCAAGGATTTTTTTTTCAGCTGTTGCTTTAGAAAGCCAGTTTCTCAAGTCCTTCAATTTATTTAAGACCAAGAGTACAATTAAATACATATGGTCTATTAGAAAAAAAAAGTAATAAAGAACATGTCCCTGCTAAAAGGAATAAACTCCAATTACCTTGTCAATCTGGAAACGTAAAGATAGAAACATTACTATGCAAGAAAATTTCTAGAGGACTTGTAGGATCAGATTATCACCCAGAAGCTGTTCATTTTTTAAATACTGTTTATTATTAAGATATTCATTATTTTTTAACAGTAATCCATATCAAACTTTCTAATTCTGCATATTCCTCAGATTTTATCAGCCAGAATTTTAAGGTATAAAAATAACTTTTTTCTCATTTTTGGATTGAATTATTATTTTCATAAATTATTATTTTCATAATTTTTAGAGCTTTCTTCATTATTTAAAGATATATTTTCAAATTATAGAATTGCTAAGCACTTCACATATGTGAAGAGCTTGGTTTTCTAATCTTCTAGATAGTAGAGGAATGCCAGCTGCTTATTTAGAAACAGGTCAACTAAGTACCTGAAATAGGTATACATGCATATGATTACAGTCTATATAACATAATTTTATGTTCTTTTTTAATGAATGTATATCTCAGAATTCAAGTCACCATGAAAATACAAAGACTACACCCAAATTTGAATGTGAATTTTCACTCTTTGCTTACAGTTGCCATTTTAGCTTGTACCTGTTGTTGCATTGTTGACTGAGCATTTGAGAAATGTTAAAATAGAATTTCAAATTGATGCACATGAACTTATGAACATATTTAAAGTTTTCCTGTAGTATTTAACAAGTTACACCATGAATTCCTAAAGGATAGTCAAATTTTAAATGTCCCATGAATTCTTAATCTTTAAAAGACAGCTAATTTTTTTCTCTCACATTCCTACATCAATTTTACTATTATTACATGCACAATAAAAAAGAGAGTGCACTCTACAGGTTTTAATCATCTCTTATTCTAAAAAAATCACAACTATTGTTGTTTAAAGGATTTTCCTTCACCTCAATCTGCACCAAGTATAAACAGATACTTAGTAAGTGAAGTCTCTAAGCCTTTTCTATTCAAAGTGCAATTTAGGAAGCCATCTAAATAGCCTGATGAAACCATATACAAAAGTACTTCAACTTGCAAGAGAAAAAAATTTCCATTGTTTTGTTGTACAGTCAGAACAAAACTAGAAATGCTTCAGCATTTTGAAGCCTAAAATATTGTGTCAAATCTTCTAATAAAAAGGGCCACATCTGAATAGAGCTAACATTTCTCCATACGCATTGCATGGAACTTCCTCTGCCATTGTGAATTAATAACTTCTTGTGACAGCCGTAGAAATACTTAGACTAAAAGAAAAGCAGCAAAGAATCCAATCTCAGAAAGCTTATGAGACATCTGATGCCCTCATAACCAAAGCCATTGAATCTAGGATGTTACTTAATTAGCCAAATATATTATTTATTTTAGTATAATTAACTAGTACAACAAACACACCCAGAAGTTTGACTAATTGTTTTTTATGGGCTTTTAGCAAAAGAGAATTATGGGCTTTTAGCAAAAGAGAATTATTGGACTGGACAGATGTCAGCAGGTCACTGCAAGTAGCTTTATCTCATTCTCCAGTTAGTTGCACCTGCAGGAGGGGCTGGACAGAAAGATAAATGTTCCTCCTTTGGATGGGGATCCATCAGGAAAGTTGAAGGTAAGGATTGGCAAGGCCCTGTCTCAGGGTGGAAGTGCTGTTGGGAAATTTATGCTGCTCCAGGGAGGACTAAGAATTTAAGGGCTCTTCTGATGTTTGTACACCAAGAGAAGCAGTATGAGAAACACATAGGGTGAACTGAAAGCTCTGGTCTCGTCCCAGAGCTGTGATGACATTGGCCCTGTCTCCTGGATGGCCCTGCCACCTGCACTGCAGAGAGCTGTTCTCCAGGGTGGAGCGCTCAGACATGGGTTCTAGCTTCTCTTGCAGAGCTCTGGGCAGAACAAAACAGAACCGTTCAGTTGTGTTCTGTTATGCTCTATTCTATTCTGTTCCCTTCTGTTCTATTCCATTCCCTGTGCTCAGTATGAGTCGTACAACAATGTCAATATTTGTTTGAAATGCCAGTGGTCTCTGAAAGACATACAACACAAAGGTTACAATTGGAATAAGGATTTAATTTTATTTTTCTGACTGTTTCAGGGATGATGCTCACAAGCATTAACACAATGTGCACGTGCAGCCAGGAGCAGGACAATGCATTCTTAAGTTCAACTTTAAAAAGCATCTCCTGCAGTCAGGCAGGGGCAATTAACAGAGCTACAGTGTTGAAGAGGCATTTGAATAACGTCTTTAATATTATACTTTAAGTTTTGGTCAACGCTGAATTGGTCAAGCAATTGGACTGTTGTAGGTCCCTTGCAGCTGTACTCTTTTGTTCTTTTGAAGGGCAGTAGTAGCAGTGAATGAAAGGTGAGGGGACCCTTATTGGCTGCTAGAGAAGGGCCATACAATATCACCTTTATGAGATGGGAAAACCTCAGCTTTTCCCCTGTTGTAGAGGATTCAGGGAGAAGCTGGCATCACAGTGACCTAACTCTCCAAAGATATGCTTACGAAGATGAGAGTACAACTTTGAAACAGGACTTTGTCTAGAAACATAACTCTGTATTGGGATATACTACATGTAAACACTAAGGCTTGTTTTAACTTTATAAAAGCACTACTATGAAGAGTTAAATTTCTTTTTTCCTGTCAGTAATATTGACTCTTTTATATGTGCACTTTCTAATCAGAGAACACTAACATTTTGCAGAGAGGAAATAAGAATTTACTCACAGTAAGACTCCACTTGCCATGCTGAAAATAAAAAAATACAAAATGCATCATCTTCACCCAGACTTCTGAGAAAAAGCAGAATAAATTGAACTGAGTCTGGAAGTAGCTGCATCCTTAATATATTTTATTTCAGACATTCAAGAAAACAAACACCAGTGAGGCTCTTCAGGCTCCAAATCAATGGCATAGAACCAAGACCAATAGTTTGAAATCTGCTGGGTTTTTTTGTCTCATGAGAAAAAAAAAAAAACCTACCTGATTTCTCTAGTGAATAAGTCACCATGGACAAATGGATCAATCACCACTTACAGGAATGCAAGAAAATAATGCTGGGCATAGCCATCATGAGCCTTCATTCAGGCAAAAAAAAAGATTTTTTTGACTATTGTGATTAGACTGAAGATTTTGACTATAGTTACCTAAATGCTACCATTCTTACTTTGTGAAAAAGCACTCTCTAGCTCTGCTCCTGGTTTTGATGATTTCAGATCGTTATTGAAGGATATGTTTTAAATTTCTGTCTTCCTATTAACTTGTTATGCACCACTGTATGGAAGACCCATTCTGTGGTATGTGTGAGCAGTTGCTGGAAAACCAATTAGAAAATAACAGTCTGCTTTTTTTTACACAACAGAAAAATCTGACTAAGAAAACATTCATCAAACCCTGCAAGATTTTATCAAATTTTGTCATAAATTCTGTTTATATACTAGGGAAAAGTTTTCCTTCATTCCACAGCAAAAAAGAATTAAAATTACTTTTCCAAACAAGCCAGCTGCTTACATCCTTCTAAAGGAAATGATGAACAATTAAAAAAATATTCAAGTGTAATTGAAAACTCTGTAGGAATACAAGTGAACAAGCTGGTGGGTCATGTATTCATACAAAATGCACTTGTTTTTCTCTGACTGATTGTCATGGTTTAAGCCCAGCCAGCAAACCAAGCCCCACACAGCCACTCACTCACTCCCTCACCAGCAGGATTGGGGAAAATAGTGGCAGAGTAAAAGGTGGAAAACTCATAGGTTGAGATAAAGACAGTTTACTAAGGAAAGCAAAAACCACACACATAGGCAGAGCAAAACAAAAAAAATTCAATCACTACTTCCTGTGGGCAGGCAGGTGTTCAGCCATCTCCAGCAGAGCACAGCCCCATCATGTGTGATGGTTACTTGGGAAGACAAACACCATAACCTCAAACATACCCCTCTTTTTCTTTCTTCTCCCCAGTTTATATACTGAACAAGATGCCATACGGTCTGGAATGTCCCTGTCGTCAGTTTGGGTGACCTGTCCTGGCTATCTCTCCTCCCAGCCTCCCATGAAGCACCAACTTTCTCACAAATGTGTTTGTACAAGAAACAGAAAAGGCTTGGACTCTGTGCAAGCCCTGCTCAGCAACAACCAAAACATCGCTGTATTACCAACCCTGTGTTCAGAACAGGTACAAAACACAACCCCACACCAGTGACTGTGAAGAAAATAAACTCCACCACAGCTGAAATCAGCACATTGATTATTCTTTCATTGCCAGCTAACAAATGAACCTGTAAAGAATACACACTGTTGCTGCACTTCTCAAAGCTGTGGCGCTTGAGAATATCTGCCAGTAGCCTTATTACAATTACAAATGGAAAATGATGGATTTTTCATGTTTTTGCTGGATGCAAAAAACTGAGAGAGGAAAAAAACTCATATTGCATCAGATTAACAAAAAGATGAAGAATAAAACATAAACATTTTTTTACTAAAAATTTCCTTTTATGTCAAATCTTTCTGAAATATTTGATTAAGAAAAAAATGTTAAAATTAAACAATAAGGTATTTGGAAATATTCTTTTATGTTTCAGCCTGAATATTCTGATTTTGAAAGTTTATTTCTTAATGTACTAAAAAAAAAACCAACCCAAACAAAAAAGCATAACATTTTTTTTAATTTTTTTTTTTTTAATTTAAATGCTGTCTATGACCAAAAGAAGCCTATATTTGTCAATGATAACAACTGAAGGTAATAAATAGACTGAAGCCTATTCTCACTTATTTTTTATGCCAAACTATATGAACATGTATATAGGAACAATCACAACTGTTCTTTCCTGGAGAGGCCATAGAGAAGAAAAATTTGTACTGAGAATACTTATAAAGACAGAGGGTATTTTTTGTTTTAAATTACAAAACTCTTCTGTTAAATTACTAACATGACCTGAGACTATCTGGAGAATAAAAGGTGTCCATTTTCATGACCTTAAGGAAAAAAAAATCTTGTCTGACAAAAACTTAGGAAAAAAATACACTAACAAGGAAGCAAACTTGCCAACAGAGCACAAATTCAAACAGATCTTTAAAGTTTACAAAGAAAAAGTTCACAGTTCTTTTCCCTCACTCTCCATAGTTTAGATATGAGTATTCATCCATGCATCTTTAATGTCAGAAGGAGAACATTAAGCTATGTTTGCCACTGATGAGCTGTGAAGATGAAGGCTAAAAATCAAACACATAGGCCTAAATAGGCATAGAAGTTCCCAGGACAGAAATACTGAAATTTAGGGGAAAAGGGGGACAACAGCTGGGTGCTTAGCAGAACTCTTTACTGTCCAAACCAATGACACAAGGAAAGCTTTTGCAGCTCACAGCAGCCTCTGCTAAATGATTCTTTCAGTTCTGTTTTTTCCTCATATTACAGTCCATTTATATTCAAAGAACTGTCACTTACAGCAAGTTAGTAAAGTTTCTAGAAATATTATATGATTTCACAAAATTAACACTTCAAAATTATTCTTCCATTCTGACAGTTAATATTTTAATGAAGTTTCATCACTTAGGTGGACACAAAAGTCTGACCAGAAAACTTAATGGCACATTTATTGTATGCAATAAAATGTCATAAGAAGAGCTAGGAAATTTTATGCAGATTATTGGACTATGTAAGTACCTTCACCTTTTAGGCATATATTCACACATGTACCAAAAGTGTAAGAGCAGAAATATGTATGCATACATTTATTAACACATGTTATTATTTAATTTATTTACCACAGGGTATTTCAATAGGAATCATGAAACTTCAAGGGACTTTGGATCATCCTTTTTTTTTCATGCTGTATGCTGGTGAAACAAAATGTCCAAGGTATAACTTTGAATTTGGCCAAGTGAAACTTAATAAAATTCATCAAAAGGGAAATGAAGCAGCTATCTCATCTACCTTAAACAGTCATTTTGCAATGTGGACGCAACAGATTATTTTGGACAACTTTAAGTGTGTATGTCAACAATAGGAGAAAACGAGGTAGTTAGTGCTTATAGCATGAAACCAAGCTAAGCAGATTTCAAATAAGTAAATTTCCTAGCAGCTAAGTATAGCTGAATGCAGAATTAACTGTCAAAGGAAATGGTGTTTTTAACTCAAAGTCACTGCAGGCAAACAAGATTAACTACAACAATGAAAAGATCTGCTCAGCCCACAGGTTTTACCACTTTAATACTTCCTAATTACTTCTTGCAAATATTCATCTGGTTGACCCCTTAAGAGCATCTCCAAATCTTATTTTAGTTCTTGTAACATGATTCCATGACCAAAATTTTGTTCACTATACTACTTTTAGAGTAAATGCTCATCATGAAAAGATACATTATTTCATGAACGACAGGACTATGATTACTATTTTTCCTTCTTTACCCTCCCTAAGAAAAAAAACAAAACCAGTAGCCTGGTTTTAGGTACATGTAGTAGGGCTAACATCTGAAAAAGAACAGATCTGCAAATGCAGGTCATGTGACATTTGTTCAGTCCCACTGCTTCCTAAGTATTAGCAAATAGAGCTTGTCAGAGAATGTAAACATCTTGGCTTGCAGCCATTTATGGAGCTTTATAATTGTTCCTGCCACCTATTTGCCTTAAGTATATTGAATATTTGCATGGCTTTCTGCCATCTCCAGGTGTTGTTTGGTTTTTTTTTCAAGTATATCCTACAATTCAGAAGTGAGTTATGTGGAATTTGAAAATTCTTACCATCAGGTGTGCAACTGCATCAAAAAAAAGATAAAAATGTGCTGTTTAGATCCAGAAAATCAGCACAGCCATATAAAACCTCCTCTATGAATAAAGGTATCGTGAGTATTTTCCACTCATAGGATTTCATGACCCAGAAGGCATCTTTCACTTACCTTGATAAGCATAGCCAAAGCCTATGAAATAATATGTTTATTGCCCTTTTTTGTAGGCATTCATCCACCAAAGGACAGAGATTAAGGAAACTATTCATATGGCAATGATCCTGCCGAAGCTCATTATGATCTTCATGAATCAGAAGTAAAAGTACTATATTGTAGTTTTCATGGCCTCCAGATGCCATGCCTTTGCTGCCTGTCTCAAAAATTCATAAAAGTGAAACATGGTGGAAGATTCATGTCATGTGCCATTGCTGTCTATCTCCAGAAGAGTGCAAATGAAATTCAGCCATCAGTTTTCATTTAACTGATTTCAGTGGATACTTTGACTTTGGTTATATTGCTTTCTTCTTTGTGACTTGCTTTTAGATATATGATGTTACTTCAAGTGTAAAGACCCTTTTCCCCTTTATGGTTTATGAAACTCATAATTATAAAATAAAAGCAAAAAGTCGTATTGACCAGAAAGTCTTTTTTACATTGTATAATAGTCTGTTGGTTGTAATTTCTCTAGCTTGTTTTGCTCATGCAATTTCTCTGTTAATGTAGCTATTAAGCGGGTTCTTTACCCAATTTATAATTTATTTTTTTTTTTTTTTTTAATAAGATATAGTCAGTTTTCCACTATGGAAAAAGGAACAGAACAAATTTCATTCTGAACCTTGCTGTAGAGTGACTTCTGTGAACTCTTCTGTTAGAAGACAACCACACAGATCTCATCTACACAAAATACAGAGATGAAATTTAAAGGACAGAACAGATTTTAAATTTTAAGCAAATCAAAAGTAAAAGAAGATTTGGTAATGCTATTAGCTCCTTCAGGGTACAGATATGAAGTGTAATTGCTCTCTGGAAAACACCTCTTTTTAAACTTGATTTGCTGGGCAAAGAATGACATGGATTTCACCCTTTCTACAAAAAAAAGTTAAATGTGTATCTTACATGAATATAGAAACAAAATTGGAACCAAAAATATGGCAATTAGTGACTTGATGCTTGAATAAGCAGTTCAATATGAGGAGGCATTTTCTTAAAGGTCTGAGGCTAATGACCAGGTTGCAGCAATGTGCAAGGAAAGAGTTTTTACAGTCTCTGTGCATAGCTCCCACTTAAAACTTGTGTGCAATGTGAGAAAATCTGATTTTTGTATCTGAAGATATCTAAATAAAATAATACATTTTTTTATTAACTAAAAGAAAAATTAAAACTGTGATATATTGGGCAGCCTTTTATTTAGGTAATAGTTCCAAAAATTATGGCAGATTTGACTATAAGCCTCTCTTTTAATCAGGCTTTTAAAATTGGTAATTGTCTAAATGGTTAGTTCCTTAAACGACAGAAGGATTAATCTGCAAATCACACTGGTTAATGGCAGTGCTTATATTTATATGCAAATATAGGCACTTCCAATCATAAGGTTAAAAACTTGGCCTCTGCCAAAGGACACATCTACATAGAAAGGTGCAACATTTACACCTGGCTCCAAATAATTCATTTGAAGACAAGCTGGGAATTTGTAAACAGTATTCCCTGGTTATAGGGTTTGTAGCAAAGGGCTACCTTCCTCTCTAAACATTGATTTTTCAGTTTTTCTTCTCAGCAGCTCTGCTGCTCTCTACTGATACCATTTTGGGAGCAGCCCAATTCCATGCATGTAAAAACCACACTCCATTGTAGCACAGTTGTTAAAAGAAAAGTCCCTTTACACATAAACCCAGAATATATTCTTTTTTAATCTTACATTAAAATAATCACCAATGATTACTGAAATAATTTCTTATACAAATAGACCAATAATACTCTCTCAGTAAAATTATGAAATTATGGGCCATGTCTGTGAAGACACATATTATTAGTATTTTTATGGTTCCTTACATTGTGTCCTTGGCAGGTGCTTTTTATTCCACTCCAAAAGTTCAGCAAGCAAGCAACTTTCCTCAAATAACTAAAATAATTTTGTCAGCAAGCTGTGTTTTTTCTCACACTTTAAGCCTCTAAAAGTATCTTGTTGCTCTACCTACAGCATTTTGTCTATTAATTTCATCAAAATATACCATTCTTATGTGTAAATATTGCAGCAAATGTCATGAGGTTTCTTGTTTGATTCTGCTACATTCTGCTTCTGTTAAAGAGAGTTGTATTTGACAGTAAACTAGATGTTGGTTTCTTGTATTAAACCCCTGAATTTGCATTTGATGTATAAGCAAGGACGTATACTTAGAAGCAAGTATTTATTATGCTGGGAAATGCTGCAGTGTTTGGTATACTTAAAACAGCACATAATACATTTTAGTGGTATGATGGTAAACACTTGTTTATTAAGAGGCATGTGCTGAATAATCAGAGTTGTACCTAAAACTTCAGAAGCTTCATTCTCTTTGAGCGAGAATTAAGTTCAGTGTAACTCAGAGTTCCTTAGGCAACAGATATAGAAACATGTAACAAATTTGGGTTGGAAGGGACCTTTAAAGGCTATCTAGTTCAATCCCTCTGCAATAATCAGAGATGTCTCCAACTAGATCAGGTTCCTCAGAGATCCAACCAGCCTAAGTTTAAATGATTCCAAGGATGGAGCACCCACCACCTCTGTGGGTAAATTGTTACAGGATTCTAGCACCTTATTTTAATAAATGTCTTCCTTATAGCTAATCTAAATTGACCCCCTATTAGTTTAAAACCATTACTCTTTCTCTTATTGTGACAGGTCCTGCTCTTGCATCTTTTGCAAATATTTCTAACAACCATGTGTACCCCCAGTACAGCAGCACCAATACCATAGTAAGTTTGATTTGATTTCTCGACTAAGTTCCTGCAGCTGTTGAGAAATTCTCTGTGATTTGATATACATTGTTTAAACATTCATTGTATGGAAAAAAGAAAAATAATATCAAAACTCTATTCTTTATGGTTCTATTGGTGTTGAAGGAAAATATGGAGTCTTTTGACAATCTAATCAAATAAAAAAAAAAAAAAACAAAACTGAAATCACAGCTCTTTTTGCTAGTCAGAATGGCAAAGGGCTCCAGTAGGTATTATGTCAATAATACCTTTATTAATAATTAAGTCAATGATGAGTCTTCCTCATTTTATTCTAAAGTCTGATTATTAAAAGACAAATCTCAAATAACATCTTCCAAGTAAAATACCAGTAAATCCAGGATACTGCCATAAAAATACATAGAAAAAGGATTTCATAAACTCAATTTTGTAGGTTTGCAGACTTAAGCACTGGCTGGATTGAACTGAAGGAAGGGCATTAGAAACTAATTTCTTAAAGCATTATCAGTTCTACTCTTAACTACAGAATCACTTTTACCATTGCTCACCTGGATTTCAGAAGAAATTCTTAAGTCATATTCAAGTACTCAATGAAATATCTCAGAAAAACATGTCAGATATTTAGACAATCTGAGCTATTCTGATAGAATTCTTATTTATTGCTTTTATTTTATCTCTTGTACCAGGCAATAAATTATGTCCTGTTTCCATTTTATCTCTCAAAACCAAACATAACATTTGTTTGAATACAGTCTCTTCCAAATGTCCCAATCAAGCTTATACAATAGCCAAAGCCTCCTACAACAGAAACCATAAAGATGAAAAGTAGCAACTTCAAAGCACTATCACAAATTCCAATGTTTCAGAGGAGAACAAACTATCAACTCAGAATTGAAGTTACAACAAATATTTCATGAAGCCCTGGGTAACACTACCAGTCATGGAACTAAGGTAAAAGTCTTTGACATCTGGATTAATCCCAAAATTCAGAGTGATTTTTTTTTTTAGGGGAGAAAAAAAAAAAAAGGATCATCAGGGAAAAACTAACGGTGGGGGAAACNAGTTACAACAAATATTTCATGAAGCCCTGGGTAACACTACCAGTCATGGAATTAAGGTAAAAGTCTTTGAC
This sequence comes from Polioptila caerulea, assembly GCA_013397295.1. NCBI lineage: Eukaryota > Metazoa > Chordata > Aves > Passeriformes > Certhiidae > Polioptila > Polioptila caerulea. The sequence continues at coordinate 410,978 of VYXF01010885.1, read as the reverse complement.
ATCTGGATTAATCCCAAAATTCAGAGTGATTTTTTTTTTTAGGGGAGAAAAAAAAAAAAAGGATCATCATGGAAGAACTTACAGTAGGAGCAACCGTAGACTTCAATTCTTAACCCAATTTGGCCCTCTTCATTCCAGTCCAAAGGAACTATCCTTACATAGCGAGCAATAACTAGATGTTGTAAATCATGCCGGACCACACTGTCAGAGTTTGTATTTCCAGGAAATGCCTAAGGGAAAGAAGAAAAAAAAATCAGTTCTAATGGCTATATGGTTGGCATCTGAAGAACTACATATAAAATCTTATAAGAAGTATCAGTAGTGAAACAAAAAGAATAAGGACTACTATTGGAAACTATAGTCATCAAAATATGGAAAGAGATAAAATTTAATTTGGTCTTTTGCTTACAGTTATAGGAATAGCTAGTTGCGTGCTCAGACACTACTTATTCAAAAAATATTTCTTAGAAGAGTAATTATTTTGTACCATTTTGCACTCAGGTGGTGGTAGATGTAACGAAAATGCGCAGGATGGACCTGTCCCTTTAGTGGATTCACAAAATTATAACATGTTAACAATTACATTCACCTTAATTTTTTTGTGCTGCAGCTATTGATGTGCTAAATGATGATGATGGCACTCCTCACTTCATAGATAAGTTAGTGAGAGACATTAATTAGTGTCTTTGAAGTACTTATATATTTGGGTGGTATAAGGAAGTGAACAGTTCTCTCCTGAGCTGAAGAGAAGACAAAGGAAAGTGTACACTGAACAACGACAAAAAGTCCTGCTGATCAGCTGCCTGCTTTCTTAATCTTGTTCTAGGAATTACAGAACTTCATGGAGGGAATAAAAATATTGATTCCTTTAAAAATTTATATTTTATTGAGCATGCAAGGTAATACTCCATAGTTCAAGAGCAAATTCCATTTGTGAATGTTTTAATTTTATGCTGCTTGGTATAATCTTATCAAAACCCTATTAAATGTAGAGGTTTCCTGGTTGTTTTAGTTCAGGCTTATTTGTTTCTTCTAAAATTTCCTACAAGTGTTATGGTCAAAGGAAGTTGAATATAAGAAGACATGATACTTTCTACATAATTTAAGTTATTAAATTATTGATGAAAAAGATTCTCAAAATCAAAAGTATTTTCCATAGCTCTCCAAACTTTGTACCCTGACTTGTGCTTTACCAGTCCTTTGTCAGAAAGAGGGCTGATCCCAGCAGGTACCTGGCATTTCAAGGGTTCCTATTGCTGTATGAATCAGTAACCTCTGCTGAATGCATAAACACAATCAACAGAGAATAAGGCAGTCCCAGATTAATAAAACACATTCCATTTAGTCTCCAGCAAAACAGTATCTTTTAAACACAGCCTTCATTTAAATAAATGGGGAACAGTAATATACGCTTTGTATACAATGCAAATAATAAACCAAAATCCATTATTGCAAGACTGAAAAATCAATTTACAGGACCTTGAAAATTATGCACAATCGCTCTAAAAGCTCCTTTTCTGGCCAACAGGATTTAAAAGTATAATTTAGACCCAAATCTCTAATAGGAGATTTTTTTTTTTTAAACAGGGAATCTGGCTAAAAAAAATAAATAAAATTTAGAATTTTACAATAAGAAACCTCCTTGCAAAATTATTTTCTTTCAGAAGTGTAGATACTTAAATAAATTAAACATTTTTTTTTTTTTTTTCAGATTATCCATCTCATTAAGTCACTTAAATATTATTGCCAGATTACATGCTTTTTCTTTAACCCAAACTGGGAAAATTATCAAAATGGCTCACTTATCTATAAAAAGTTTTCTCATGAGCCCAACTCCAAAATTCTCTGTTCTATAAACCATTTCTCTTCTTGTATTGGATACTGACTTCTGTCAGCTGCTTCATATTTCATCTCACATTGCAATAAAAAGACAGGTAATGTTATTAGCCACAAGCAATTTTCTCAAAGGTAGCACTCCACAGGACAACAACAGAATAAGAATGAAAAATTATAAGAAAATAAGTCTCAAAATCCTTTCTAAATAGTGCTTTTGAACATATATTGGATGGAGCTTTTAAACATATTCACCAAGATTTTTGTCACTCCTTAAGAGGAAACTGTGTTCAGCTCCAAATAATTTTCAAAATTAAACAGGGCAGGTTTATAGGACAGATAACATATTTTAACAGGTCAACTAATAAAATTTAAAATTAATTAATTAAATAAATAATCAATCATTCAGCAGAATTTGCAGCAAAAATTTGAGTGTTTTTAAAATTTCGCTTCAGCATTACCAATATGCTTCAGCCACCCCGCTGTACATGGGGACACCAGACAAACTCTTAGTATAACTCTCTTTGCATAGCTAAAGAACCTGTAGAAAAGTGAAGGTAAGGGTTTGGCAAACTTGGAAGCAAAGCTATGGAAAGTCAGGATTCTGACTCAATGTTTTATCCTGTACTTAAAAAACAATTGCATTCTAATCGTTAATTAAAGAGCTAAATTATAAATACATATAAGTATTGTAATGAAATAGCACACAGCTTAACAGTAGTGCATAAGTAAAGTTGGCCAAAATGGTTTTAGCTTCCTGTAATACAACAGTTTACAGCAGTTTTACAGTACCTAATTCTATGGACAAGAAAAAACATTACAAAATCATCTTTTGGGAAAATACTTTTTACAATAATGGGTTAAGAAGAAATTCTTGGCATTAAAGAATTTATCTGTGAAATAAGGAGGCACAGAAATGCCTGAAATGTTATTGAGTGAACAAAACTGGAAGCTTTTATATTTTAACCAAAGAGTAAAATGATGGAAGGATGGTGGTTAGATCTTCAACCAGATAGACAAAAAGATGTTTGCAATCTCTTGGCTCTCTGCGAAGCAGAGGAAAAAACCCTGTACTTCACTGAAAAACATCATCACATATATACCAGAGAATCCAACTTAAGTTAAGGGGAAAATTAATTATTCACCTCCTTTAATTCAGGTGGAGAATTCTCCATCAAAATTAATGACATATTCAGAGCTGAGTATTACAATTTCTTCAGTGCAGGCTCTTTCTAGGATGATGTAAAAATAGGGCAATGCATGGAATAGTAGGATGACATTTCCTTTACAAGGAACTACTAGATTTTATTCATAACTTTCTTTAATTATGTCATGGTTTACAGTGCAAAATGTAATCAAAAAAGGTATTCTGTCACCATCTGCTGGAACTGGGATGGGTGGTGGTGTAATCTTCTGTTAATAGGCCAGCTGATAAGAAACCAGCAAGAGCAGTTTCTTTATCTCTTCCACAATCCATCCTCCCTCCAGGGAGAGATCCTCTGCTAATGAGCCATTGAGTCCCACTGATAAAATTCCATCATCCCATTGGGAAATGCTCCATCCAGGGGGAGGAGCTAAGCCTCTCTACTTGGATACAAACCTGAGATTTGGGACACCAAGTTAGCCTTCTTTACAGGACTCCCAGAGGAAGAACAGGCCCATCCCTCTCCACTGGACCTTCAGCGGAGGGCTGCACCTTTCTACAGGATCACTGCTTCAACAGAGCCACATTTGCCACTCCAGGAGGACTGCAGCCACCATTTAATCAGACTGCTACCAACATCCTAACCCACAGGGTGTCAGGTTGTATTCTGACTCTGTCAGTGGTTTTCTTTTTCCTTTGTATTTTTGCATGTATTTTGTTTTTCTTTTCTTTTATTTTTTTCCTTTTCCTAATAAATTGTATTTCTGACTTGGAATGTCTCATTGGTTTTGCTTTCAAACCAGAACAAATTACTAGTACTTTTTTTTCACTTTGATTTTATACTGCTGTTATACTCTTGATAGTTATCTTTTGCCTTTTTATCAAAGGAAGAAATAATTTATGTCTCTGAATTTCTGAAAAAAAAAAAAAAATCTATGCTTCTAGCTTTATTTTGACGCTGCAAGAGTGAAAACAGTACAGAGTCTGTGTTCCATGGTACTACAGCTCTATAAATGGCAGAAACAGGAAATAAAATACTATTATAAAATATGGAAACATCCACAGGCAGGCAGAATATATCTTCAAGAAACAAAACTGGGGTTTTTTTGGGGGACTCCAAGGAGAGCTAAGCATGAAGCGGACTAAATCTTGACATTTTTATTTTATAGAAAAACTCACAAATTCCAAACTAAATAATTTTTTCAAAAACTAGAAGGATTACAAAAGTGAGATGTTGACAGCTTTGGTTATGGCTGCCAGACCTCAGACTGCACAGAAAAGAAAATCTGGAACCTGTTTTTCACTTGAGTTTTCAGGAATCTGTGTCATCAATGAGCAGAGCAGGGCTGACTGTGTGCTGGAAGCTCTCCACCAGCAGTGCAGTGAAATGTTTGGCACTGCAGGGCAGTTCAGATCCAGGGGCCCTGGAAAAATTTACATCATGAACTGGTTCTGCACGAGCTGACTGAAATCCACAGCAGATTTCAGAAAAGACAAGATGTTTCAAAAATTGGTTCCTAATTTACCATAAGAACATTGAAGAAAAAAAGAAAAAACCTGGACTTTATCTATTCCTCTTTGCTGGTGAAACTTTTGTTTGCTCAATACCTATGAAAACCCACCCCAATTGTGTCATGTAAACCCAAAAACAGCAAGAATAAGAGGACTGGGTAAAGGAGAATGTAAGAGATTAACTTCAAGAAGAAGGACGGAAAAAAAAAAAAGAACTGTGGTAGGAAAGCAGGTTGCAGAAGGAAAGAATAATAGCAAAAGAGGAGGAAAAAAATTAATGCATCACGAAGTAACAGACCTAGGTTATCTCCATTTAGCTCAGTTTTGACAGGTTGCTGTACTTTCATGTGTACTGTGGGGAGTGAAAATAAGTGATAGGAAGCAGTAGTCTTTTACTTGAAGAAATATTTTTTTCATTCTCTCCATCGAACAGCACAATCAATAACACTACAATTTGCATACTCTACTCTTTCCCTAAAAACAAACATGTTGAAAGCAAAACAAAATTTCTACAGCATCCTGCATAGTTGCCTCACACAGAAATGCATCTGAATAGAAAAAAAAGTACCTGAAAGTAATTAAAAGCTATGGCAGATATTTCCATTATCACAAATGATGAAATTCTCAAATGATTCACCAGGTGTTGAATCTCATCTTTGAGATTTGCAGTTATAAAACGACCAGAATCCCCAAGAACTCAGGATTAACAAGGGGGATCAACTAAACAGTATAATGCTGATGATGGTGAGTTCATATGAACTTGTTTTTATTATCAGCACTAGCAGTAAATCCCAGTTTCAGTGCTATCCACATACTTCCCTCAGCCTCTGTTTTATATAAATGTGGATGTATATATATAAAACCGTGATGTTATATGTGTAATGCTAAAAATTTCTGGAAAACTACTCACATACTCAAAGTAAGAAACATCTAATTGCAGGCTTTGACTAGAACTGAGTACATGTTTTTGTTCTATGCTTAAAACGTTTCCTTGCATTTTTTAATCAGATCCATCTTTCTGTTCACCTTACACCCTTGTATTTTCTACTGATTCCTAGGAAGTTTACTTTCAAGTTCAAATTCTCTCTTTGTATGCTGAAAACATATTCTAACCATATATTCATCATAATTTATTGAATAATATCATGGAATTATCATTACGTGCAAAGACTAAAGGCAAAGGCATATTTGCTGCCTTTTAGCCTTTCACATTTCAAAACAAAACTAAATTATTTAGCTAAATAACTATTGATCTTTGTAACAAAATATGCCAATGTTTTACTGCCTGATAACTACTGTTTACTTAAAAAGAACTCAACCTCCCCTACAGGAACTTTGATTTTTTGGTATTTTAACAAGAACCGCAAGAAATCTTTAAGTTTCAAAAAAATTTTTAAGGAATACTGTAATTTTCTATTCACAGATAACTTGTAGGTATTTCAGTTCTGTACGATGTTCCTGGAAAATGTTTTTAAAACTTAAATAAGAAAATAGAAGAGCAATATATGATATTTGAGCTTAATTTTAGATATGTAAAAGAAAAACTACAAATATGAGCTTCATTATCAAATCTGTGAGTTTTAATGTGTTTAATGTGTTTAAACTTTTGCAGTTTTTCTTTCAAAAATAGAAACAAATGAAGCTCTTATACACAAGCAAACAAACACAAACCAATAATCCCCACACTCTACCAACTCCTGCTCCCAGAATGTGACTCAGTAACTGGATATAACTGAAATATATTCTTCTATCTTCTGGCACTGTTTTAGGGTATTATCTTTGTTTAATTTACTTTGAGTAATGAAGCCTAAAGTCAAAAGCTTTAACAAACAGAGAACTGCCTATCCATCTTGCTTACATATCCCAAATCCAAGAATTAATTGCTTTTCTCATACTTCTTCAAACAATTGTTCATCCTTTATGCACAGAAATATTACCAAATTATCTGAATTTTGCTGACTTCTTTTCAGGACTGGAAAACAACTCTGTTGACTTTGTATTATTGAAATATTTGAAGTAGGACATCTGACAATGCACATGTGTACAGACTGGAGGGTTTTGTTTGTTTTTCTTTTGCCCAGAACTCCATTTAATAACCCTATTCCCCTAACTTTTAGACTCATGAACAAGGGACACAGATGTATGGATACTGTTAAATTTTACCTTTTGGGACATCACAGCATCACAGCAAAGGCACCGACAGTGTCATATTTCTCTACATTCTGAAACTGAATACAGTATTCCAGAGATGTGTGAAATATCTCACTGGCAAAGACATTCTTCCCTTTTGGTGAAGACACCAAACATAACATGAAAAATTTCTAAAACAGATATTCACAAAGCTCCTAAATTATTTACTGGCCTATATAATGAAGAAAAAATTTCAACCCCTGTGCTGAACCATATAGGTTTTGTTCCACTTGACATAAAAAGGGAACAATTCTAAAATTCTTTTAAACCTAAACTATGCACAAAAAAAATTAAAATGTCAATAGGGTTGTAAAGTTGACACTGCTAGTAGAAGTTATGTTTCCTACAGGGTCTTAATGAATTCATTAATATCATTATGATATTAATTTATTTACATAATTACCTGCTATTAATTCCCCAGAGATTCATACAATTCCCAGAGAGAAAATTATGATTATTCATCCTGATACACTAAACAACTGAGGCTGAAATACCTTGAGGCTTTAGGGTGGTTTTTTCTGCTTTTTCATTTTTAACCATATCTAACTTCAAGACAAAAAACACAGGAGCTTGATTTGGAAAATTTTGCCAATGGAAATCTGTCCTAGTCTTTTGCGATTTGTTCCCAAGATTTAGTATCCAGCACTTACATTTTTATTTAAATTGAGAAAATACAACCTTCCCACAGCTGAATAACATTCCATCTTTGTTCTTACAATCAACTGACTGCATTATTAGTAAAAGCTTCTTAACGCATAGGGGAGTAATCTCGCACTTAGTCTTAAATAAACTAAATAGACTTTAACACTTTGACACTGAGGTTCCACTCCAGGAGCAGCTTGGGGTTTCATAATGAATGAGGCTGTTATCTTTAAGATAGTGCCTTTATTTCCATGAGAAAATGAAGTACACACAGTGTCCAAGCCTGTGAACTGCCAGATGGGAATGGGCCATCTTCCATGAAGATAACAGATAGGGTGTTGCAGAGTGCATTTTCGTTGATAATTAATATTTTCAGCTGTCAATGGTTCATCCCTATGTTCTCCCATGTTTTCCCCAAATTGGTGTGTCCCTTAGTTGTACCCTCATCCCTATGTTCTATGTTCCTTGTTCCTCCTACCCCTGGTGTCAACCCCCTAGATTACCAGCCCCAGTTGTTACCTTTTATGGTTTTCCCTGTCCTTTGTTCTAGCTCTTTCCCTATCCATCATTGTTACCCTGCCCCTTTTTCCTGAACCTTCCTTGTCATTCCAGTCCCAAACCAATCCAGTAAGTGTACCTCCCCCTGGCCATGTCGGGGTGTTTCCCAAACCTCCACGCTCCATTTGGGCATGTGACCTGTCCTGTCCTCCCACTTTCTGTAATTGGCCCCAGGGAAATGGCCTGTTCCCCCTCACTCCACTGTTGATCCCTGGTTGGTTTATGTACAGTATCCACTCCTTGTTCCGTTATTGTATAAAAACTCCTGCACGGCAGTTTTCTTTGGTCTTTTGTCACTGTCCCCTTCTGGAATAAAAGACTCTGGGAAACTCATAAAGGAGACTCCTCCCTGATTCTTGCTCCGCTCCTTGACATCGCATCAGCTCTACAATAACGCCTGTGCGTGATAGCTGCACCCTGGGTTGCGCTGCTTCCTGGGGGCAGTCCCTCCATGATCGCTGTATCTGGAGCTAGCTGGGGCTGATAGAGATCGGACACAGTGTGTCAATAGGGTATGCCCCACAGCACAGCTGCTGGATTCTCTTTGAGACAGTTCTCATGTGAGGTTAGATGACTAAGTTGCAAAAAAAAAAATTCTGTGGCACTTAGTATAGTTCCAGGGAGACACAAAATGATTACGTAGTTTTGACTTAATCTGAGGCACAAAATGATTAGGTAGTTTTGACTTAATCTTTCACCATCTCTGTTCCACATATAAAATATGGAGTAAAAATCATTTTATGGGGTTGTAAAACTAAAATAATTCTTATCAAGCACCAAGTATTCACATGGGTGTCTAAATTAGACAGCCAAGCCTTTTGTGGGCAGTAAAGCAAAGTGGGAGATAGGAACTAAATTAAAATCTTGCCACTCTTCAGTTGCTGCACAGTGAAATATAAATTTTCCTGCTACAATACAAATGTATTCTACAAAATAAATAATGTGATCAACACCTTAGTTCCAAAAGTTGCCCACTGACTGATTCATGTTAAAAGAAAAAGAATACAAAAATTGATGTGAAATGGTTGTACAGACACAATAAAGCCCACTTTTCTCTATAGTTGTGAGATTTTACTCATCAATACACAAAAAATTACTTCTGCTGCATCTTATGTAGAATGAAAGAGAGAAAGGAAAAATGTGTTTCCAAAATACCTAAGCACAATTGCAATCATTACTGAAATAATAACTGCAATAGCTCTCTGATCACTGGCTGCTGGTCCACAGAGTTCAGCAGTAACAGGAGCTGTCACCTTGAGGAGAAGGTCAAACATAGAGGAACTCAGTGCAGTCCTTGGTTTATTTCCCTTTCTACTACTGATGTATTTAGAAATTTTTGCACAGTTAGATGATTTTAAAATAGCTTTTTAGTAATTTTCAGAACAGTGTTTACTCCTTGTGCACCACTTTTTTCTCAAAGCTTCTTTTATCTCTTCTGCACAGCCCCAGTACTGTACTGGGTTACTTGCCACCCAAACGGGGCTGTTACCAGAGGGTGCACTTAGGAGAGGAAAGCACAAACTCAGCAGTGTCATTCCACACCCTCTGGCTTAGTGCTACGGATTAAAAGACTAAAACTCCCTGCAGAAAAAAGTACAAAGGCAAAATCTATTTTAAATACTATTGAGAATCACCTATGTTCAGCAAAGATGTAGCAACTAAAGAAAGCTTTTTAGCTCTTAATTAGTAACATAGCAATCTAAACAGCAATCTTTGCTCGTAATAGAAAACACTGATTTGTGACTTCAGTTTATAACTATAAATGAAATTACTGCACTTGCTAGTCTTATAGTCCTTTATTTTGAGTCATATGTAAATCAGAATGTTCAATATTTAAGATAAATTTTCTCAGTTATAAATAGTTTTCATTCCTGTTTCATTCCCAGAAGAATCCAGAGACTCCTTTCCAGATAATTTCTATTCTATTCTATTCTATTCTATTCTATTCTATTCTATTCTATTCTATTCTATTCTATTCTATTCTATTCTATTCTATTCTATTCTATTCTATTCTACTCTACTCTATTCTATTCTACTCTATTCTATTCTATTCTATTCTATTCTATTCTATTCTATTCTATTCTATTCTATTCTATTCTATTCTATTTATATTACATAAGTCTATACTAGACAATTGGCATGCAAGAAATAACTGTGAAACAAATCTTTGCGCATCTGAAATAGTTGCAAGAATAGAATTGCAAGTCAATCAGTGAGGAATAAAGACTGGTTATTCTGTATTAATTGCTTCATGTATAAAGTTAATACTGTATACTGAGATAAAATAAACTTCGAACACAAAATTTGAATAATCAGGTGTTTTTCTTGTATACTTTCAGTAACTATTTAATTCTGGGATTTTAGTTAATTGCAAATAGTAAATATTCTCCATAATTCAGATAAGCTTCCCAGTCATGAGAAGTAAGACTGGATTTAAAAAAAAAGCCAATAAGCTGTCTTAAACATGTTTCATCTGGCCTTAAATAATATGAAAACATTACAAAATTGATTTAAAATTATAGAAACCTAAAAAGTATGCTTTTGAAATAATTTTGAATATTTTTTGTTTTGTTCTTGCATGCTTCCAAGTTGCCAAGTTTATGAAATAAATGAAGTTCACATATAAAGTCAAAATTTAGCAAAAAATTACTGAAGAAAAAAAAAGGAAAAATAGTACTATTGCCATCTAACACTAACATGTTTCAGTTTCTGGCTGTAGCTACAGTACTCTCTGGAAAAGTCAAGATGAAAGAAAAGAAAAGTAACTTATCTAAAATACTTCACATACACTAAAGTTAAGAATTCCAAAGGGTGATGCAGCTATCAATGTCAACTATGATACAAGAACGCACTAATAATTTTCCTTTCCTTTTCTCCTGTTCATCCTAGGCAGAGTCCATACTTCAGAAATCATGATCTTCAATTAAGATCTTCTTGACAAAGGTTCACAAGTTTAGAACTTTCTGGCCTGTGACCCAGGACAAGAGCAAAAAAAAGGTAACCAAAATGTAACTATGAGAAACATCAATGAAAATTGTGTAGATCCTTTCCAAAACTCAGTATAAGGCTAAAAGGGCTTTAGATGCAGAAAATCATAAGCAAAATGGCATGCAAGCAAACTCAAAATTCTTATCTTGGGAAGAATACCTAGAGTAGTATTCTTCAGAATAGTCCTTTCAAACCGATCAAAGAAATATTACTAAGAAATCTCCAAAGGCAGAATTACAGTATATGACAGGCTTCAAACATGCCTGCTTGTCCTTCAACACACATTCAATAGCTGCTTATCTTTCTAGGGAAATAAGGACAGTTTTAACCACTTGGCTTTTTGAAATTATACCAAAAAGTCACAACAATATTTTACAAAGGAATGTGGAAAGAAATACCTGAATTATCAGAAGCTACCTCTTTCTCCAGGGATTTCTATTTTTTTTTTCTTTTTCCTGCTAAGATAACCATGACTGAAAGAATTTTGTGAGAAATGCAGAATTCTTGTGTTTCTGCTCTTGTGTTTCTTTCTCAGTATTCATACAAAAAGTGCCTGGTATCTATATGAGAAGTTCAGAGGAAGAAGTAATCTTTGATTTGAAACCCCTGTGAATTTAGTGAACTGTTAGATGTCTTAACAAAAGAGACGATAATGGAATAAGAAATACTGAAGGTCCTATTTTTGTTTTAAAGTGTATAATTTGATTGCATCCCATTACCTCTTTTGCAACTGTATGCTTTCAGAAGTTTTATTTTCCCCTTTTGCAGAGATAATATGCATCCATAGTTTCAATATGATGTTGTTTTGTTCAGGTTCACAATTTCTATTACTCCAAAGGTGACTGTATAGACACCTTTTAGTTGAAATGCCCTCAAATGCCTGTTAGCATCTGAAATAGGAGGACTTCCATAAATCAAACCCCTTGTTTAATAATCACCAAAGGTAAATCTAGTATGAAAACAATAACTGAAAGAGGGAAGGGCTTTAAAATTTTGATCATCTCTCCACTTCTTTCCTCTCAATTCATTAAACAAGCAGAAAAGTGATGTAATGGCCTAATTTTCTTTCAACAGAAACTTCCTAAATTAAATTTTTGGCTGTGCCATAAGTCTTAAGGGATTGGACATTAGAGAAAATTGATTACTAGTTGTGTGCAAGTCATTTTGTTTTCCTCACAAGCACTGGCAATTTTATCTGACTCAGATATTTCTGAGTTTATTTTTTTTTGGCAGCCAGAGTACGTGCTTCCCTGGCCAAGGAGGCGGTGACATTCTGAGTTTAGCATGACTTCATTGCAGTCTTTTCTATCAATGACCAGGACTGACAACCTTCATGGTCACTAACTTAAAAGGAGTTTGATATCAGTAGAGTAACATTGTTATTAACAGCCTCATGTGTTTTCCTACTCATGTAGAAAGGAGAAGGTGGAAATTCTGATGTACAAAGACCTTCATTACTTAAGTGAAATACTTGTTTTACATGATTCTGATTGCCTGTGACAAGGATTTGCTGCAGCCCAGAGAAGATGGTTGTAGTTCTGTTCTTATACAAAGGCCCAAATTGATCAGGAAAAGGCTGGCAGATACTAAGGGAATCTTCTTTNAAAAGGCGGGCGGATCTGAGGGGAATTTTTTTTTTTTTTTTTTTTTTTTTTTTCCTGAAGCTACATCACACTGGCACTGCTGTTTTCCAGCAAGGGAAAGTGTATCTAGCATCACCGGCTTTAGTAGAGTGAAGACACCATTATCTTGTTGCTATTAGTCTGTCATATCCCTTTCTCTAAAACTAAAACAAGACAAAACAAAAATATACTTTTCTGGATATTTATAGTAAAGAGGAGTAGAAAGACAAAGGTATCAGGATCTCCCTATCTTTCTCTTTCCCTGACTTCTAGACTTATTTAGTACTGCCTGAGAGTATTTTGAAAACATGCTTGCAAGTGCTCAGAAGGAATTTGGAGCTCTTCAGATAAAAGAGGCCATCGTAATGTTACTTTGTTTCTCTACAGGATCACAGAAAGCACCTGCAGGGAATGCCTTTACAGACATTTGATAAAACTCTGTAAATAGTTGTAATAGCATAAGCACAGCAGCCAGGAATTACTGCTGGTAGTTGTGTTTGCTGTTTAGTTACCGTGTGAACTGAAACTGACATCCCAATGCCTCTGAAACTAATTCTGTCTGTAAGACAGAGATAATTCTCTCAGAAGTGTTTGTTGAGAATTAATTAGCTATTATTTATGCATTGATCCTTTCAAAACAAAACCAATCCATTCACTGTTTTTTACATCCCAGTTAATAATAATAATAATAATAATAATAATAATAATAATAATAATAATAATAATAAAAGAGATGCATTGACTTTGGTGGCCAGAGGGGAGCATTATGATAATCTGTTCTGGAGTTCAGTAGACACCATGCCAACTCCCATGCAATAGTCCAGTTAACGAGTTCACAGTCTGGGCTATAGTGCACCATTCATTAAGTTATCCGGTCTTGATTCCAAAACCGAAAGTGATAGAAAAATCAAATTTATCACACCCCTACAGAAGCTTTTTCACGCTTATATTCACTGTTAAATATATGCATTATTTCTGCTTGGTTTGTTCATCCACTCACTGGATCTTATTGCATCGTTTTGCATTATATCCAAGAATAGTTGATTATCATAGATAATTTCTTTTTAAGAACCTAGAAAACTAGGATGAGAAAATACTGACTGGGCTTCTGTAACATTAAAATAATCAGGTAATTAAGTAAAATCTGTAATTTGTCTGGGACAGCTTGCAAAATGACAACATGACCTGGCTTGCAAAACCTTCACAGGCGTCCTTTTAAAGCCACTAGCTTCCCTCCTCCTTTCCACAATGGATGTGAAAAGTCAGGCTAAAATAATATCATGGATTTCCATTCATTTTTTGTGGAATTCATTCTGTTGTCATGTCAATGACTTAAACAAGTTTCAAAACAGGATCATCAAAAGCTTTCCAATTATCACTCATATTATGCATTACAATCTAGCTGGGATTGCTATATTGCGTGATAACAGAAAACTTTCAGGCAGTCTCCAGTATGCTTCATGCAAACTCATCTGTGACTTAATGATATAAGCAATATGGTAACACAGTTGCTCATATTTCCATTTAAAAAGTGTAAATCCATTTTTGTTCAGATAATCTCTGTGTGATCCAAACTGATGACTTGGAATAACTGATAGAAATATTAGGTAGCTGTTACATTAATACATTGAAGGCCATGGTTAATATTCAGATTTTAGGAAGAATGTAACAAAAAAATTCAATCCATCTTTGAATAAAGATGTTTGGGATTTTTTAGAGAGACCATTTCAGACTAAGATATATATGAAATATAATTATTTAGCCTTGCTAGGATAGGCTTGCTCATGGACAAATTAAAAAAATATACTTTAGACAGAATAAAGAGAAAAGGAAGGTGGGAAGAAAGTAGCAGTGATTGATCCTTGTTTTCAACAGCTTTTCATAAATTCTCCTGGGAAACCAACTGAATTTCATTGAAGGGAGTGAATCAATGGTCCTTCATAAAAAGAAAATCAATTAGAAAGTCATTACCTGAAAATTAGCACTCAAAAAACAAAATTCCATTTTAAAGCCAATTAGACTGCATGTCAGTACTAAGTTGAATTGAATTTGCATTGATGTATGCAAAATGATTTACATCCTCCATCCCAAACAAATGTAGAGAGTGAAAAATTAAAGAACATGTTTAGAGACGCTGCTGAATTTATTTTTTGGAAGCTATCTATCACAAGCAGCAGATTACTGCACTGGGCTTTTAAACAGCTTTACATTATATATATCTCAATTACTGATGTTATTTTTGGAATTACAACACTTGAGGAAACCTTAATTCTGCTCCCTATCATTACAACACTAGGAAAACAACTGCTACTGTAAAAGTCAGAGAGGGGGCTGAAGACAAGTACCCCAAGAACCTCTTTCTCTCAAATAGCTTACCATAGTCCTGGCATGATTTGTATCTTGAGCCGCACAGGAAATACCAACAGTTTTAAGTGTAGAGAAGAAGGAGTAGATGGCAAGTCACAAAAGAGTTAAAATCTCCCCCTGGGCTGCAGGTGGACAATCAATCTGCCCTGTTTATAGTGATATGATTAATCCACTATGCCTGGGTCTGCCAGCATGGAAAGCATGGTATATCCTTCCCTCACATGTCTGGTCTGAGTAAAATAGGAAGCAGCAGAGCCTAGGTCCTGAAGATGGGACGTTTCAGCTTGCAACACTGAAGAGGCACTCTGATAAGCATGGCTCAGGGCATTGCATCTTTGCAAGGGAGAGGGTACTGCCTCTACATCTACAAACAGAGATTTATCTTAAGGACAGAAGATGAAAATAGAACAAATAAGACACAGAACTGTGAATTCATTATGGAACATCAAGCACATCTTAATCACATACTTCACATCATGCGCACATGTAGAATTAGATTAAATGGCTAAAATGTTAAGTGCCATCTTGAAATGTGACATTTCTCTGAGCTGGGGTAAGTGTTCAAGACTCAGTTGAAGATGCGACAGCGGAGACGTCAGTGGTGACTGAGTGTAGTCTTGAAGGGACTGCTGGATTTTGCTGTATGGGAGGATCCCAAGCTCAGGGACACATGGTCAGCTGCCCAAAGCCCCCTCAGGACCCTGCAGCCCGTGGGAGCCTATCAGGCAAGGAGGGGGCATTGCCAGAAGCCGTTTACAGGGTATCACCATTTAAATGTTTCCAGGGAGTGTGAACAACCATGAGGGCAGCAAACACAGTGGGCAAACAGGGTGTGGCACATTAGAAGGGTGTGGCATATTAGAAGGGTGTGGCATATTAGAAGGGTGTGGCACAGTAGTTTGCACACAGGTTTGTGCAGGCAGGTCACAAAGGTAGGGCACAGAACCTAGGGAGTGAGTCATCCTTCATCAAACATTCCATTGGAATGGAAGGTTTTAGGCTTTTTAGGAAAGAAGGATGAAGATCCAGCTGAGAGCTTATGAGTGAAGATTAAAGGGAGGGCAAGGACAGAGAATGTTTTAGTGAGGGCCTGTAGCAGACCAATCAGGTGTATGGTGCAGATGATTGCCTCTATAGGCAGACAGGAGTGGCCTCACGCTGGTAAGCTCTGGTCCTCATGCAGGATTTCAGCCACCTGATATCTGTTGGAGGGAGAACACAGCAGGGCACAAGCAATGCCAGAGCTTCCTGAAATGGATTAACAACTTCCTTAGACAGGTGATTGAAAAGCCCACAAGAAGGTGCCACACTGGACCTTGTGCTCACCAAGAGGGAGGAGCTGGTGGGGAATGCAGTGCTTCAAGTCAGCCTTGGCTGCAGTGACCAGGAGATTGTGTTTATGATCCTGAGGTTAGTGAGGAGGGCACGCAGCAAGCTCACTGCCCTGGGCTTCAGAAGAGCAGACTTTGGCCTCTCCAAGGACTATTTGATACAGTCCCATTGAATAGCGTCCTGGAAGGCAGAGGGGTTCAAGGATGCTGGCTGAATATCAAGGATCACTTCCTCTAATCTCGGGAGCAAGGTATCTCAACAAGGAGGAGACTGAGTGAAAATACCAGGAGGCCTCTATGGATAAGGACCTGCTGTGCAAACTCAAAGCAAAAAAAAAAAAAAAGCTTTCAGAAAGTGGGCACGAGGACAGGTGGCCTGAGAGGAATACAGGAAAATTATTTGGGAATATAAGGACTAGGTTAGGGAAGCCAAAGTCCAGTTAGAACTGAGTGTGGCTGGGGGTACCAAGGATAAGAGGGAAGGCTTTTACCAATATGTTGCAAGCAAGATAAAGACTAGGGATAACGTGGGCCCTCTCCAGAAGGAAATGGGACACCTGGCTACCCTGGACAAAGAGAAGGCTGAGGTTCTCAACAACATCAGTGCCTCAGTCTTCAGTGGCAAGTGCTCCAGCCATGCCACCCAAGTTTAGAAAGAAAAATGCAGAGACTGGGAGAGTGAAAACACTGAGCCCTCTGTAGGAGAGGATCAGGTTTAAGATGGTCTAAGGAAACTGAATGTACACAAGTCCATGGGACCCAATGAGGTTCATCTGCCGGTCCTGAAGGAGCTGGCAGATGAATTTATTAAGCTATTACCCATCATTTTTGAAAAATCCTGGCAGTCAGGTAAATTCCTTGATGACTGGAAATAGGTTTTTGGGGTTTTTGTGTGTGCATGTTAAGGGAAACACAAGTCCTATTTTTAAAAAAGGAAAAGCAGAAGATCTGGGAAACTACAGGCCAATCAGTCTCACCTCTATGCCAGGCAAGGTCATGGAGCAGATTCTCTTGTAAACTATGCTAAGGTACAAGGAAAAGAAACATGTAATTGTTAATAGTTGGCTTCACAAAAAGGAAGTAATGCCTGACAAATCTGGTGACCTTCTATGACAGGGCTAGAGCACCAGTGGACAGGGACAGAGCAATGGACGTTGCCTATCTGGATTTATGCCAAGTGTTTGATGCAGCTCTACAGAACATCCTTGTCTCCAAGTTAGAGAGATATGAATTTGATGGATGGACCATTGGGTGTATAAAGAGCTAGCTGGATGATAAAGAGTCCACACTGACACCTGTAACGAGTGGTGTTCCTCTGGGATCGGTACTGGGACCAATGTTTTACAGCATTTTTGGTGGTGGCATGGACAGTGGGATCAAGTGCACGCTTGGGAAGCTTGCTGATGACACCAAGCTCTGTGGTGGTGCAGCTGACACACCGAAGGAAGGGATAATGCCATCCTGAGGAACCTTGACAGGCTTGAGAGATGGTTTGATGCAAACCTCTCTAACTTCAGCAAAGCAATGTCCTGCACCTGTGTCATTGCAATCCCAGACACACCAATGGGTTGGGCAGAGAAGTGACTGAGAGCAGCCCTCCTAAGGAGGACCTGGGGGTGACAGGTGACTGATAAACGACTCCACATGAGCCAGCTGTGTGTGCTCACAGCCCAGAAAGCCAATCGAATCCTGGGCTGCATCACAAGGAATGTGGCCAGCAGGTCAAAGAAGGTGATTCTGCCCCTCTGCTCTGCTCATGGGAGATCCCGCCTGGAGTACTGTGCACAGTTCTGGTGCCTCCAACATAAAAAGGACATGGAACTGTTGGAGCAAGCAGAGAGGAAGGCCACAAAGCCGATAAGAGGACTGGAGCACCTCCCCTTCCTTTCTCAGAACACCGGCTGAGAAAGCTGGGGCTTCAGCCTGGAGAAGAGAAGGTTGTGTGGAGACCTCATAGCAACCTTTCCAGTATCTGAAGAATCCTAGAGGGAAGCTGGAGAAGGGCTTTTGTCAGGAGCTGCAGTGATAGGACACAGAGTAATGGGTACAAATTGAAAAAGAGGAAATTTAGGTTAGCTAAGAGGAAATTTTTCCTTGCTAGTGTGTTTAGGCACTGGAACAGGCTGCCCAAGGAGGCTGTGGATGCTTCAAGTCTGACCATGTTCAAGGCCAGGTTGGATAAGGCCTTGAGTAACTTGGGTCTAGTGGTAGCCTGGCAGGGGGCACTGGAACTGGATGACGTTTAAGGTCCATTCCAACCCCTTAGCTATGTGTGTATGTCTATGTCTGTAATTCTGTGATTCAAAATATGCTTAAATTAGTTTGTAAATTGAAGTGACTGACATGCTAGACTACCAAGACTTCCCTACCAGCTCAGCAGATGTGACACAGGAGGTCTGATACCAACCAGCAGCTTGTGGCCAGGCAGCACGCCCGAGGTGTCTCAGCTGGTGCTGGGTACCTTAATTCAGGAAATGGATTTTCACAGTAGGTGCCTAAAACACATGGGTCTGTTTATGAGATTAATCCTGCCCTTGGGTTCTCTACTTATCTTCTAGCAATAGAAGCTTAGTTCAGTGAAGAAGTTTAGATAAAAATTCTGCCTATTCTGGTAACAGTTAGATGTATAACTGTTAGCACAAATAGATGTATTCTAGGTATTCTATGCCATGGAAACATATAAAGTAGAAGGCTCATATGCAAATTCATATATATTTCTTCAGTTACACAGATCAGTGTGTTTGGGTTCAATCATGTATTTGGGATCAGTGTCTTTTGGGCTCAGTTTTGACAGAAGTCTAATGCCTGGGAACAAAAAATATCAAAATCCTATTAGATTGAATTTAAGATGGAATCATTTTTCTGGGCTGGCAAATTAATCACAATGTTTAGACATAATAATTGAGTTAAATAATTGGCTCAAATAACTTTGCCATCAAACCATGATTGTAAAATCTAGCAAAAAATCCCTAAAGTGGTAACTTACATCTATGGAGTGGTACCATAAACAGTAAAATGAAAAAAAATTGAATGCCCAAAATTAGTACAAATAATACAGAATGAGATTTTTTTTTTTTTTTAAAGTTTGTTACTGGAGTTCTATATTTACAAAATATAAAACCACTATATACCAGGCTTTTATTATTGCTCATTTAATCCATAGCTCACAAAACCTACTTTTAAAACAGTGAAACTTCATATTTCTTTTTTTGTACAGGGTACAGGATTGTTCTAAAACAAAAATATCTCAAAATTAGGTATCAGAGTAAGTATATAAAGAAAATTTTCTAAATGTTCATTTATATTTTACAACTGTAGCTCAGGTTTTTACCTCTACTTCCAAATAAACCCAAGTGCATCTCAGCTGAATAGCTAGACATTTGAGTCAGTGCCTGTGTTTAGGAAGGTGATTTGCTTGCTCATGAGAGGCCCTCCTATGAGGAAGGATTTTAGAAGTTTTCTCAGCAAGAACACCAAGTATCTTATCTTTTGCTCCAACAGGTCAATCAGTAAGTCAGCTCTGCTTTCTTTGCACATCATCTGTTAGTTAGAATGCTGACTTCTCAGGTTTTTGTTTTTTGTGTGTGTGTTAAGGGAAAAAGAACTATTGCAGTAAATTATGAGAATATATAAAAAGTTGGTTCTAATCATGGCTATGCAATGCTGTATTCCTGAAAGTAGCATTAAATCCTTAGGGCTATGTTGAAAAATTTTTGTATGGAGCTGAAACAATGCACTTGCCTTTGATAGATACATCTTGACACAATATTTGAAATATTTGAGCAAGTGACCTTACCCATTCTAGGCCCAAGTGAGGCACTATGTTTCTATTCAGTAGAAAGTTTATCAATTCAGGCATCTACCAGATTTATAAACTATTTAAACTTCTACCTAAATTATGAATTTACAGTAAATATGTCTTCTCAGACTGTAAGTGTACAGTTGCATCTTAAAGGCCATAAAAGTCATGAATGAAGAAAGTTTTGTAGAAAGAGCCAAACACTAAGTACTGTGATAATTAGTATTGAGCTCTCAAAAGCCTTAAAACAGGGAAAAGAACATAGTGGGGTAGGGAAGAAGAAAGAACAGAAAAAAATAAAAGGTAATTTCCAATTATAGAAATACAGGAAATACATGCACAGTTCTGTCAACTTCTGGTGACAAAGGTCTGTGAACAGCAGAAGTCTGGAAATTAGTGGTTGCATTGGGTATTTTCTGGATCTTATTAAGTCTCTATCTCAAGTTGATTTCATGTTTCAGGAACAGCAGAAACTTTAAGTATTGCCAGCTCAAGATGATAAGACACTCCCAGATTGCAGAGTGGTGCTTTGTGTAAGCAGAGCCTTCCAGAACACTGTCCAGAATTTCATGAAGTTTGCACAGTGATGAAATAATATATTTTCAATAATTCCTTTAATTATTAGATGGAGTTGAGTTTTAAAAAACAACAGCAAAAAATTAATAATTTAATTTTTCATGTGAATTTTTGAAAGGAAATAATGAGTGCTTTTCTATATAGATAGGATCCTAAAATTAATGAAAAGTTCTTCTATTAGTGAAAATCTGTATAATCTTGTATCTTATATTTTAATGAAGGTCAAAACATGTCCTTAAGCAGCAAGGCTGATCATACTGGATGGCAGAAAAATTTTGATACAGAGGATGTCATGGTGGACATATGTGATGTGATATTCTTTCTTTCCATATAGATCCCCTCTAAGTAGAATCTTACTAAATTACAGTCTCAAAAGAGAGAGTGATTAGAAAATAAAGTTTCAGGTAGAAGAGAGTGAGTATTACTTGTGGA
This sequence comes from Polioptila caerulea, assembly GCA_013397295.1. Lineage (NCBI taxonomy): Eukaryota > Metazoa > Chordata > Aves > Passeriformes > Certhiidae > Polioptila > Polioptila caerulea. The sequence goes on along the minus strand of VYXF01010885.1, from coordinate 389,984 downwards.
TTGGGCAAAAATTACTAAACAGAAAGATCATCTTGCCACATGACTGAAATTATGAGACAACATAAAAAACTACTATGCTGTGATAATTAAGTAAAGATGTTGGTGTTAGGAAATAAATACTCAGGTGGGCTTTTTTTTTTTCCCTTAAGGTAGGCAAAAATGTATTTAGGCTGCAAAAGCAAAATAACTAATAATAATAAAAAAAAAGATTCTAAATGAAACTGATAACATCAGTGACAAAACCTGTAGAGATAATGTCTGAGACGACTAAGAAGATAAGATAATTTTTATCCAAGGCAGAATGGAGAAAATTACACCTGAAATGGTAAATCATTTTACCAGGATTTATGAATCATTCAAATTTGGACAATTGGGAGTAAGGAACAAAGACATGGGAAACGACAAATATTTGAAAATAAGCTACATATTTGTCAAGTTCAAAGTTCAAGAAAGGCAAAATAGCTGCCTAAAAAACTACAGACTTTGAAAACTAAATGTCGCTGTGGGTCACTCACAAGGACACATACGACACACGTTCCAAGAGAAGGTTAAAAAGTTTTATTATTTATCTGACTCTATATTATATAGTATTTTTACACAGACCAGGGATTGGAGGAGAAGTTGGACACCTGTCCTATTCCATTGGTCAAGGCAACTGCCCATTGGTTGTTTTCCACTCCTAGAGAAAGGAATTTCCAACAACCTCGTCTTAACATAAACATTCTAATTATAGCCTGTGTATGGGAAAACGAGTTAAGAACTACAAAACATTGAGTTAGAAAGTGCATCAGAAAAACTTGGAAGAATCAGGGCGACAACTAAATATATTTTGAAGCAAAGAAAGATGTATAAATCTTTGAGAAACAATAAAATACATTAATGGCAGAGGTAAAATAACCCATCTGATATCTTTTCCATGAGAATTTTTTTGGATTTTTTTTTTTGTCTTTTTGATTGTTTGTTTGGGGTTGGTTTGTTTTTGGGTTTTTTTGGTTGGTTTTTGGTTTTAAGTAGCAGAGATGGAATATAGGTAAATTTCAATGTACTCTTTGTTATTCATTCATGGGAAATTAGAAATTGAGATAGAGAAGATGGCAACTAGTGGAAGCTTTGGAAAGGAGCCAAGAGAATGTGATAAGTGAACTAAGACAAGGGGATTCTTTGGCTGAGTTTTTCAAGAATTATTCTTGGAGTTTGCATTATTTCATTGTTAACTCTGACCAAGAAAGTAAGGCATATAATAATGAATGCACGGGTGACATGAAGTTTGAAGTTTCTTCTAAGGTCAAGGAAAAACAATCAAACATGAACAATTCACTAAAGCTTAAGAGAAAACAAAATTAAAGGACCTCACCTAGGAATGAAATGGTGATTTCTCCTATTATTTGGGGCAAAAGTGGGTACTAAGTGAGGTCTATGGACTGTCTTATCAGATACCAAAACAAAGTGAGTAATAAATCTTTCTTCAAACATGTCAAAAGAACATAGACTTCTAGACACTTTGAAATACTAACAGATAAAGAAACAGAATATAAGAGAAAAGCAATTGCAGAAAAGTGAAATGGGTGCTTTGCATTCTCTGGATAAAACTGGGGTGATGTCCCTCATGAATTTCTTCTTTCTAAGGGGTTTTGTCAATGATTCTGTTTAGGAACAAATAGGCAGAAAGAAAAGTAACAAACCACAAAGGCCAGAAAGCATTCAGTCACAAGTTCTAAAGCAACTCAGGGATGAAACAGTTGCATTATTAACAATGGTGTATATAAATTCTCACCTCAAACTGCTTTGGTGCCTCGTTGTAGGAGGGTGTCCATTTTAAAAATGCATCCAGAGAGCAAGAGACAAAACCAGATCAGTAGGATTGTCATCTATGTTAGACAAAGTCTCATAAACTAGAATAAGGAAATTACTGCAGACACTCAAGTAATTATGATCTACTTGAGAAGAATAAGCTTGGCTTTTACAAAATAATCCATTATTATCAATCCACTGAAGTCCATGAAAAGAGCAAATGTGCATATGGATCAATGTGATGTGGTTAATGTAATCGATTAAGTTTTCCATAAAGCTGTGGAAAACATTCCTCACCTTTTTAGGCGATGAAGGTTTATAGTGCAAGGAAGGCCATTAAATGTTTAAAGGAGAAACATTAGACAGTGTTGAATTCTAACAGTGGAAATCCGCAGTGGAGTTGTTCTGATACCTGTTATGTTCAGCACACTCATAAGCTATATGGGAAAGAGGATGAGCAGAGAGACAAGAAAGTTTGCTCCTGGTACTAAATTATTTAGAGTGGTAAGGATGAGAGAGTACTGTGAAGAACTGCAGTGGAATATGTCTTATGAACCTGAATGACTGAAATTAAGTGTAGATAAATGTAAAGTGTCACATGGGGAAAAGAATATCCTAATTTCACATAAAAATTATGAGCTCTGAGCTAACCATTACTATTCAGAGGAGAGACCTTAAGATTATAATAAATAGTTCCATGTAGCACTCATTTCAATGATCAGTAGCAGTTAAAAAGTAAATTAAATGCTAGTACAGCAGTTCAGAGAAAAGAGTTATGCCACTGTAAACAGTGCTTTGTCAACAGTTTGAACATAACGTAGAGATCCAGACCCTCAACTCAAAAAGGATATAAAAAAGGAACAACAACTTTTGTATGAAGAACAACTGAATAATCTGTAAGTTTTTGATCTGGAAAATAAATCAATGTATTGGAATATGAAGAAGCTCCACAAAATCACAAGGAATGTGGAGAGAACATAGGAGGGATCAGCTTTTCAGTTTCTTTCTGTCTGAATGTATACTGGGCATCAAATGAAGGTAGGTTCAACACATTCAAAAAGATAAGAAGCTCGGCAAAGGGCAGCAATTTATAATATTTATTACCACAATCATAGGTACTATAGACCTGGTGTTCATCTAAGAATGAAAGCTGCAAAAGGCAATTGGAAAGGATCCACTGAGGATTGCTAAATATGCAACACTACATGTGACTCAAGTCTTTCAGCTGAAACTAATTAGAAGATTGAAGTGCTTTACATGGAAGCATTATATATATTCCCTCCAATTTTATTTTCCCCCAGGCATTTTCTTATGAACAATGTGGGAGACACAATAGAAGGATCTTTCATCTGATTAAATATGGCCACGCTTAAATTGTTCTTATTCTGTTCTATGCAGTACAGGCACATATCATTGAGTCCCTGCAATATGGCAATAGGAAAGATAAACTTGATCTTCATATATCTCAACTTCATTTGTTTCAAATTCTTTTTCCTCCATCAGAAATAAGTAAATATTCATGCTATATTATGACACATTAGAAAATTTCCCTGTTCATTGTATAGGCAACCCATTTTTATAGTTCTAAACCATGGAAGGTGTATATAGAAAATAGACAAAGCAGGGAAACAGAAAGTCTGTCTTACCAGAGAACCACAGATGTACCTGGTACACAGGACACAAAGCAAAAAAGAAAATGCCTTATGACTATTGTTTCTAAAATCATTGAATAAAGTGAATGCTGGCAAGAAAAATACAAAGATGTGATAAAAAATTACAATGGTTATCAAATATCCATTACTATAATCAGGATAGAAGTTGGGAAGAGGTTTCTGACCGGCATCAGGGTGGAGATTATGACATTAATTTCAAACAGTTAACAAGGCTGGGAAATCTAATTCAGTGGCAGAGCCTTCATTTGTCTAAGCTCTTACCCAAATGTAGCTGCTACCAAAAAGGTCACACAACCAGATATTACATATCTAAGAGGTCTCTTGTAGATCCCTTTCCTATGCTTGTATCATTAGGGGTTTGTTTTAGGTTTGGGGATTTTTTTGACAGATAAATAATTTTTAAAATTATATCTAATCTTACTTTGGTGAATTCCAATAAGTTTTTTGACCAGATCATGTCAGAATGCCTCAACAAACTAGGAAATTTATTTCTGTCAGACTGCTAGCTGTAGCTTCTAGCACAGTTACAGAAAATTAAACAGAACAGCTGTCAAATATCAGGTTGCTTGATGTTTAATTCATGTGCTAACACCTACTTCAGCGGTTTGATGCACTAGAAACTGTTTCCCAGAAGTGATCTCTATTCACAAAGTGAGACAAACAGTGTAAACTTGGTGCCTGAAAATGACTTGGCTTTTCTTTGATAATAATATCTGATATACTGAAGACAAAACTACGTATTTTTCTTGTGTTCAAGTGATTATTTTAAAAAATATTTACAATTTTTCTTATCTAAATCAGGAAAAAATAATTCTCTTTAAAATAATTTAAAATACAACAGAGTTCTCATCAGTGAGGAACACTTCATCTGTGGTCTCGGAGGCAATGAGCACACATAAAAATAGAGTAGATTGTCCACTCTACTTCATAAGAATTCCTCATATTCAAAATATCCATGTACGTGTCAATGACAAATGATTATTATTGGTAGTAGAATTCTTTTTTCCTTATGGAAATTTTCCTATGGACAGAGCTTTGTTCTACTTATCAGTTTGGGCCAAGGATGAGCTACTTCTTGACGTAAGATGACACTGTAAAATCTAATAGAAATAATAATTTGGAAGGATGTTTTCACTATTATTTTTTAAAAGTTGCCTAATGATAAGAGGACCACACTAGGTGGATTTCCTCTCTCTAAAAATCCTAGGTAGGCTGTGCACAAAGCAGCATGAAATAGAGAAGGGTGGATAAATAAGAAAAGGCAAAACTTTGCAAAAAACCTCAAGAAATGTAAATCAAATATTGGAAACCAGAAAGAGGATTCAATGAAATCTAGGGTTTCTGCATCAGCAAATACAGAGGGTGATCTCAATAGTCATATCATAGTTGAATTAGAGTGAACACTTTGTGTGTCAGAGAGGTCAGATGAGTGAAGTAGACCTCTAATTAAAATGGAAAATAATTCATATTATATATTAATATATTTATATTTATATTTATACTAATTACTGGAGCTCAGGAGCAGCCTAGACATACTATGTTTTCAGAGGATCAATTTCTTCACACCCCTAACAGCAGATCATGAAGATGAGAAGGGATGTCTGCAGCCCTTTTTAAAAGGGCTCTTGAGAAAAGTGCAAGAGGGTGCAATTATTGGGAAATGAAGGGAGGCTGCTGCTGAAGGTAACATGTATGGCTGAAGGCAAAAAATGTAAAAAGGAGATGTCTCAGAGAACTATTAGCAATGAGGTTGTGGTCACTAGGATGACATCTGCAGGTAAGGGGGAAGAAAAAGCCACGGACAGTAGGCAGGAGAGCTGTGGATAAGGAAACTGCTGTGGTATCAATGGTAATAAGTAGGAATGAGCAGAAAGAAATCTCTTAATGAATATGAATGGCACCTGCACTGACATGGGTAAGAATTAACATTATCAATCTAAAGAGAGAACAATAGGAAATGCACTTCTATTGTTTAGAAGTCTTTCATACGCACACACATGAACACGCTTTAAATTTTTATATGCATTAGATGATAATAGAGAATGTTGTACATTTTGCATTCTTATGCTCTTATTTTTTTGTATTATTTTCCTACTCAAAATTTTTGCATCTTCACAATGTTAGAGTTTTTTAAATTGAGAAGATATTAATTAATGTAATTTCTACTCTACGTGCAGCTGAATTTTTCTTGAAGAGACAGATTTTTTTTCTTCTTTCATGCAAATCTGGAAGAGAAGATAGCACTTGGATTTTTAGTTTCTCCAGGTGTATTTCCAGTTCCAGACTATACTGTACATAGTACAAGGAACATGAGCGAGCAACAGCAGTTTTACAGAGGAAAATAAAAACATCTTCTCCTTAACTATTTTAAAAAATGCTTTTTTTCAATGAGAGATTTAACTCTGGAACGAGTTTCAAAACTACTCCAGGCAGTACGCTATGAAGTAATTTTTACGTGTTTCAGTACGTTAGGTTTAAGGAATAATACTTACTTCTTTGCTATAACATTGTCCAAGTCTCTTCACTAAAATAAACCACTGAACATAAAGAAGATTTGATATTTCTGTAATAGAAGGCCATATTTCCTACTTACATTCATGTCCTCCTTTATAGTGTGCAATCACAGTGGTCATAAATCCACATATATGTACAAAAATTAATAAAAAAACCAGAAAGCCTGGTAGTTAGAAAAGAAAATAAACTATAAAAATAACAGGGAATTCCTAGCTACTTTGTTTTTGATGATCACACATTTTATGGTTGTGTGAATACTGAATTGAAAGCTTTACAAAAAGGAAATAACATTTTAAAATAGTCTTCCAGACCTTGACAGTTGAATTCCATGGAGTCTTCTATAACTTTAAAAATGAAATTATTTTCCTCCATTTTTACTCAATCATACCAAGAACTGAAGCAAAAAGTTTATTATATTTGGTCAAGTTCAATATAATAAACTACATGCTTTGTCACCCACTCTATGCATTTTTTTTCCTAGTGCTTCTGAAATGTAAAGAGCCACACATATTTCATACTTATATTTTTACATTTAGTGAGATGGAGGAACCCTGTGCGTATCAATAATATTTTGTTCATACTATAGCTTCTGTTGTGTTTTCTTCTTTTTACATAGATAACAGGAAATGAAACAGTAACCACAAGTAATATCAGTTTGTTTCTATTTCAGTATCAGGAAGAATTCAGGCAAAGGCAAAAGGCAACCTGAAATGCTCTTTAAAATTTGCCTTCACTGATTTGGAAGATGAATTAAAATAAAAGAAATAGTCTCTTGATTTGGCTAGGTCATTCTTTCATTTTCCTATTAAGTCTTCTGGCATAGTTACTGCAGAGGATGAATTTTTGAAGACAAATCTTGACTAAGAAGAACTGATCTATCATATTATATTCTGTTTATTATCAATTAACTAATCAAGTAGTTTTTTATATATTACTTATATTGCATTGTTAATGAACTATATAGTCCTATCCAGCTGTAGACATTTTTAGAAGGATAGATTTATAGTTTTATCTGTTCCACTCCTTTATACACCAAAATATATTTTGTGAAAGTCATCAAATTTATATATGTCTAGTAATTGTTTTACAATCATGAGATCTAATTGGTGCTTTATTGATGCACTGTGACCATTGACTAGTGAAAAAGGGACTCCTGAACTATTAAACTGCTCAAATACTCTCATAAATATACATCAAATACTCATGATGTTACCTTCTTCTCTTCTCCAGCTTTTGCATGTGATTTAGCAGCACTTCTTAGTAATCCAAAAAGCACACAAGTAGCACTCTCAACTTAGAGAAAAAAGTATTTCCATGTTTATTTTAAAGGCTTTAAAAAAAGCATAAAATATTAATCAATTTCTGTATAGTATTCTTTATGTCATAAAAAATGATGACAATTTCTTCTAAGTGTTTAAGACATAACAAGCAAAATATATTGAAAGGTCACAGGCTGTCTAATGTTGCAAACTGCTGTTCAGTCTATTTCAAACTGATTGACTTTTCTCTAGCTACTGTCTGTCTCCTCTATTCTTGGCTATTTTCTCAGCCTTGCTTTATAGATTGAAGTTATGTCTCCAGTGCTAAATTAATTATGAAAAGGGAACAGTTTAACTAGAAGACAGTGTTTGATTTCCTTCTATTCCAAACAGAGTCCTCAGGTAGAGGGGAAAGAAATTAATTTCTCAGCTCTTTGTGCCATCTGATAATTTTGAATACCATTGTAAGAGGAGACATATCTACTCCACCCAGATGACTGTTTAATACTCTCATTAAAAATGTACACAGAGATAATTTTATATGTGCATGTACTATTCCAACTTTAATAAGCCAAACATGCCTCATGAACTCTTTGAATACCATCTTGCATATAGCAGTATTGTTTCTCATTCCTAGAACAAGAACCAAGAACAGAGACAGCAATTAAATGTAACCACAACAAAAGCTGCAGCAAAACTTGAAGTAGGGGTACTTGAATCACACAGAATATCAATCAGTTAATCATTTAATTTATTGCTCTCCTCTAGTGAACAGAACCAGTGGATTTTAGGTAGAGATTTTCTACATTGCAGATTTTAGTAATCTGGTTCATGTGAGACCTGAATGCTCCAAAATTCGTAAGTATTTTGGTGGTGGCAAAACTTTTAAGATATATGATGCAAGTGTTTAGCCCCACAGGACTGTTACTGGTGATAGAGACCATACAAAATTTTCTTCTACGTCAGCAAGATGTTAAAGAATATCCCACTGATCCCACTTAAATAGTCCAAAATAGAACAAAAACCCCAACTTTTAGCATAAACTTTTTATGAGTTTGTTTGAGCCTGCTTAGAATATCTGACAAATATCTGTCCCAGATGAGATGTCTGCAAACCATTGACCAGGCAGCCTTTACTGAACCAGACATGCTCTGTTGTTGTCCAAATGTTGTGCAAAATAAGATAATAAAGCACTGCGCTGACTTCAGAGCATTCTCTCATACATGAGGGATATCTCACAGCATGAAATAACCTGATTCATAATAATTACTGAATAATTGATAATTAATGGACATTTACTGAAGTATTGGTGTTTAGAGATGGTGCTTTAACCGTCAAAACCAGTCCAGTAGCAACAGTATTTGTAAGACTTTATACTATTCTCATGAAGCACAAGTATTTCCACATGTTCCCTCATCAAACACATTAACAACTACCTTTTGTCCATACCTCTAAGTACATAGAAACACACTTAATTATTCTTTAAGGATTTCAACCTTGCCATTGTCACCTTTTTCTCATGTTTCATTTTTTGCATTAGGAAAACAGAAGAAAACTCTTTAACATTTGCACTTTTTAAGTCTTTTGAATGTCACATTCACTCTTGACCAGCTTAACGGTTTTCTCTAGTGACCATCTTCCTTGTAGGCAATCCATTATTTTTTATACTAACAATTCAATTTCTACTACTTTTCCCTTGTTTGCCACATTTTTTTTGTTCAGAAGTTTGACTTGGTATATCAGTGTTTGGTTAATTCTTATTTCTAATTCATAACTGCTACTGAATGCTGCAACTTTTCAGAAAAGTCTCTGAAATCACTTGACTGCATTTGATGCACTTTTCCTTCCATCTCTTCTGTAATTTATATTTAGTGTTCGCTAATGGTTCTCAGAAATGCTGCAGTGTCACACAAGATTATTTTTGGTTTACTTGCTGGCAGACTGATGCCTTGTGCAAGAAGTTGTTAGTTACACTGATTCAATCAAGAGTAGATCTCAAATGATGAAATTAACCTCCTGTACTTAATAGGAGAGTTTTTCCACTAATCTGAGAAAGGAAAACTTGGGTACAGAATCATAGCACAATGAGTGCTGCATGGTGCATCATCCATGCCATGGTTAAGAATGCACATTTCTCAAAGTATCTTGGGTTTCTGAATATGCACCCTCATAAATATTTTTCTGTTATAATTGTTCCTATTTTTCCTTGCATCAAAAAAACCCCATATTTGTAAACCATTTGGATGTAGTTGAAAGTTTATTTCTAGGAAATTAGGATGATATATATGAAAAAGAGAGCATATTTATAAATACTTGCATATAAATATATATATATATATATGTAAGCCAGATGGATTTATTCTATTGGCATGTAAGTGTTTTAGTACTTTATAAGAAGACAGCTAAACCCCAGAGACTGTTAAGACTTTCTTTTTAGGAAGAAGTGCAGTGGTTTTTAGACTCTGTGTGTACTTGCATCCAGCAAATTAAACTTATTCAATTATTGTGTTTACTGTGTAAAATGTCTGTTTAACCTCCTTCATTACACACAAAAAAATGAAGTGAGTGCCTTTTCTACTGAAACTGTATTTCAGCCATACATCTACTTTCTGCCTCCATATAAAAGGAAGGCACTGCCTAGAGACTGTGTAATGAAACCTAATTAATTTGCATACAATTTCTTATTACAGCTGTGAACTTTTTCAGTCTTACTTTAGCTGTGTCTGTGTCTTGTGGTGGCAAGGACTTTTCTGTGGCTTCATAGAGAATTCCAGGAAAAGGGCATTTGACTATGACCACTATTACCACTGAACAAGAGAAATCATTCTCACTGCAAATACTTAAATTTTTCTTTTATGTCCTATTAAAAAAAAAAACAAAAAACCAAAATACTTCCAGTTCTACCTTTGTTTATTTTAAAATTTCATAATTCAACTGATTTTTAAAGAAAGTTATTTTAAACAAACTGTGTTTTAGAAACACCCCTATCTTGATTAATTGCATTATTTCCTCTTTTTATGTATTTTGTATTTTACACAAATTAGAAAAAAAAATGTTGCAAAACTATCAAAGTAATAAGGGTACTAGTTAAATTCGATATATATGAGACATAATCTGGAGGCTAAATTAGCAAACCTAGCTATACTGCGGTGCATAAAGAGATGACATTGCCTCTTGCCAAGAGAAATCATCATTTCATCTTGATCTGCTATCACCTCTAATAAGGCATTTTGGTGTTAGGAAGTAACACAACAATAATTTAATACATTTATTGGGCTACATAAAATTCCACTAACAGTATTTTAGAGAAGGTTGTAATAAGGTAAGTGCATAGAAGTAGCTCATGAGAAAACTCCTTTGAGCATTGGAGGCAGCTAAATTTAACTTGGTAACTTACTGGGGAAAAGGCCTTACCCTTAACTGTTCCATTTGTGTTATTTCTTTCTAGCGCCTTCTCTGCTCAAGCATCTGAACCTCATGTGACTGCAATTATTGATCATTTGATGCATCATTAAAAGATCTCCTGGAGCATGTACAAAGGATTTTACACAAAATTTATTCTTCATCTCATCAGTTACACTAAGAAAGAAAATGACCCTGCTCAGAGGAGGGTCAGAGACATTTGCTACGGGATGAGTGTGTACGTTCAGCATCCTGACTTTTACTGTACACATAAATACCACAACACAATTATAAACATACTTAAGTGTAAATATTGCCTTTTTTTTTGTTTTCTCGACCGCCTTTTAGCGTCTCCCAGCAACTTCAGAACAAGTTTACCACTGCTGACCACGCTTGGCAGAGGGTGAGAAGTTTCCACTTTACCCTTGAACACCTTCGTAGAACACAAGTTTAATAAGTGACACTTATTAAAGTAGAGAGATTCAAATGTAGTCTCAAGTCAGGGATTATTTCTTGTAAATCTTTTGCTATACTTGCCCGTTGGTCATTCAAGAAGGACATAGGTAGTGATACTACCTCTCTGTTGATAAAGCATTATGGTGGATAGGTGGACAGGGAGCACACTATGGGAATGGATGTCTCAGGAGGAATGAAGGTCACAGGGAAGAGAGGACACAGGCATAGGATAAGAATCTGTAGGAAACTAGAATAGTGTTTAGCTGCTTCAAGGGGGAAAACCTAGCAAATTAAAACACGGTATGATGGAGTACTTTTCCATAATTAAAACCAGACTGACCTAGCAGTATATTTATAGTTTTTCTGACTTCATTTCAGTTGAGATCTTTATATCCAGGCAACTATGTCAAGCAGAGCAAAAAGCATGTCTGTGTGAGAAATCACTACAAATCACATTTTTATATTTTCATTTAAATGTGTGGCTACCCTTGATTATAGCAACTGGATCCAGCTCTAAAGCGAGTAAAGGGAAACGCCAATAGACCACTTCAGCTTGTTGGTTTGGGCACCTTGAGGAGGTGATACTCTCACATGCCAGTAGACCTTTTTTTTCACCATTATCCTTAAGAATGAAGATACGTTGGAAAATACAATTTTTAACAGTACATTTTACAGCCCACTTTTAAAGAAAAAATCTTGTAGTTGAGATGAAAGATTGCTATAAAGCAGAACACTTGATTTAAATTCCTGTTTCTTTGAGTGTATGTACTTAAAACTCCTTGAAACACCATGGTTAAATAGAAGTGATTTTATATTGAAGTCACTGGAAAAAAAGCAGTAATAGTGTTCCATTTAGAAATATATCTGAACAAAAGTCCCATTTTTCCAGTATCAAACAGTTGCTCCCCATTAGAACATAAGTAAGAGGATAGGACATATCTGAAGCTACTTATAAACAAATAGGAAGCAGGAAAAAGCAAGAGTAATGCTGTTCACATATTGGAGATTAATAAAGAAGCTCATGAGATGGCAGGTTAGACAGACTCTTTGTGTGTGTGGTGGACTACACAGACACTGTGACTGCTTGTCTTTTATGTGACCAGGAGCACAAATGGCACAAGGTAATGTTAATTGCTACATTCTCTTAGGTTTTATAGTATGGGACATCTGTCAAACAAGGGCATGAATTAGGTTCCCGACAAAAAAGTTTCAAAGAGTGTGGTAACCTTGAAAAACAGACCAGCAAACAAGCACTTGAGAAAAGTCACGGAAGAAAATAGAGAGGTCAGCAACACCTCTTCACTTTCCTTAAAAAAAAAAAAAACAAAGAAAAAAAGCCACAAAATAACAACCAAACTAATTAAAATTAAGGTTTTTAGGTTTACTAATAGAGACATGAATCCAATCTCTTGCTATAAGCATTGTTAACATGCACAAAAAGGCCTTAGGTTATGCTTTAGTTTTACCCCCACACTGCTTTGCATGAACTATTCACATCAGAAACTCACACTCTACTTCTTTGGACTCCAGAATCCATAATCATTTCCTCATGAGGCTTGGTAGTGTGTCATCCCAATAGTCAAGCTCTGTGCCTGATTCTTTTAATTCAGATTAGGCTAACCTAGGGACAGTTATGTTCTGCTTTCCTTTTCCAGACTTCTGCTTGGCCACTTTCCCTTCTTCAGCATTGCTTTATATTCTTTTTAAACCCCTGCACCTTTGGCCAATACTGAGATAAGCACACTTCCAAGAGATGTCACTCAGTCTCAGAAGTTATCAAAGTGACTACCAAAGCTCTAAAAAAATCCAAGATCCTTCTGACATTTGAAATCATCAGATATGCAGGAGATCTAGCAACTGCCCAGTTAGTTTTTCCACCCCTATACAAAAAACAGTGGAATACAGTTTCTGTTGATTGTTAAGAAGGACTGGTTAAGACACTATCATTCACCATCAGAAGAAATGGACTGTGTGTGGACTCAGAGTTGACAGACAGTGCAAAATTAGTCATGTTTCGAGTACATAGATCTAGAATTAGAAAGCCACATTTTTCCACTGCACATTTTCCTCTGCCACAGCAGAGCCGAAAAAGTTGCAATCAGGGTGAGATCTGGCAGTGCATCACTTGAGCCCTGTTGGGTTAAGTGCTTTAGAGAGACCAAAGATGACACTGACGCTGCTGAGAAGAGATCACAAGTTTCTTTTGCCTTTAAACTAGAAGCTTTCAAACAGTAATTGCGTTGAGTAATGTGCTGTCCTTGATCTTAAATAGAATAACAAAGGAAAACATTCAGATGAGAAGTAATCTCTAGAGGCTTGAATACGACCAGGGCACATTAAAGTATTGTAACACATTGTTCTTTGGAAGCCTTGCTTCCCTTGGACACTTTTAAAAGGTCCTCTGTTGGTGTGAAGTGTGCTTATTGCTAAGGCTGAGTCTGACTGACACACAGAGCCTTCATTTAGCCTCATCCCTCACGCTGGCAAAGCTCTACTATAGCTCAATCTGGCAGGCTGAGTGGGACCAAAGCCCAGGCAGGCCCTGCACTGGTATCTGATGTTATACAAGAAAGGCATTTGCCTTTGCCTTACATTTGAGTATTTAAAATCTTTCTCTGAAATATTTTTCCTCCTAGACTGGTCTAACTTCAGACGTTGAAATAATAGTTCCGCAATTCTAAAGTTACTTGAAAACTCCTCCCTTATATTATTCAGTATTTCCCTTTGAAAATTCAAAATTTCACAAATTAGGAGGCAGTGTTTTCAAGTAGAAATAACTTGCTGGAAGTCACTCCTGTTCCTGATTGATCCTCACAAAAAAAAATATAGTCAGAAGTCTTTGACTGAGCAGCTGAACAGAAACATCCTACCTTAGTACAGCTGATTATTCCCTACGAAGGCTATGGAGAAAAATGTGGATTTTGTCCTCTATAAGAAATTGCAGGAAAAAAAAAAAACAAACCCAAAAGAACCTAACAAAACAACCCCCAGCCACAACAGAAAAACCCCTCAGACCCAATTCTGAACTAGTGTATGCTCCCCAAAATTTCAGTAAACTGACATATGGCAGCGAAGAAATTAGAAAGTTCTTGGGAATTCATGCTCACAAATTCTGAATTTACCAAAGGAAATTTCTTCAGTGCTCAGTTTGTGTGTGGTACGTGCATACACTCAGAAACCTGGATATTGCACCTCCTTACTCCAGCAGCATTTTTAAAGAAAAGGTTTATAAAAGAATTCCACTGTTTGAAGACTGCAGCTGAGCGGCCTTAGGGAGCCAAGATGACACCTGAACTTGGTCAGAGTCCACATCTCTTTAAACACTGAGAATTTACATCATATGCCTTAGCTGTGAGGTTTGAAGTTGCAGCTCAAGCAAAAGTGGAACATTGTTTGTTTTGCTCTTCTCTCTTCCCCGTAAGAAGAACACCAAAAGTGATGCCTATATTTACAAGATAACAGATCATACCCTTAAGAAAAAAAACTGATCTTGCATGTGTGGGCCATATGTTTCCTTATTTTTGTGAAACAAATTGTAGTTCTCTGTGATTTTTACTTTTTAAACTCCTGTTTTCTTCTGCAGAACAATGGTACCTCTGCTTAGGAAGCACTTCTGCTGCCTCAGAAATTTAGAAGACCATGCCCTTGCTTTGATACCAAACAAACAAAACACCACAAATCCACAAAATAAAAAGGCAAACACCGAACAGGAGGATTTCTTCCACTTTTTCTCCCCCCACAAAGAATTCTAAGAAAGGCTGAAAAGTCAATGAAGTTACTTCCATCTTGGTAGTCTTAACGTATTTCAAACGTACCAAGTTTTATTGTATGTTTTATCATTATTCCCCCTACAGCTCACAGAAATTGTTCAATTTCTATTAGTCATCCCCAGGTAGCAGCAGAGCATTTCTACCTGGTTTCAAATTCCAGTTCTGTGTGAAAGAGCAGTCAGGTGCTCTCACTCAAAAAACAACAACCTTGTCAAGGCACCATTTGTGCCTGGCTTATGCATGCTGATGCATGCCTGGTCAGCATATCAGCATGCAAAATGAAGTGAATCTGATTGCACTACAACTTAAAACCAAGAAAATGTTCCAGTGAAGAACTGCTGTCGCTCAGAACTAGACAAATTATGAATATTATCCTTGCCACTTAAAAAAACCAAGAAGAACCCCAATTAATTTAAGATAAATTTTATACCAGGTAGCAGTGAAAGCTCAATGACTGTTACTTAGACAAGGCTTCTTATTTATTTTTTCTAAATCAGAACTTCAAGTTACCAGGTTTTTTAAGATTCTCAAACATGATCTCAGGTATTTCAATTTAATTAATTTTCAATTAATATTTAATTCTTTCAATACAGCTATTTTCTCCCATGTTCTTACTCTAGTCTTTCCCACGTTAACACTTTACTGGATTAATAAGCTTTTATTGATCAGATAAAATATTTTTGTTTTGTAAATTACAACATTTTTCTATGTTTCAAAGTATTAAAAAACAAAAATTGCTTTTATTTCTGATGTCCAACAACTAGAATGAAGGCCCTGCCCACCAAGACTCAATGAAAGAAAAATCAGGATTCAAACATTCTTCCTTTACAGCAAGCCAGCTATAATTCTCACTAAAAAATACATTGGGAAATTTTTAGTAATCCAAAGTTTCTGCAAACAGGAGGAAAAATCCCTGCATTGATTTCTTAAAATAATTTTAACAAGATCATGAAAGTGAGGATTTAAAGGCTTTAACACCAACATTGCCATTCTAGTCCCTACTATTTTTACAGTGTGACTTCAAGAAAAATATAAACAAAACCTAAAAATATCTTCTTTTCCTATGGCAGTTCAATAAATTGAAAAAAGCAAAACATAAATGGAGTTTTACCTCAGTGTTCAGCATCAGAACTTTGGAAGTCATTTCAATATTATTAAATTATATATACAAGATTGAAATGGAGACTTAAGAGGAAGCATATTTTTTTCAAATATAATAGGTCAGAAAACTAGAAAATTGATTACTCTGTATGTATTTGCTAAATTAGTTAGGCCTTCATACCCTCGCTGATCAACTTAAATAAAAATAAAACATTTTTTATTCTTGTAAAATCCTGAAAAGTGCTGGTAGGTGGAAACCAAACGACTTTTAACTACTTGGTCAACCTACGAAGGATTTCCACAGTTCCTAGAAATCCAATAACACAGACTAAGTAGCAGAATTCTTTAACAAATTGCTAAAAAATAGAAAAAATATAGAATAAATATAAAGGTAATAGTTATTTAATAAGTTATTAATTTAAAAAAAACAAATACTGCAAAGATAAGATTAAAAAAGTAATTTTACTTTCTACATAATTATTTCTGAGTTTTCAGGAAACTAAAACTTTAGCAAATCTTTGTCTACCTGTCTTCCTTGACCTGTCTGACATCTGCAGAAATGTATTATGGAATTTATTCTGTCATCTGTGAGACTGTAAATGAAATGCTGCATTTGATCATATACATCAAGCAGTATGTCAAGCAGAAGATAAAATAAGCACACAGGGTCTTTTGCCCACTGTGATTGAGCTGGGGAAGTATAAAAGCAACCGCCTGGTTTTTATACACAGTATGAACACACATGCACAGAACACTGAATGGCCTCAAACAAACGTACCTTTGATTCAGGCAATTTTTTATAGTTTTTCATTTGGGTTATTTTTATATTTAAAAAAATAATGCAACTGAAATGATAAAAAATTCAATGGCACAGAAAAAGCATTAAGAAACTGAAAGTTCATTTCCTCATGGTGGGCCTTCTTCAAATATTACTGAAATACATACAAAAAACTAGGCTGCATTCTGTTTTCATGGCACACCAAAATACTTTAAAATAATTCCTTGAGGTTACAAGATAGCTACAAGCATGAAATGCATTATTTCATTTATTTGTATTTACCAAAATAGAGATCATAAAAACAATCAGGTTTTTTCAATTTTTCATATTGAGACATCTCATAGTTTCATAGGTTCTTTAAATTGAAAGGGGACCTGAGGCAGCAATTGATGATTTTTTCAAAGGCAGAAAAAAAATTTAAATTTCTCATGAACAGACCAGTCATATTTCTAAATGTACTCAGTTCCCGTTTAATTTTCCTTCCATATTAATTCCAGCATTTCTTGCTCTTACTGAAGATGATGACTTCACTTGTCATCTACTGAGCAGCAGCTGTCCCTCATGCAAAAATCAGCAAAACAGGTGATAAAACTAAATTGTTATAAATTATTCCTGTTAGTCCTTTCCCCTATTTGAGCAAGTCTCTTTGAAAAAGAAACTTCTTTACCATTTGCCTTGAAAAATGCATAAATACTATGTCTGCACTTAACTCAGGACTTCATGTCATGGGTTTAATTAGTTCCAGGTGTCTTGTGTAACTTGACACATGGTATGTTATCTACTTGCAATAAATTTTCATTAATGCTAGAGATTTCTGAAGTCTTTGGGAGTTATCTTTTTTATTAAAAAATACAAACACATTTTTAAGTTATTGAAGTTAGTCATAATAGACTGTAAAACTGAGATTCTTTAGTAAGTGCAAGTCTAATTACAGAGAACAGAGAAGAGAATTACTTAATTCATTTGGCAAGCCCTTAAATATCATACAAAATTGCTCTGAAAATGAAAAATAAAAATGTCAAATTCTGATGGATCATCAGTTAGTGAATGATGGGTAGTTTTCATGTTTGGACACTTGAATTCTATGATAGTCTGAATCTGAGCAATTTAGGGATAGAATATACTATGCCAGGAGGAGAAGAAAGAGGTACTGTTGAGGAAGATTGTTAAAATAAAGGTATTTTCACACAGAATCAACCTGGTGGCTTGAAATGTCAGAGATTGTGCAGCTGGCTCACTACTGTCTTTTTCCAGATCTAGTAGCATTAGATTCAAAGAAATTGAGTTCAAAACTCTGAATGAGATCTACACACGGCAGGTTATGACACGTGCCTTGCAGAGGTATAAGATACAGGAGATTAGAAAAACATTTCAGGTTTATAAAAGAAATATGGGTGACCTGAGTAAAGGTGAGGTTTTCAGGCAAAAAAAAAATTCAGGGTTTATTTACAAACCATTAAAATTCGGCTGTATATTAAGTAGATATACTTAAGCCAGATGTATTTCTCTATAATTTTTTGTATCTATAAAGATGTATGGATGAATACATCAAGGTAAAAGTACAGAAATAAGTCATAAAGACTTAGCACACAACTATCAGATGAGTTAGCAGTGACTACTAATGAAGAATGAATGTACAAATATGTAAGGATGGCTTCAATTTTTTCATGTAGTAGAAAAAATTTGCACTTCATAGGAAACTACTATTTGGAAATTGAAGTCCTAGAAGTAATCAATTGTGTATTGAAGTCCTAGAAGTAATCTTGACAATTTTTTCTCCCAAAGCTGCATGAACTGAGAACACTTTAGAGCATAAGCATTCCATTCCAATATAATCACTGGGACAGTGTTTGTATCGACTCTGTTAGTCCTTTCTATATCATTTATTCAGGCTAAAACTCACTAATTACACTTCTTTACATGGTTAAGAGCAACTTCTTTACATGGTTATAAACCAATTTCCTTTTTTTTTTTTTTTCTTTTCCTTTATCCATGAAAAACTGATCTCTGGAATCCAGATCTAGTATTATTCTCTTTGTAAAAGAACAGAGAGAAAATCTTCTAGCCATTGCAAGTAAGAGCCCCAGACAGGTGGTGTGTGAGCACACAGCTGCACACCATTATTAGCAGAACTCTTTTTTATGTGCAGACGTCTCACAAGTTTCCATGTAGAGGCCAAGGTGGATGAACTCAATCACACAGGCTTGGTCAGGTCAGTTTGTAACAGCGGTAGTATGAAGACCTTCTAGCATTCATCTCAAAAATAGGAGAGCTGGCACAAAAAATTACTGTAGTTTGCACATTAGTTTGTGTTTGCTGACTGCCTCAGGGAGCCCAGCAGACACCTGTCCTGACAGCAGAGTTAACACAGCTTGTGCTGGGCAGTGATTTATTGCTTTTAGCCACAAACATTTAAAACTGCCCTTTGGTTATTTTAAGTATCAGCAACTTAGATAAAAGCTCTTTCCAACTTGCACAGCTCAAGAAACCCCATGAGAACTTTCTAAGGTTGGACTTGTTCCAAAACTCCCAAGGAGGAAGCTAAGCTTTCATAGATATGCATGACTTTTAACTTAATAATAATTCTTCCTTCATAAATGCTGTGCTTATCATCCGTGCTACCAAAAATAGCATATGCAACCCTTTTTACTCTTGGCAATTATGTACCCTATAACTATATTTAACAGAGAAAGGAGCCTGCAGAGGAATGCTTACACAATGAGATATATATAAAGCGACTGAATGAACAAATCGCCTGTTTCGAGAGTATAAATATTTTATGTTTCCAGCCAAGTTTCCAGTTCAGTAGGAGTTGTTTTCCCTTGAAGTCTGTGTGACTTTTGCAAACTCCTGCCACATTCTAGCAAAGTTGAATGTGACAAGAGACATGGATTACTTTTGTAAATGAAAAGTGCCGAGCTACCTGCTGGCTCTCCTGAGCAGAGTGTTTGTTACAGATGATTCAGTAAAAGCAGAATGAGGGGAGCAGCTGTTCACACTGACAAAAATGCCATACACCATTCTTATTTTAGGTGAATATTTTAAGGCAATTGTAGGAAACATCTCTGTTGGTGACTACTTTCTTTTCTCCCCAATAAATACGGTTTTTGAATACCACTCAAAACAGCCCAATCTTCCTAGCTGGAGTATGCTCAGAGGCAGTCTCTGCAGCACCTCCAATGCTTTTGTCCTTAGTGCACCAATTTCCTTTTATTATTTATTTATTATTTTCCTCTGTGTAGGCAGCTCTTCCCCAGAAAATACAATTCAAAGAGCATCTTATAGAATCATAAAATGATTTGAGTTGGAGGGGATTTTAAAGACCATCTAGTTCCAACTCCCTCACCACAGGCAGGGCCACCTTCCACTACTTCAGGTTGCTCAGAATCCCATGCAACCTGACATTGAACACTGCCACGGTTGGGACATCCACAGCTTCTCTGGACACCCTGATCTAGTGCCTCACCACCCTCACAGTAAATAATTTCTTCCTAACATCCAATTTAAATGTACTCTCACTTTAAAACCATTCCCCTTTGCCCTGTCCCTACATGTCCTTGTAAAAAGACCTTCTCCATCCCCCTTGTAGGCTCCCTTTAGCTACTGAAAGCCCATAAAATCACCCCAGAGCCTTCTCATCTCAAGGATGAATAGCCACAACTCTCAGTTTTTTCTCATAGGAGAGGTGCTCCAGTCCTGTGACCATCTTCATAACTCTCCCCTGGCCTGTCTCTGACAAGTCTATGTCTTTCCTGTGCTTGGAATCTCTGAGCTGGACAGAGAACTCCACGTGGGTTTGAATGACAGTGGAACAAAGTTGCAGAATTCCCTCCCTTGCCCTGCTGGCCACGCTGCTTTGGACGCAGCCCAGGACATGTTTGGCTTTCTGGGCTGTGAACACATTTGGCCAGGTCATGCCCTGCTTATCATCCACCAGCACCGCCAAGTCCTTCTAGGCAGGGCTGCTCTCAATCCATTATTCCATGTATTGATACATGGAATGATAAGTGTGCAACTCCCCCACTGTAGGAAATAATTTACAGAGGTGTAAGAATTTAGAGGTTTCTGACGTATGTTCTGTAATCAATGCTTTTGGGTCTCTTTATAACACGACAGACTTCTAAACTGTGCTCTTAATAACACATAGCCTGCTTAAAAGAGATTTTCCTCCAAACTTCTCTGGTTCTTCAAAGCAGCAAAAATACCCCATGCATAGATAACAGGAGATTGAGATGAAAGAAAACATACAGGCATTGGTGAAGTGCCATCACTCATCTGGGCCAAGAGAATAATTTAGATTTAAGACTTCTAAAATATCTATAATCTGAGATCAAATATATTGTTTTCTTCCACTCCAGACACTGAAGTTTTAAGTTAAATGGAAATGATACCTGATCATGTTGCTTTTTTCCCCAGAAAATGCAAACAGAACTATAATCAAAGTACTTCTGTGTGAAGGTTTTATGAAGAATTATACAACACAAGATACTCAAAATCAATACACAATAATGGGTGTGTAGGTAGGAGGGGGTGTTTGAAATAGTTAGCTGTATTCAAATTACATAACAAACTCCAGAGAGGAGGACTTGTCAAGTGAGGAAAAGTGCCTAAGAACAGTACTTTCACAATATGAGTAGAATCTCAAGATACACATTCCTGAACTGCTAATCAATCAGGTTTTCTATTAATCATGAATGTAAAAGGCATTATTTTCTGGAAAAATACTACAGGACTAGGAACCAAGAACACAAATTCTAATCCTACCTTTCATTTACTGTTCTAGGATCAAATCAGTTTACATCTCTGTGTTTGCCTTTTTAAATAAATTTATGATTAAACTAGTTGCTGGTGTAGCTTTGGATGAAGGCAGCTAGTCATCTTTCAAACAACAGCCATGCTTTGGAGATGGAATGGGTCAGAGGCCATTCCCAATAACTTGTGTGTAGCTGGTGTACTTCAGCAGCTAAGAGAGAAGGGTTGTATGGACTATGGGGTGTTTGAGGCCAGGGGGCTTCATTTCTTACAGAACATACGGATGCATTTAGTTTAGCTGCAGCAAACCCTGCTTCTGCATTGTTTTTCTGCATGTACAAGTGGAGATGTTAAAGCTGTGTAGCAGACCAAGGAGCTTGTGTTTGCATAACCTTTGGAAATGGAAGGAGCTCTGAAAGTAGTAAGAGTGTATTGGACAAACATAAAGAATAACAAGAAAGAACAGAAGGTTGGATCACTGTCCCTTATACCTAAACAAAAGGTGTTCTGGGACATAAGGCACTTTCCCAAGCATAGCTAAATAAAAATTCAAATAGAAGATAAATCGAGGAAGTATGATTTACTTTATGTAGAAATGAAAGAATTCTTTGAAATTTTTCTTTTTCTTGTCAGCTTGATCATATCCCAACTTATGATGTTTTACACTATTTCACACGTATCTACTAAGTTCAAAGGACTGTAGTTCTAGAATGGCAGCAGTCAGGCTCAGAAGACTGTGAAATGGGCTTTATGAGTAGGATGGGTGAAACATTAGCTTGATGCTTTAATTAGCCTTGTTCTTTAATTCATTTAGCCTTCCTTACTTCAAAGAAAGTGAAGCTAGATGACCAGAAGGGCAGGAGTATAAAATTGGATTAATATCTTAGTTAATGTTGCTGTCATATTAGATTCAAGTTAATATAAATTAAGAATGAAGTTACATGAAAACACAGCTAACATTTCAATAAACCTATGAAAGTTATCTTGCAAACACTTGGGTATAATGCTGTGAGCCTGATAAGAGCAGTCTAAATGTGAGAAAATAAAATGTTAAAATGGCTGAGGACACAGCACTATTGCTTGCTAACATGGAATTGCACTAGAAATAGCTCTACAATGTCCATATTGAAATAATTGTATGGGCAGTGACATAACTTTTCTTTCTGGGTTACAGAATTATTTTTTGGCCAGAGGAATGAGAAAAGGATTTCCCCTTTACTGTGTTGCAAAACCCAAACTGAATGTGATACTAGCAGTGTACAATGACATCATTGGTTTAGTTTGTTTTTGTTACAGACTGAATATTTTGGTTTTATGTCTATACCTAAGTGGTATTCCTCTCCTTGCAGGCAATTATCTATATGAAGAGATTTATCAGCACTTCAAAGAAAGCTTTCTTCCGTACTGCAATTTTGAGACTTCATTAACACAGCAAGCATATTTCAGTCCTTGTCTTAGGAGTTGCTAATCTTCAAGAGTCATATTGGCTAAGAAATAACAAAAGAGCTTATGTGAGCCACTCATCAAGGAAGCTGCAATGGTATAGGGGCTTCATTTTATTGTGGAGCTGCTAAGTTATGGCAAGGCTTGATCACCCTATAATTATGCCAAGAAACGTATGCTTCCAGAAGTCAACCACAATTCTTACGTGTTCAATCACATTTATTTAAAAAAAAAAAAAATTATATTCCATTTTCCAAGGTGCAGGGGAAAAAAAGGTATTTTAAATACTAATTTAAAAAGAAAAACAGATGAATGATGCATTTAGTGTTTCAAGACAGGAGATTAGTAATATCAGATAAGGCCCTGACATAGGAAAACAATTTGTTTCACTTTCAAAGTCCTACTGTAGGGGGAATTTCTATGAGTTTTCTTTCAAGGATTTTCTTCCTATTTTTAACAAATATTATTCATAAATACTGTGCATGAAAATTCCACTAAATTGCTTAAAAGAAAATAAAAAGGGTAATTTAGATAGCATTTAATTTGATAGAGTTCTGAATTAGTCTTGATGATTTAATTGTAACTATAGCAGCTAAAAAAAATCTATGAGAATTTCAACAAGTAAAACATCACAACAAAAAGCAAATTTTTTACGATTTTTTAAAAAATCAATTGTGAATCTCAAGATAAATATCTACTTCTGAAAATCTTAATTTATTTACTTCAGAGGTAAATATTTTTGCCATCTACATGAATTTAGAATATAACTTTTTATATTTAGTCCAGGTTTTATATTAAACATATAAATAGGCATTATTTTTTAAATGCTCTTGAAGTTCCTCCTCATGTCATTCAAATGTTATAATTGAAATTACAATACTCTCTCTTTCAACAAAAACATTGTTGTTTGAAACTTTTCCACTTTTTTTTGAAACTTTTAATATGCTTTTGAGATTTAAATATTCTTCCTAAAGGCAAATAAGTGAGGGTGGCTAAAAATGCAATAGTTATTGCTTATTAATAGGACCTGCAACAAATATGGTTTTATTACCATTGTAATGCACTAAATCACTCTCCATACTAACAATTTGAAATAAAGTAGAGTGCCTATGGGCATAAGTTTCTCTATTAACTTGTCACGTCAAGTGACAAAGGAATGTATGTGTTCATGCAATGCTTCAGAAAATTCTTTTACTTTTCTTTTCCTTTTTTTTTTTTTTTAAGAATTAAGACGAATCATTGAAGCAGTACAAGACAGGAGAAAATTGAATTTTGTGCTCTGGAATAATGCATATGGTTTTCAGTGTGACAGTCAAAGCTGTAACATGAAAAGCAGGAAGCATAAAATCTTGATTAGACTGAAAGAAAAACAAAAGAAGTGATAAGCCTTTATAATTTAGATTTTCTGTACAAGAGATGAAAAAATATGGAAAGTGGCATCTGCTTAAATCTCAGGAGATAGAGATATAAGTAGAAGCAATCCTGAGCTAAACTGAACAAAAAGTTTGATTTATTAGAAGCAATATTTGACCCATGGCCATTATAGCAACCTTTGGGGAGAACATGAGATAATGTTACTGTCTTCTTTCAGAGAAATGTTACAGTTCCTTTAGAAAATTAATCATGTCATCCCTGTATTTTATTCCAAAAGGCAAAAACTACTGCCACAAAATCACTGTATATTGAAGGGAAGTCAGAACATGACAAATGTGTCTATTGTTGTCCAATATTCCCCAATGTTTAATGCCCAGTTTTACAGTTCCTTAAATTAAAGGTGCTGCAGGGGCTTCCAGAGGCTGAGGAAGAACCAGTGGGTTTCCCAAGTCTCCAGATTCTCATCAAGTTTGCTAAGAATGGTCAATAGACAAGTAAGGCAAGACTTACTCAAATTTATAGTCTATGCTTGAGAACATTAATACCATGATTTGCGTATGATCTGGTGTCTGCAACCTCGTTCTCTGTGCCAGCCTGCACAACCACTGCTCATCATCTTACAGACTCATTACACAGGCCTATACCAATTGGACCTTATCTTATTTTATATATATATAATTTTATATTATATGAAAGGCACAGAGATAGTTTGCCAAAAAATCCTTAAACATGTGAGAAAGATTGAAGAGATGGCAATATTTAGGTGAAACTCACTCAACTCCTGAGAAATAAATAAAATTGTGTATATATATATACGTATATATATATGTATATATCTCCATATTGGCAATAACTGAGCTAGAATATAGAGTGTGGAGACTAGGAACTTGTGTGCAGCATTAGTGACTATCCTCTAATCTCTCAGTACTCTGTGGAGGACACATATTCCATAGCGTTCTGTTCAACTGCAGGCTGTTATAAAGTTAATAAGATTTTAGTATGCTGAATATCCACTGGGAGCTAGTTTGAGCTGTAGTCCTGCCAATATTTTAATCAAAACTACAGTTTTGAAACACCCAGGTTGCTGGAAAACTGCTCTCAAGTTGCAACGTTACAGCATTTTCACTCCTGCACACTTAAGGTCCTTTAATTTACTTCTCTTCAAGTGCCAATTGAAACAAATGCATCTATCAGCTTATGGTGAAAATCATACAGTCTAGGAGCTTTTAAAACCAGACATTTTCTTGCTACTTTCATCTTTCCCACAGATCATATTATTCTCTCAGATGAAAAAACACATCTGTTTTGTAGTAGACTGCCTTTGAGAGTACAACTCTTAACGACCACCTGTACCAATGTAGTAATTAACTTCTTGGCAAGAAGAATAAAGAGCAATCTATTCATCCCTCATCAAACAGAAACTTTTTCATTCAGTTTATTCACTACATTGTTCACTTAAAGAAGAATTTTCGGTTTGTTAAAGAAAAAAAAAAGGAAATGTAGAAAAGCCATAAGGCACATGGGGTAAAAAAACTTGTCTGTTTTTGCAAGCATGAACTAATGTTTTTGCAAAATGAACTAATGTTCATTTGACAAAGTATATTTAATTTAGATTTTTTTTTTCTTGGATTCCAAAATACACACTCAAATCAAACATGATCACAAACAAGCACATGATATAAGTCAAAGGAATTCTTGTGGCTCACAAAATTCCTNAACTTGTCTGTTTTTGCAAGCATGAACTAATGTTTTTGCAAAATGAACTAATGTTCATTTGACAAAGTATATTTAATTTAGATTTTTTTTTTTCTTGGATTCCAAAATACACACTCAAATCAAACATGATCCTCTCCCCAGTCACAAACAAGCACATGATATAAGTCAAAGGAATTCTTGTGGCTCACAAAATTCCTCTTAAAGCTACATTTTACATCAGAAATCAGACAACAGATACTTTACAAGAACACAATTTCTTTCAAAAGATCTTTTAACTGAGATACAAATGAATTAAAACCTAAAGATAAGACTTCTGTCTCCAGTAACAACTAATTTTTAACACAAATATTTACACTTGCTATTTGTGCCTTCCTTTTGAGGGACTTGGGATGAAAATGTGAATTACTTGGAAATGATAATTTTATCCACATTTGATAGGTGCTCAGGACAACAAAATTTATCAGAATTAGCTTTTTTAGACTACTTTAGCCCTTCCATTACTGATAATTTGATAGCTGGGAGGAAACTAACTTTTAGCTATGATATTTCTATTTTGCTGATGTCTCTCCAGCTCAGTAAGGAGATTTAATTATTCTATTTCCATTGTGTATCATATGTATGTTAAAGGAGACTTCATGATTCTCCACTGGATGGGATGGAGAGCAAAAAACAGCAGGCAATCTAAGACGGACATTATGCAAAAGAGAGGGAGAGAAGATAGTTCTCATTGTAATTCTCCATTTTTCGAACAACCCCAAAATAATTTTCAAGCCTCAAGGGACAGGCTGATTTTTTTGTGTATGGAAAATAAACCAGGATAACCTGCTTTGAAATGAGCTGGTCATTTTCAGACTTTTTTTGAAAACAAAAAAAAAATAGCTCATACTACGGATAAATACTCAATAAAGTACAATTAGAGACCACAAAAATTTACTGCAAAAAGGGCAGATTTTACAGTTTTTAAATCCCTGGTAAATATGTTTAGGCTTTTACTCTGGACTACATTCCAGTTTATCTAAAACAGAGAAAATATGTTAATTTCTTTTTTAACAGAAAGCTCTGAATATTGGGAGTTTTTCTTCAAAGTCCTATCTGATGGCAAGATGGAGTTTTTTTAATAAATACACCAACATTTTCAGTGACTGTAACCATTTGCATTGCACATTATCATGCAGTTGGTGGAAACCTTTGGTTGGAACTAGTTGACACAAATCTTAGAAAAAAGGACAATACTAACAGTTGCATGTTTTTTGCTTTGATTGACATTTGGCGTTTTTATTTCATGCCAGTAAACTGTGAAGAAATACCAAAAAGCTTTTTTTTGTTCATGTGTACTTCCCGAATGTGTACTTCCTAAGATTTACCTCATCTTTCAAAAAACATTTCAAATATCTCCAAAGATAAAAAAGAAGTAACACCAGCAACAAGCACATAAAAGTGAATGCAAGTGTTAAACCAAAATGTTCTACAGTCAAAATCTGGTGGGCTACATCCTTTTGTTTTGTAGAGCTCCCAAGGAGACCAGTAGCTGGATTTTCCTTTGTATAGAGATCTCACTGTGAGCCTAATGCAGTTGTTGAAAGGCTTGTGCTTAGTGCTCAGTTAAAGAGTAATCTGATTATGATACACTCATGCACAGGTTGCCTTTTAGGCACTGTATGTTTTACAGATCCTACTTTCTTATTAGATCCTTGAAGCCCTTGTGTTTGTAAAAGCTTTTCTATTTCAGTTGCAGGCTTTCTTACTGTACTGAGCAAAATGATGATTAAATGAGTCTGCAGAGATTGTCAAAATACACAAGATGCAGAATCTAAGGTATGTAGTGCAAAAACAAAAGGAAGAGCTACACAAATTTCACCTGGAAGCTCAAACTATTGATTTTCTTATAGGTTAAGGCAAAAATAAGGGGGGGGGGGGCTTTTTTTTAATAGTTTTTTTTTTGTT
>VYXF01010885.1:315553-361895 GCA_013397295.1 Polioptila caerulea | reverse complement strand
GGGGGGGTGCTTTTTTTAAATAGTTCTTTTTTGGTTTTGCATTTGTTTGGGTTTTTTTGTTTGTTTCAGGATGGGAAGAGGAGATGTGTGTTTTGGGAATTTTTTAATTAAATCCATAAATTGCGTTAACAAATCACTAAACTTCTTTGGGCTTTACTGTCCAAACAGTCAGTTTGTCAGCTAGCAGTAATACTGCACAGTTTCTCTTAGGATTGTGAACCTAACACATAAATGAGAAACTTCCACTTCAGACTGACATAGCTTTTCCTTCATTAGAAACTGCTTATAAGATACTCAGGGTTGCATAGCCATGCTTCAATTGAAAATTATTCTTTTCACTTAAAATGTGAGAATCAAATGTCTCAAAGTCTACCTGCAAAGGACCAATGTCTATTTCCATTAAATTAGTAGTAGGAATGCAATAATCTCTGCAAATGCCAGTGCTGCTTAAAAAAACATGCTTCTTTTACTTATTAAGTTATCAATGACGACTCCTTAAACCATTTAAAACAATCTAGAAATTAGTTATCTGAATCCACCAGTTCCCAAAAAGCAAGCCTACCCCCTTGGGAGACTGAGCTGCAGTTGTGCAGGGCTGATATTTACACAGTGTAATCCTCTTTTGGATGGGCTGGATCTTGCCAGATGCTTGCAAGCATATAAAAATTCAACAATCTGTTCATTCCCCGAGATGCCGCTTGAAGAAGGTCTGATTTCTGGAGAGCAGTCAAAAAGAAACAAGGATAAGAGAGGTGTGTTCCTTAGACAGTTGAACTACTTACACTATTTATTTATCTGCATTCTTCCCAAGCATATGGAAATAGGCAAGGTCAGCCTTTGGGTATGAGCCCAGAAAAAGTGGTTGGAAAGTGAATCAGAATGGAATGAAGCTGAACATATGCTGTAAGCTGAAATAAAGGCCTTCTGATTCCCTCTCACATTGCAAAGAATTCCTGACACTTATTTTTACTCTAAAAAAATCAAGGAGTTTCAAGCCATGATGCTGAAGATGGAGGATGGGTATAGACAAGATGGGAGAAACATTCTTCTGTCTCCTTCCATGAGATCTGAGATTCTACCCAAGGAGCTCACTGGAAAACCTGATTACATTTGTCATCTGCTTAGTAACTTTTATGATCCTTGTGGAATCCAATCACTTCTGAGCCCCTACTTTTTTTCAGGTATTTCTTAGGGGGCACTGATCTGTAACCTCCTGTTATGTACAGGTGTCCTATTATATTTTCTGATATGAAGAAAACTGTAAAAGATAAATTTGTTTCCTCAATCTACAGGAACTAATGATAGTGATAAATAAGTCCTTAGTCACTGGCAAAAACAAAATGTTTACTGTTGCTACTGAATCCACTGGTGTATTTTCTTTCATGTTACCTGTGTTTTAAAGCAGCTGGCAAGTGAAACAGGATACAATGGGGTTTAATTTTTTTGTTGTTGTTGGTTTTTTGTGGTTTTTTTTCCAAATTAAGCTTGGAGTGAAGATTAGGCAAATAGCAAAATGCAAATTTTTTTGCCTGTTTTCATACTTATAAAATTGGTGTTTCAAACCTAATTTCCTAGATTTCTCTGATTAAATATCAACAATCTTTCATACTAATTAGGACCATCAATGAAACAAATAAAGTGTGTTTCTATGGAATTATCTTACGTGCTTCAAGTCCCGAAGTTATCCTTATTTGCTCATCTTTATTGTTGTTTGCAATATCATCTGTTCCAGACAAATACATATTTTATGATGTAGTAATATAGTTAAAAACTGTTTCTGCTTTAGAGATATCCTTAATGTAGCATAAAGCACCATAATTTTGATTCACTGAGCCTCTTTCCTGAAAGATTTTCCCCAATATTAGGTGCAAGTAATGTATCACAGTGAACATACTGTGGAAATCTTACAAAGGGTCAGAATCTGCCAGTTTTACTTGTACTGAATAAAATCAAATATCCATAAATGGTCATAATGTCAAAGGGCTACCTAGCAAAAGAAGTCTTATGTTAAAAAAGAAAATTTCTATCAAGCAAGCAACAAATAAAACACTCTGTTTTCTGCCTATAAGGTAGTCTGAGACTTTGCTGGAGTAAACCAGTGCACTCCATTAACTGGTAAGTGTATTCCTATTCTGCCTTCCACAACCAGTTGACTGAGTTTTACACGATTTTGATTCATGCCTTTACATATTTTTTAACCTACTCCTTTTATCTTTTTTTCTGGTAATTCCAGCTGATTGTTTTTATCTCACTCTAATTTTTATTAATTTTATCTTTCTTGCTCTCACTTTTAAGGCCCCTTAAGAGCCTTTGAGTTCATTGATAAAGTTTGTCTCATTACCACTTTACCAGCAGAATAGAAGATGGAATAATTTTGTCAGAGTTGCTGAGAATTGGGCCTTCATCCATACTTGCAAATAGGTGCATATAAACAAAGATCTTGTATATACTACTGCTTGCCTCTCCCAGCTGAGGACATGGAAAAGGCAGAATTCCTGTGTGTCACAATATTCTTGATATAATAAATTGCAAAATAAAGTCATTTCATCAGTTCCAACTGTCCCAACATTTCTGCTGAAGGTAAAATGTTCTTGGCAGAGATGACTGCTTTTACATTCTTAGGCCTGTTTTTGCTCTCTTACCATATTTATGCTTCACTGGTTTCAACATATTTATCCTCTGCTTACACTGATGTGAGAGAAGATTTGTTGTCTTTAGCAGGTTCTTCAAACATGCAGATCTAGATTAAACCTGGCACTGTTTCATGTCTGGAGGAGGAAGTTGGCAACTGAAAAGAAAATTTCTGAGCTCATACTGTTCTGTCCAGTGAAAAAGGGAAAGGAAACGTGAAGGCAAGGCAAAGTAAACTCTTCTAATATTTAGAAAAGAATGGTGAAATTTCTTGCGAAGAAGTACTCCAAGGAGGTTTGTGTATTAGTCTTATTTCCATTTCTAACTCTCAAAAAATCTGTTTAGTTGTGCCAAGACTGAAAGAAGTGACTGTATCTCCACTTAAGGAAGAATCCAAGCCTGCTAAGGTTATTCTTAAAGACTTTTATATATACCTCCTTAGATAAACTGTGTGATTGATAGGCCAGGTTGGATAAGGCCTTGAAGGAAGGACCTGGTTTAGTAGGAGGTGTCCCTGCCCATGGCAGGGGGCTGGACACTGGATGATCTTTAATGTCCCTTCCAGCCAAAACCATTTTATAATTGCATGAATAAATAATTTTCATTAAATGGTGATACAGCATGGAACTATTTTGTAGAGTTATAGAACTGTAGAATGTTAAGGGCTGAAAGGGACCTTAAAGATCACCTAGTCCCAAACACCATTATTAAAGACCTTCTAAACTGCCTTTAAGACCTGCCTAGTTCCAGCACAGCCTTATAATATAAACAATCTATAGTCAAATTCCTACTGAGGGGGGGCTCGATTCCCTTTTTTTGGATGGGATTCTCAAAAGAGGTAGATGGGCTACCACAAGTAAGGAATTTGGGGGGAGTAAGGAATTTGGAATCCTTGTTCAGGAGTATTTGAGGAAGGTGGACAGTAGAGAAAGATAATTAATAGATTTTCTTTTTAATATTTTTTTTCCACTTTGAGGAACTCCAATTAATTCTTAGGATGCCTTATCTTACATTCTTCATCCTCTTCTGTTTAGCACATAATCTAATCCTTTCCTGTCAGTGAAACTGGCATCTTTGGAGGTAAAAGAAGGAAAGATAATAGTATGATTTTTTTCTTCCTCATTTTTATAAAGACATTGCAAAACTACTATATGTAATTTGGACTTTGAGGGCTGTGATCAGACACTGCATTGCAAAAAGCTTTTTTTGATGAACATAAATGCATGGATTAGATTTCCCAGCCAAATAAAAAAGACATCACTGAAAAATTACTTTTGATTGTTTATGACTAAACTGTAAGCTCAAGTCAGTGTTAACATTTCAAATCGGTTTTCTGTTATTAAACTAAAAATCACTTCATTTTTAGTAAAAGTCACCTTACTGGAGGCATTATTGTTCACTTGTTCCTAAAAAGTTCATGTTGTACATAGCCCCAGTAAAAACATTGGTTTGTCTATGATCCCGTATTTCACCATTCAGAGTAACTCTTCTCCCATCTGATTGTAACATGGGAGCATCCAAGCTGAGAGTGTTAACTGGCAGATATCTGGGGCATGGCAAGATGAAAGATGAAATTTGAAAGCAACCCAGTGTTTCAGCCTACTGCGTTAAGCTCCCAGACCTGCTAGCTTTGATTCTTAGCTATTTCGATGAATCATTTAACTATCATGAATCTAATCTCCCTAGGGAATCTGGAGGGAAGTAAAAAAGGAAAGACAAAACAGTGGGAAAACAGTAGTCAAAAAAGGATGTAGAGAGAGATTTGGGATTAAAGGGAGAGAGTGAGAAAATTTAATGGAAACTTAGAATTGCTCATAGATTTTCTGGATGCAGTGTCAACAAACACAACATTTGAAGCAAAGATGGTGCTTCTGATATCAAAGTGACTTAAGAAAAACCTTATTTTTTTTTCTCATTGGAGGCAAAAGGAATCTCAAAATTTGTTCATTTGTAAAGAACTCTCAGAGACATGCAAAGTGTCCAAGATTCATTACCTTGTTTTCATATTCACACTTGTTTTGTCACTGGGCATTGTGTTGGGCTTTTTGTTTACATGGTTTCAATTTTATATCTATATACTTATTCTAATATACAGTTTATGACAGTTCTGGTTTGAAAAGCAAAACCAGTGGGAGACTTTAAGTCAGAAATACAATTTATTAGGAAAAGGGAAACGAAAATACAAGAAGGAAACAAAAATACATGCAATAAGGAAAAAGAAAAAAAAAAATCACTAACAGAGTCCGAATACAACCTGACACCCTGTTGGAGTGTCCTGTTGGAGCAGTCCAGTTGCAGTGGTGGCTGCAGTCCTCCTGGAGTAGCAGTTGTGGCTCTGTTGAAGTGGTAATCCTGCCGAAAAGGTGCAGCTCTCCACTGAAAAGTCCAGTGGTGGGGGCAGCTCTCCACTGAAGGTCCAGTAGTGAAAAATGGGCCTGTCCTTCCTCTGGGAGTCCAGTGGAGGAGGCTGCTTGATGTCCCAAGTCTCGGGTTTTTATCCAGATAGAGGGGCTTGGCTCCCCCCGCTGGATGGAGCATTTCTCAATGTGATGATGTAAGTTTATCAGTGGACTCCATGGCCCATTAACAGAAGACCTATCCCTGGAGGGAGGATGGGTCATGGGAGAGATAAGGAAACTGCTCTTGCTGGTTTCTTATCAGCTGGCTTATCAACAGAAGATTACATCACTCCCCTCCCATCGCAGTTCCAACGGATGATAATAGAATAACACACTCCTGATTATATTTTACACTGCAACCCATGACAATGACTATGATAAAAAAGAATTCTTCCAGTTACATCTTTCAACACTGTCTATCACCAGAAATCCTTAGAAAGTTAGGGTCTGGTACAGTCTTCCCTCTTGCCAACACTTTCTGCTTCATACCAAAATATTGAAGCTTTAGCTGTCTAAATGTCCCTGAAAGTGATCAAGAGTGCTACAGTAAAGTCTCAAAACCTTTGATATATTGTCAGTTTGGCCAATGATAAGACACTTTTTATGTCTACCAGAGATATGCAGCGCTTCATATTTTGTGTGCTATTTCATTCACTATTTCAGACTGATTAAGGGCATTTATATTTAGTCCTGAACGTATAAAAGGATGTTACTACAACCTCAAATATTCTGAATTAGCTCAAACAGCTCCATGAGTTTGGCCTTTAGCTGCTCACCAATATTCTCCACACCATTACATTTTACATTGTATTACAGTAAACCATTATCACAAAACCTCTGGAGCAATGTAATTTGCTGAACCAGAAAATTGAGATAACCACTTGTACAGCACATTTTGACTGAGCTCATCACTTCTACAATGCCTGGTGACAACAAGTCTAAGGCAGAGACTCTGATGGTAGCCTGTGAAGAGTTGTCATAGACACTGTGCATATTGAAAACAGACACTTTAATGACAATTTGATAAAAAATGACATTGATGTAATCGCTCCTCATATTACTGTATAAAGGCTATATCGAAAAACTCAACCCACATAAGTTAAATCAACAAAGAGAAAGCTGTTTGTAAATATCTTCACTGATGTGAACACTGGTGTAAGATTTCAGTATTATATCTATCTATGTGAACAAATGACCAGGTGAAATTTCTGGTCTACTATCATATCTCTCAGAGCACTGGGTAGCTGAGGTAGATGAAATGAAAAGTCATCTACGTTTGTTTCTGTGAAGGCAGGCAGGAGCTATGGAAAATATTTTATATGGATATGAATAGAGCAGTGGTTCTCTACCTGTTACAGAGAAAGTTTCATTTTGGAGATAGAGTAAAACTATTTTAGGCTTTATAGCCATGTTAGAGCATTAGTTCAATAGGTCTGGGATTGAGAGAACACAAGCTAAAGGCAAGAGATTCTTTGGGGAATCTGTGCTTTGTACTATGCAGAGGAATGATGGTGAGGCAGCACTTCTTGACCTGGCTCTGGTTAGCAGACATGTCAGTCTGGCTTAAATCATCCTGCTTGCATGGCTAAGTGGCATGGCTATGTCACTTAGAAATATCTAAGTTATCTTTACTAGACTGTAACACACTGCAACTAGCTTGTATAATTGCCAAGTCCCACCAGAAGCCAAAACTGTGTTTGTCACCAAGCCAAAGGGGATCTCATAACTTTTGCATTCAGGAGCATCTTCCTGATCTTCCTGTTATAAGAATTAAGGAAAGATCTGTAGTTCTTCAAAGGAAATCTAACTTATTCACTGTAAGTGCACCAAAATTACAGCTTTTTCCTCCTTTGCAACAAGCTGAGGTGAAACTACCAACCAAGTTTGCAGTTTTACTTCTGAGATAGAAGCTGTTACTTTTATCACACTCTTAGTTCCAATGGGAATTCGTGAGAAAGCTAGATGAAACAGCATAGCACCAGGAAAGGTGAAAATAGCACATCATATACACATAAGTCAGCTTTACATTACCCATTTTTTCCAAATTAAACATTTTTACCTTAAAACGCAAAATGTTCCTAAAAGATAAGACTCTACTGTTCATGATTATCAAAGGCTTCAAAAAAAATTAACAGGTATTCATCTGCTGAGACACTAACAAGTTTTGCCTCCTGAAAAAGAAATACCACATAGAAATTGTGACATTGAGACAATCAACTATAGCTAAATTTGAATGACCCTGTGAAATTTCAGTTTGGACATTTCTCTAGGACTAGTAAGTATTTCAAATTTTCATAAAGATTTTGTGATGCAAGAGTGACTTGTATCACTTCTGTGATACATTGTGTGGATAAAGTACCCATTTATGCATAACTTGCCTGCAGTTCTTGCTCAGGCACCCATGGAAGTCTCCTAATTTGAATGATGCAAATGTGCAGGATTTTATTGTGCCCTGGCTCCACCAGGACCTTGTCTTCCTGTGACAGACAAATTATTAGGAACTATATACTTCTCTTTGACTGATGTCACATTATAAATGTTAGTTGTTTTTGTAATTTTTAATGATTCAGGCATATGACACCAGCTGATGCCAAAGACAAGAGAGAAAAAACTGGTTGAATCTATGACTATCTGGAAATTCTAGCAAGGCACTAAGATTTTGTATATAGACAACTTTTATGTCCCCAAAATAAGATGCTTCACAAAACCTTTAAATTGATGCAGGCAATATTTCCATTAATCTCTTGAAAATCTACTTTTATATAGAGAACTGAATACTGTATTCACACTTGCAAACTTTGTTTTACCATGTTGCTGTTACTCTGTTCTCTCACCCTGAGCCATAACATTTTCAACCAGAGTGTAATTTAAGAGGCTTTGAAACACATCTTAAGGAGATGAAAATATCATTGATGAGTAGAGTGCATTTAGTTTGTTTGTCATTAACTTTTCAGTACCACAGTTTCTTGCCGATAGACAATATTGTAAGGATTTACATGTGTCACTGCTTCACATCATTTTCCAGCTGTACACAGTAACTAACAACTGTTGCCTGAAAATATTGAGACATTCTTTAGAAATAAAATATATGAGGCTTTCAAGATGTGATGCACCCAGTGCTTTTGATGATAATGAATTCAAGCTAGGAGGAGTTTTCTAGCACCTTTCTGCTCTTTGCCTGTTTTTGACAATAAGTCTGAATCAGGAATGTGGCTAAAATTATCCCCAGGTGAATCAGCTTCTCATTGTTTACCAAGATCTTTTTCAAAGCATCATCTAATTATAGAAAAGACAACAAGACAAAGACTGCAATAAGTCTTGTTTTTTAAAAGAAGTTTGACTTGGGGTCTTGTTTTAATGGTTCCTCACTCTCAAGATGAATTTTCTGTGCTGTGAACCAGTGTAATTGATGCCGCTACAGCACACACATTCCTGCCTGTTTGCTTGGGGCTGGAAACATATAAAACCATTCCTGACAGGAGCCACAGTGTTGTGTCAGGTGTAACCTACAGCGACCATAAAGGATTCCTGTGTAGTTGCTGACACTTGAGGGTTTAATGCACAGCTGCTGATTTTTCAAGATGTTCCCTGTCAGCACCAGTTGCACTTTGTCAACTTGTGTCTTCACTTAGCACAAAGCATTCCTGGGAAATTTTCATTCAAATAGCACTTGGGGATCAGTCTGCAATTGCTCCTTGCACAATGGTCCAAGAACAAAGCACCTAACAAGGCACATTTTCTGCTTTTCTAGCCACCAACATGAGATACATCACCTCTGGGCCTACTGAAGATCACCGCAATATGTACCAAAATCTTGACATCACAGACTTTCTTGACTACAGAAAACATTAAGCCACCTTTGCCTTATACTTCTTGAAAATAGTAGTCCTAGAAACTACCTAAATAACCTGGCAACAGGCTCTAGGTAGAAGGATAAAAGCTGAAATACAGTATCCCAGGCCAAAGGAGAATAATTATCATATGGAGCTTTAATGATGAATCACAAAGGATACTGTGCTAAAATTTGTGAGAACCTAGGACAACTGCTTGTGATTTGTGTGTATTTAAAGTGCCTCAGAAGTTCTACTTTGCATTCACACATCACAGGAATAAAATTATAATATTCGACCTAGTACTCGGTAACTTGGTGTCAGAGCAAATTTATTCCACATTATAGACTACAATGTAAAGAAAATATAATGGATGTTATAGATTTGTGATAAATAAAAAATGCCTGGTGTCTCCTCCATTGGCAAAGAGAATGTTTCAATACAAAAGACCTCAAAAATCATTTGTTTTCAAACAGCTGTCTTTTCCATAATTCTCTTATCCACATTCTCAAATAAGACACCATCTCTGAAGATATTCAATCCAGTAGCACTTACTACTTTAATCAATACCAGTTTACAGAAGCAGGAGAGAGAAATAAATGAAAATTTGCTAATCACCATCTGTCTATAGGAACTCTTCTAACATTTATAGAACAGTGTAAAAGCACACTGTTCTGTACCAGTTGTCCAGCTATTTGCTACACCATTCAACATGTATACTTCAATAAATATTTCAACGTTATTTTCTTTCTACAATACAGGCTCTGCAGGCAGGGGGAAAGGGAGACTGCTGTCTGAATTTTGTAAGAAAATTGGATCTAAATTATCAATATTTGAGTAGTAATAGCAACAAAGCACATCTATGATATTTTTAGTGACTTAAAGTGAAGAAATATCAAAGATATACAGTATCTGTATATTCTGAATTAAGACAGGAATATATGAATGGCACACACTCAGTTTAGAATTTTTTTTATTTTCAATTTTGTTTTATTTTGCTTCCCTTCAAGAGCTTAGATTCACTGATTTTAGGTTTTTCCACAGAAAACAGAAAAAGTAAGGAGTTCTCTCCTGAAAGAAATAAGTATCACTCCAAGTCAAGGGAATCTCCATATAGCACACTTTCATTTGTAGATTAATATCTCCATTTCTTTAACCCAATAGGATCTAAGATTTGACAAGACACTGACTTCAAACCTGAAACTACCAGACATCTCATATTTTGTCCAACAAATCCTGGGTATACAGGTTGCCATACTCACAGGTTCCATTTCATGC
This sequence comes from Polioptila caerulea, assembly GCA_013397295.1. Classification (NCBI taxonomy): domain Eukaryota; kingdom Metazoa; phylum Chordata; class Aves; order Passeriformes; family Certhiidae; genus Polioptila; species Polioptila caerulea. Next base: position 351,757 of record VYXF01010885.1, on the reverse strand, counting down.
CATCAGGCTAGCAGATGAAAGCCGAAGAAACTCTTTTACACTCAGTGGGAGCTGTTTTGTGAACATAATTTTGTACAGACTGACACTTCTTCCACATAGACCGTCTTGTGATAGATATCAAAGACTAACCACTTTGGAAAAAAGCCCCACACAGTTTCAGGACAATTTATTAATTATCTCCTGTAAAATTCCTCTCATGACCTGACCAATATGTTTGAAATAAAGTGACTTTACATTTGGGAAGCTCTGACAAATCATTTTTGCTTGGGTTATTAGAAGATGCTCCATTTTCACTAAGCCTGTGCAAATACTGTCTACAGGAATCCCTAAAAAAAATGCACTTTTTCTTCTAAAAAACCTTAAGCAGTAGTATTTTCCTGAATGTCTATCAAATGAGATCTTGAAAGACTGGCTAGTTGATATCATTTGGTGTTTGTAGAAGGTTAAAATTCAGCTGCCAAATTTGTGGGCAGAAAGACAAGGAGGCACTTCTATTGCCAGGGGAGCCCTTGTGCAAGGACTGAAACCAGGATTGTTGAGCAGCTCCCCATCTGCCGGTGGCTATGCAGATTCCCAGTCAGATGTGTGTACATCCCCCATGCTTTGACAAACCACTATTCCTATGCTCTTCTTTATCACAGGGGCACAGAATTTGTGATTTCTTTCTTGTCAGTGTTCTCTGCCAGCTAAATCCCCTGTACTTTCTAATGTCTCTCTCCTTTACCAGGAAAAAATGGGGAAGAAGCCTTTGCCATGTGACTGAGAATTGCGCCACATGGCATGGATATTACCTATAGTTTCAGATACTGGAACAAAATTTGTAAATATTATTGCAAATCCAAGCCAATTTTTTTTAAATTTGTAGTGATTTTTAGATAGGAAGCACCACCATTATCAACATAGCAACACATTGCACTTAGTATAGCTAGTATACCTCAAATTCAGGAAATGAAAGTGTCCTTTCCAAAAAAAACATTCAAAGACAGTTTGCAAGAGACAGTCAAAACCGTTGACAAAAACAAGCAGTCGTCCAGCACTGCTTTTTTAGATTTTGTCTCATTTCCTCAGTATATTATCATAAAAAAGTCATTAAAGTTAAAAATGCATGTCTATATCTTTAGCTTTTCCTCATTACCCTTAATGCTTCTTGCTAAAAGTCAGAATTTCATAAAACTCAACATACTTTTTGATAAGGATATGCTTGTTACAAGCAAGTGATAAAGCTGTGTGATAAAAAACAAAAATAAAAACAAAGCCCTTAATGACATCTGTGTGCTTTATACCTGATAATGTTTCAGAACATCTGCTGAGTGTTCCAAGGAAAAGAGCTTTACAGAGACAAAGAGAGAGTACACGTCACCAAATCATCTCCTGAAGATGTACAGGCCTTTTTACTTTTCTTTTCCCTTGAGGAAAAGCTGCAGTTGTCTCCTTTTAAACAGTGTTCCAAGCAGACTTCCTGCATCACCTTTCACAGCAGTTAGAAATCAAGCATAAACAGCAAAAGATCTATAACAAGATTGTTAAAAAATCACAGATGATGATTGATAGGTAGGGAGATTTTTATGAGGTTCCCTGGCACTTGGGGTGTGCTGTTGGGGCTTGCCCTGACAAGGAAGTGGCTTCCTTAAGCCTACTGAAATTAAAATAGAAGATGACAAATCACTGAATGTAGAATTAAGCTATGCAGATAACCAAACTTCCATCTTCCACTTTCTCTTCTACTTCAACCTGGCAGCATTCTTTAGAGAAGAGACATAAGAGTGTGTCAAGATATGGACAGATTTTTTTCTATAATAAATCCTATCAAGAGGACAATGCTACAGGAGATGGCAATATTCTTGAACTGCACAGAACACATCTTCTCAGAGGGTACCTCTTTGCCATTCAAACTTGGTTAAATTTGCTAAGAATGAACTAATCTGACCCTTTTCCTTTTTCATTTTTGGGGGGTTGTTTTTGGTTTTGTTTTTCTTTTTCATGTGTTCATTTTGTAAAAAAAGAAAAGAGAAGGTGAAACATTAGAGCATTAGGAGAATGCAGACAAATATTCTTCCCTATAATACTTTCAGCTAACTAAATTTATTCTTATAGCTGCCCATCGGTACTGTGACAAAGTATGAGGATGGGAATTAAGGGAAAACAATTCCAAAATATCTATCAAGTAAAAATTTTGTGTGCTGTGGTTTTACATGTTTCTCTATCATATGATGCAAGAGAAGATTTTTCAAAAAACTTGGTATGGTTTCAAATGTAACACCTCTTAGTGTGTAACTTTGGTTTTAAATACTTTCATTGTACAGTTTTACCTAAAGACAGGGAATTTTATCATCCCAGCTTTACTAAGAGGAAAACATGGGTGCTGGAGATTTAAATTCTCAGATTATTCTCAGGTTTTGCAGCAGAAGAGCAGAGTAGAAATAGAAATACAAGCTAAGAAATCTCTACTGCAGAATAAGAATAACTCCCTGTAATTATGAAATAAATTATTAAATCTTTGCTTATCTATCAGCTCTTACAGTACAGTTACAATGATTTGTATTTGCAAGGATTTTAGAAAGGGATGGATAACATAACTATTTATTACACGTTCAAATACATGCTTTTAAACAGTAAAAATGAAGTTGAAACTGTCAAAGTACAAGGGTAGAAAAAGTAATAACTTTTCCTGTTCCTTTCCTTTTTGAGAGCTAAACCCAGTTTCCCTAAGGATATGTTTGTTCTTTATTTTACAATCAAGATGTCAAACTGAAGGGATTTTGACACCCATTCATTCTTAAAGGGAAACAGCTTAGCCAGCAAGATGATAAAAAGGAAAGGATTACTTCTCCAAAAGTATCATTCAAAATCTTGATCATACCCTAAAAATGAAGGAAAAACATTCCACTAATTTTCAAATGTAAGTACTTCAAATAATGATGGCAAAATGAAATGACTTAATAAAAATTTAAGAAAATAGAAAATGTAATTCTTTAATTTTTTTTTGTATTGCAAAATATGTTCATTCTGTAAGTGGCTGACATAATAGCAGAGAAATGAACATGAATTAACAATAATTGAGATAAATGCCAAGAGACTGAATACTGTGTACTTGGAAATCTTTTTGAAATTACAAAATCCATTAGAAAAGGGCTTGGGTGGAAGGCAAAACTATCTCTGTGGCTCAGCTCCCTGTTGAGAAAAATAATTTAATAAAAGTTAAAAATAACCACTAATGAAATACATTTAAAGACCATTATGTACACTCAGACTTAATGAAACTGATAACCTTCACCTACATTGGTCTGTGCAAGCAAAATCTAAACATGTATAAAGCATCTATTGGCATATTTGGAGCTCTTGTCTCTCCACTGATATGTTACACCAGAAAAAAACATACCCCAGGAAAGTAAATTCTTTACAATAATAGATTAGAGGCACTGGTGACTAAGAACAGGACAAGGAAATGGAGGACTATGCTGTATTTTATGCCATAGCTCAGTCCTTCAGTACATTAACAATCCCCAAGAATTTGAGAAACTGAAATTCAATTGTCTCCTGAGGAGATATGCAGCTACAATAAGATGGCAGATCAACCATCAGACAAAATATATTCTGAAGTACATGATGTTCTGTGTGGCTCAAAAAGAGGACTTTTCAGTTTTCATCTTAACTGAAGATTCACAGGAACAGATGGTTGGTATATGATCCAATTGTTGTGTGCAGGAGGTGCTGATAACACCAGAGAAGGCTGTGGGGCTACTGCTCTGTCCCTCAGCCTACAGTGTCACTCATGCCCTCTCCTGTCTCTGTAGCAGGCTGTTCAAGTATTGTGTTCAAGACAGAAGGACTTCCCAGCAGGAGAAAACAAAGGAGGCTCATCTCAGACCACTATAGCACAGTTTGGAAAGTCTTGGATCATTTGGAAAGCTTTGCAAGTGGCAAGTTTGAAGGTTTAAGGCAAGCTGCTAGCTGAGAGTGTCAGTGAACCCATTTCTGCTTCTTGAAAGGCTGTAGAAACCACTGAGACATAAAAGAACTTTGCTCACATCTTTGTCATATATGTGCTGCTTTCTTCCTTTCCAAATGAGGGGGGGGGTGGACACAACATATTTAACACCCTGGCAACTGATTTGAGGTTTGGGAGTTTTTGGTCTTTTTGCTTTGTTTTCTTTTAATTGCCAGTTAGTCAAGAAAGCACCAGAGTCATGCGAAAATAAGTTATGATAATCCACAGTACATGCTCATTAGTAACATAAAACCCAGTAATGTTTCTGCAGTATCATTTCCTAGGATTAAGGATAAAACATGGAGAGAAACAGGGAAAATTACACTGTGGGTATATACAAAGCGTAGGAGTTTGAGGATTGTTATGTTTTATTTTGCCACAAGATACAACCACATTATATTTTCTCAGGCAACCTAACAGCTTTTCTTTTTCTCTCCCCAAAAACACTTTTCTTCCCCAAACCCAATTGTGCCATTACAAAGAACACAGTACCCATTGAAAATTATCTCCCCTTCATATCAACCAGTGTTTAATGAAAATATTTGAACTCCATTAAACCATTGAAAAATTACATTTTTGCTTTCCATTATCCAATGTGCAGAAATGAAAAATCTTTTTTTTTTTCCCAGTAAATTATATGGTAATGAAGAAAATATTTTGCACATTTTAGAGATTTTAAATGCATTTATAATTCACTTTGGTTGTTTCAGATCAAGTTTTGGAAGTCTGCTTTTTTGAAAATAAATATAGTGTTCACTATAGGAATGAATTGACTGAATCTTTATAGTTGTAGAAGAAGGCATCTTTCTTATGGCTGTATTAAACACTGCTGCATATATGCCTAAAGACCACAATCCAAAATAGTCCATATCTCACCACCACCATACAACAGGATTTTGGAAGAGAGTTTGAAACATCCAAATTCCTGCAGCACCTGGGAACCAAGAGCACCACAATCACTCCTGTCAATGTTACTTGCTTTATTCTTAAAGTTTGATGATCAATGTAGATGATCAGTGTATACTAGAATGTCTTAATATCTATATAGATAAAAATATATTCCTGTGTCCTTTACTGTCACCTATGATTTTAAGTTCTCTTATGCCTAGTTGCCTCTATGCGTATATTGTTTTACATATATGAAGATCTCTACCACTCCCTTACTTAACATATGCAGTTCTTCCAATTTTTCCCCCCAGAGCTTATATATTCTAAAATTTGCCTTAAACCTGTTTCTAAGTGTGTAAGAAAGTATCTGGGTTGGAAACAACAGTGTGAAAGCACAGAAAACCTCATGCACCGTGCTGGCTCACGCTGGAATACTGATATTTTTGGAGGCAAACAGCTGAAAGACTTAACTGTCCCTCTGCTGGAAGCAGCACAAACTCTGATTTTCCATTAAATTCAATGACACTCCACATGCAGAAACAGGCAGATTTTCTTTCCAGTGTGTACAGGGTGAAAAAATAAAAAGGCCCAAAAGGGAACAGTCAGGTTCTTCACATTGGAAACACACACAATAGTGAAAAACACCACAGGAATTTCAATACATTTGTTTTTCTTCTGAGGTACATGGATTTAAATGCTTTACATGTCTATTTTTATTTATGAAATGACAATCTGTATAGGTATCATAAAAAGGTAATATTTACTGTATTATTCAGATACTTAATTGGGACATAGAATGGTAAGATAAAAGATAATGAAAATATCTGATTGTGCAAAGTTTATTTTGTAAAACATAATGTTCTACAAGTGTGAATTAAAACTGGTAATGTAAATAAAAATGACTCACACATAACATCTATTTCTACAAAATAACTAAGGTCTTTCATATTAGTTATAAAATGCATACAAAATGCCTTGTAGAGTGGTGAATCAGGTCTCAAGAGCAGATTACTTCTTCATACTGACAGCAGTTTCTACCGCATTTGGACAAGGCTGATACTAAACAAAAACTCCAATTACAATATTTCACATAACAATAAACAGTGGGGAAGATCTCAGTTTTCATAGGTTTCTTCCATCTAACATAATTCTTTTATTTCACAGATAAATTGCATTTAAAATCCCTTAGCTCCAACTATATTCACTTTCCCTGCCTTTTTTTTTTTTAATAAATAAATAAGCAGAAGTACTAAGTTTCTGCTAATGACAAAGTAAAATCTCTTGTTGAAATATGTCGCAGCAAAAATAGATTCTAGATTTCAACCTCCAAATATATGGTGAATGGGTAACTCCTTTGTTCCTTCAAGTATCTGCTCTTCAGCAGAAGAGAATTAAAATGAGTGCATGTTCCAATTTTGTAAGGCATCCTCAAGGCTAGAATTATAGATGTTTTAAAGCCTGAGAGGTAAGTCACTGGGGTCCCTTGCTGTGTATTGATTAAAAAACAAATGGGATTGTTGAGATGTTAACAAAGTATCATGAGGAGAAGCAGTCCCATGGAATTTCAGGAAATCAATTTCATGTTAAAACTAATTTCTTTTCTCACCTTTTTATGGAGAGGAGGATGTCAAGGTCTAGATCAAATAGTCTGAGGACATGATGAGGAATTACAAACTCCAGAGTTCAAATTCAAGGCTGTTACTGTGCCAGGTTATGGCCATAAACCAGAATATTAATATGTTTGTAAACAGGGAATACAAATCTATTCTTTTGTTGCTACTCTATGAGAGTAGTTGAAATATCCTAGCCCAGTCACTTTAAAGATGGCAAGATCTTTGCTGTTAAACTGGAGCAAAACTAAGAACCTGCCATAGCACAATGTTTTGAATGTGAAGATTGCAAACATCTGTCTTAATTATTGATAACATGAAGACATAGGACAGTATCAGTTTTGCTACATTTTCCCTTTCATAACAAGCTTTATGCTAGGTAAACATAAAAAAACCTAAATCTTCACTGCAAACAGCCACGATTTATCCAATTAAGGCTGCTCCCTCTGGCATACTGAGTCTCAGAGGTAGCTAAAAAGCACCTTGTCATCAAAAGGCTGGTAAAAACCTGTTGGTCCAGTCCTGTCAAGTCTCTATGATTGTGCTACAAGAACAGATATGTACACAGGAAGTGCTAATGCAGTGCTTTGAATCACTGGAGATTTTCCAAGCCTGGTTCCAAACAGCAATCAAAAAGATGATCTAAACTGTGTCCTCCTTTTACTTTTTGTTCTCTGAAAGTTTTGTAATATACCAGTTTTATCACTTTTAGACCCACATCTTTCCTCAGAATTACAGGTTTGGTTTTGATCTATTTTAAGGGCCTGAAAGATCTGGAAAACATAGTAAAAAATATACCCACTCTTTCCCTATTTTATTTTCAAAATATTAGGATTAGACCAATACTTTTAATTTAAGCAAGGCTTAAAAACTAGGATGTATCCTTATGAATTTTTCATGAATTTGAGAAGTTTTCTATATGTATCTTGTATTAGTTGGACCATTACTTTTAGAGATATTGAAAAGTACTTGATTTCCATTTCTATTGTTTTTGCAAGAAGTAACAAACTGATCCTTTGTAGTGTACAATACCTAAGTGGTTCAGACATTTATGAAAGGAATCCTCAGGTGTTTTTTAAATTGTAATTTAAGACAGTATAAGATGAACGCATTTATTCCACATATAAGAATCCCATCCACCAGAAGAAAAATTAGTAAAAGTTAGCATGTTGTCTAGAAAATTTAAGACTAAATCTCAACAGCAAATTTATAATCACTGGTGTGGGTGATCCCTATCCATATTGAAATAGTAGTTTTTAGCATTCTGAAAGTAAAATTCAAAGAAAGAAAAAATAAAATATTTTAGCCATTAGATGAAAGGTTTATGTTGTAATGAATCTTTTCTAAAATCACTCAGCTCTTCTTTGCCTTCACCAATATGCAAATTGCTTCTTCCACAAGATAAATGAAATAGCCTTGGGCTTCAAAATGCCTAAGACTTACCATGAATGCTGTTAGAAAAAGCCATCGCACTATCAACAGTATGTTTTCAGGACAAAACATATATCAGTCACCATCTGATTTAACTTTCTCAGCTTGAAGATTTCGTACAGATACTTCTTTAGACAGATACTTCTCTTAGGTAAGTTCTTGTGTTCAAATGCCGGATAGCTTTACACGGCAGTGTATCAATTATCTGTTGAGATGTACACTAAAATTACTTCAAGAGAGACGCACAGATGTAAATATTAACACTGTCTAGGATGGGGTGAGAGACGCAGAATGAAAGCACAACTCTTGTGCTGTCTCAGGGCTGGTGACATTCTCTGGGTATGGCAGAAACACCACAAAGCTGCTGTAGGCAACTTCCCCAATGGCATTCCCCACAATTTCCTCCAATTACAGGAAACAGCCGGAGATATTGCAACCTGCTCCTCAAACCCAACAGAGGTTACTGCAGCTAGTTTGTCCTTACAATCATAACAATCTAATTTATTCTAGTGCTACTCTGTCCTGTCCATTCCCAAATTTTCCTACTATTTCAATCAACCTCTCATATGATCTAAGGCTATTATGTTTATATATTGTTATAAATAAGACATATCAAATTCGCTTGTATGATTTCAATATGATCTATGTCATATCGATTATGTGTAAGGTTGTATTGGAATTGTTTATTAAAATGTAGCTTTTAGGTTATGTTATGAAAAATGTAGCTTTTAGGTTTTTTCTCCTTAAAATGTAGCTCTAAGGTTGTTTCATTAAAATGTAGCTTTTAGGTTTTTCCCTTAAAATATAGCTCTTAGGGTTTTTTCTCTGTATTGTAACCACCGAATAAACCTAGTAAAACACTATCAGACCTCGCCGGAGGCGGGACTGAATGGACGAAGCCTTGCCCGAAAGTACCTGACAAATAGCGCTGATACCAGAAACAAGAGGACTATTGTGACAACCGAGAGAGCCAAGACCCGCCTAGGAGCCACCCAACTGAAAGGAAACTGAATAAAGATTATATCAAAACACAGATGCAAAACAGGGTGATCTAGGGAACTGATGTGATTAAACATAAAATTTACTGAGTTCCCAGCAAAGGAAAATACGAAACCTACACTCATGCAAAACACCTCCCGGAAAAGAAGAATGAAAAAAAGGAGAGAGCCCGGGAAGAAATCAACCAAACATCCAAACCGTACAGAAATTTAAACTAACCCGGGAGCCAACATTGTTTCAACATCGGACTGAAAGGATGAGGTCTGAATATTCCAAGAAACAAAAGAGTCTCTGGCCCTAGGCTAAATAAACTGTATAAAACCTGAGCGTGGCGAGGAGAAAATCGTGAACCTCCCCGGACTACTGTGACAGGGGCAGTGTCCAGGTTCACCCGATACTCGAGTATTGTCCTAAATCTCCCGTGGCGTAGACTTTGTCATTTTGTTTCACTGTTATCCTTTTTGTTCATTTAATTGGCATAAGACTCTGTCATTTTTTTCTTTAATTGTTAAAATAAATTCTGTTATTTTTTTTAATTGACTCTTGAAATTTTATTGATTTGGCCTGACTGGGGCACCATCCATAACATATATCATACTAGTACACTCCACACTTATAGAAAAAAATATAAAATATCTTCCATAATTTCCAAATATAAAATGTAAATTAACACTTCACGGAAGTCTTCTGCATTAAGTCTACCATCAGGTCCAAGTCTTCCCAATATGAAAAACTCTAGTTGCTGTCTCTTTCTTCTTTTTGCTTTGTTTAGGAGTACCTGATTCTGTTGTTTTCTTGTTAATTGCTTCAAAGCTTCTTAGAAATTAAAATCTCAAGAAGAAATTCTGTTTCCTCAACTATAGATTCTAGAATGAAGATATTTGTTCCACATATAGCAGTCTGCAGTCATGAGCAATGTCTATTTAACTTCACACCAGAAAACGATATGACAAATATGGGGGTTTTTTATTTGGTATTGTTGTGTGTTTTGGGTTTGGGGTTTTTCTTAGAAAACGTATTCTTTGTTTTATTTTTTAAAATGCTTTTAAACATTATTGTCCTAGATGCTGATAGGTATCTTCCATTGGATTACCTGAATCTGTTCTATTTAAAACATGTACTGTTTTCTCACTTCACAATCTAATTGAGAATCTAGACTGAGAGCATCATGTGGCTTTTTTCTCCCAGGTGCTTCTTTCTTCAGGATTTCTTAGGTTCTTTTTTTCTTAAGAGTAAGGGGACTTTGCTAGGGAAGAGGCAAAAATTTGGGAATGAAACATATATTGATCGTAAAATAAATGACCTACTATAAACATCAGCTTGCCATGATGTTTGGAAAGTTTATATGCATTTTGAAAATGTTTCCAAAAAATTTTACAAGTACTATTTCCTCCTTTCATTTATAAAATGCTACTTTTTGGAGTTAAACATTTTATTTTTAATAATTCATTGTAGAGTTTATATGAGATTTTAAGTTAGGCAATGACAACTAGATATTCCATCTGGAACGTTTTGAATGTATTTTAGCAAAAGAAGGTAGAATTGCCTGTATAAAAATGCTTGCAGCATGTTTTATTAATATTCAAAACTGGTTTTTGTATATAAGGAAAACTGATTCTTAGCTTACATGTTTAGCTTCAAAAACTTATCATAAAACATGTAAGTAGCAACTATCATGACAATAAATTTTATTTTGAAAAAATATTTTAAGGTTTTAAATTTTAACATAAACATTTCGTATTCACTCAGCCAAGTCATGCCTGGGCCAAATTTTCTACTGACCTAATAATAGTCTTGTGATCTCAGACCCCATGACATATTAGATAGTTAATCATGGGCATAAACCAGCTTTGTTTAAAAAAGAAGTTAGGCTCACTGGAAAAACAGCAAGGCAGAGGTCAAAAATTCATCTGAACAGGGAATTTGACATGACCTTACAAAATGCTGACAGTGAAATATGAGAACATAATCCAGAAATGTGCAGGATTTTGGAATGTATGGCAATAATATTTCCTCAACATATTGCACTCAACTATTTCCAGAAATAGTAACTAGATGAAAAAATCACATAGAAAAGCTCATGAACAATAAGAGAATTGGAGTTCTATATTATTTTAATTTGTTTTCCTGTGATTTTACTTTCAGCTGACCTTCTACCTTGCCTAATCTTCCAGTTTCTCCAAGAGATAAAGATTAGTTCGTGCAGAAGCAGATAATTTACTCCTAAACAACAGCTTCCTGTGTCTGCATTATCTTCTTAATTTGCTCTCTATACATAAACTGATCATGAGTGGAAAATTTGCCCCACTGCCAAGAAGCCTCTCAGAGAGTGGCTGCACAAAGCCCACGCGGTGAAGTTCTGTAAAATATTTATTAATAAGATAGTAACATAAACTTCCAGACTTCAACTATGGGAATAGTAAATATCCATGGGAATGAGATTGTGGCTCTGGGATGATCTGCAGATAGGCTCCTGTAGATCACCTATTCATCTGCTCAGGAGAGGTTTGCATTTCTTGTGCATATTTTGAAGTGGTTTGCAGGCCTTTAAGGATAAAAGTCTCACAGTCTGAGAATCTTTATTCTCAACTGGCAAGATCCATATTGTCTTTGACTAACTTGATCCTTGGCATGCTGTGCAATCTTGCCAGGAACTGAAACCCATTCTTTGCTGTGCTTTTACCAGTCCATAAGAATAAAACAATTGTGATGATCAATATTTTTGAAAGCAGAATACAGAATTCCTTCTGAATACAGCAGGAGATACTGAAAGAGGTAACAGAACAAAGGAAAGCTTTCACCTTTTAGCTGTTCTTGAGCAAGCAGAGAAACATGAGAAGTATAATAAAAGAAGAGAAAGATCAGAGCCTTTTCTTTCAAGAGCATGTAATAAATCAGGTATATCAAATTCGTTCATGTAATGAAATCTTACAAGTATAATGTAACATTGTTTAGTATAAAGCCAGCTTCACTTGTAACTGAAACACCACACCCTTAAGTATTCATTAAGTACCAGCACCACACCAGTTATCACTCAGGCAAAGGAGAATTGTACCATTCTGGGAAGCCTAAGATTCACATCTAGGGACTTCCTGGAGGGAGATCTGTATCTTCCCAGGCGTGGACTTAAGAATTCATCAAGAAACCACAAATGCAAAAGATTTCCCAGAGAAGAAGAATGACTGTCCAGGTGCAGAGGAGACAACAATCCGGAGATGCCAGACAGGATACCAAGGCTGCATAGATATTCAAACCACACACCTGACCCAGCATTGTCTACTCATTCTCCTGATGCAGGACAGCGATGAATGCCATATGAATATTCGAAGGGAGAGAAAAGGACAAAGGAACTCAAGGCTCAGGCTGAAAAAACCGTATAAAACTTGGACCCTGGAAACAGACCAGTGGGACCTTCACCGGACCGCTGTGACAGGGGCAGAGGTCCTGGTTCACCCAAAGTTCAAACGTTGTCCAATTCTATCGTGGCTGGCAATAAATTGTGATTCGAGTTGCAAAATAAATCCTGTTCAATTTTTTATTAATATAGTTCTCGCAAATTTATTAATTTGGCCTGATTCGATCTTTGTCTATAACAAGTAGTACATATATCAGAGGAGATAGACTAACAACAGAAGTCTTCTGCAACCTCAGATGCTCTGATTTACTACCTACAGAAAATCAAATATAATCAGCTACTTTGGTTTTGAGAAATAGTACTCATCAGACCTCTATGCATGCAGAAATATGGTTAAAAAGCCAATAATTATCAAAATCCTAGGGATCTTCTTAAAGCTCGGGTGGTCTATGGGAAAAATTTGTTCTGTTGTGAGCCAGCTGATGTCTATGGAAGTCGTAAGAGGAAACACTACCATTAGGTGTTGTGACATTTAAGGAAAATTTTTTGTTTTCTTAAAAGTTTGATGAAACTTGGTTCTTTCTGAATCTGGCAATTTGCTTGAGAAAGAACAAAAGTCACTGAAGTGGTCACATGTGGTCACTCTTCTGTACTAATGTTAGCTCAGTGGGGGAAGAATGTAATTAGCAAAATGGTATAAAAGAAGACCTTAAAATCCTGCAGTCAAACCTTTAAGAAAATTATGTCCTTTCAAACTCTCATACAATTCAGTCCTATATTCAAAATGGCTTTGTACTCATCTTTCCTGTAGAAGAGTTATAAAAGGGAAAAAACAGATTTCAAGATTATTACACCGCCGGGATAATTCCAATTATCCCATGTACAAGGATCAGAATGGTGATTTTTCTTATGCTGTCCTTGTATCTGTAGCCAAGTAATTGGTCAAAAAGAAAAAAGATTTTGTATTCAAGAATTAATTTAACGCTCTGAACATGGATGCCCACCACACCCAACAGGTGACCTCCTTGCCTTAGGGACAACATTGGCACTGGTTTCCTGCCAGTGGCCTGCCCACCTTTTCCTGCTGGTCTTCTGCTTTATTTGCAGAGTAGTGCTAGGAAAAATGACTGCCAGCCAAGAAAGGGCAGTGGACTTCAAGAGTTGTGTAGGGGAACATCATTATAACAGGTTCCCCTAGATAGCACCCACAGTGCTTACTATTATACTTCCACAATTAAAAATATAATAATCTATTTAACCTATAATAATAATCAGATAATAGATCAGTCAAGTTTCATATTAGAAGAAAAACTGAGTAATTCCAATGTTATTGTTCTTTCAATCTCTACCAAGGAAACATGTTCGTATATTGAGCCTGTTAATACTCGGTGAAATAGACCAGGCAAAATCATAATATACTAAATGCACAACTATTTCTATGCATGTATGAAACGTATATGCATGAAGTACTCACAAAGATGCCAGTTGCCAAAAGAGGTGTTTTCCCCCCAAATCCCAACATATCAAATAAAAAATGTTTTGCATTCCTACTTGAAATTTACCTGCAGTACTTTTCCAACTCCCTATCAAGTATTTTCAAGAGTTTTCACAAACTTACACTGGCACTTGAAAACAAATTGCAAAACGTTTGGTAGCTTCCTTGTTAATGTGGTGCAATATAACTTTTAAAGGACAACCTACAACAGAATTGTGTTTACCTCCTAATTTTTTCTTATGCTTCCTAAAGAAGCTCTCAGTTTCTGAAGCTGTACCAAAACTTCACTATTATTCATTACAGCAGTACCTTTCAATTCTGATACAAACACAAGTATTGGCACGCTTTTTCTAGGAATGTTCTTCCAACAGCTAATAACTAACATGCATACACATACAAAACCCCCCAAAAAAATCAAACAAAAAACCGGAATAAAACCCCCAAAAAACAATCAAAGAAAAATCACATAGTACAACCAAAAAAACCCCAACCATTTAAACCCAAAGAACCAAGTAAAAAATCCTTAAGACAACCAAAACACAGCAGACAAATCCACAATAATTTCATGAATAAACAGAACTATGAATAGAAATTAAGACCATTATTTACATGCAGAAATAGTGGAAAAACTGAGCGCAGAAGAGTTCAATGGAGAAAATAGGCTTATTTGTTTTCAGTTTTCCACTTGAAAAATACCCTTTATAATGACACTATTGAAAGGTATGCCTAGGACTTGGCTTGAGGCTTGCAGGTAGCAAGGATTCTGTGCACCCAGATGAAGAAACATCATTCAGTTATAGGCTGCCCTGTTGATGGAGAATGCAGAGGATACAATCCTTTGCAAAAATTGTCCTGGGTGGTAAAGGGCAGGCAAAACCTAATACAAAGCCCTGTTGCAGCTGGAAGTTGAATCAAGGTACAAGCTAAAAATGGCAGAAAAGGAGGAGAAAGGAGCACCTCTCCTTTAGCTGATCACTTTATTGACAAGAAAAATAAGTGTTTGAATATAAAGAATATAAAGAATGTTATATGAGTCTATGCTAAGTCCAAATCTGCCTTTAAGCAACCCTGGACTCCTGAAATCTGCTCCATACATGGAAATGATAAAATCATAAGGTTGCAGTTTTAGCAGTTACCTCCCTCTCTAATTCTTGAGCTGACAGGGGCATTTCCTAAACAACCTCAATCAATACACTTCATTTCTCAGAACTAGCAAAATATCTGTGTTCTCTGGAGAAATTTGCTAAAGTTTTGTTGTATCTCATAGGAGCAGAGACCATTAATTTGGTTGAATCATACCAAATTACTTACAAAACCCCTTTGATACTGCTGGGGGTTGGGTTGTTTTCTTATAGAATTTTTTCCCAAAAAGTTGTTAGCCAGTTGATTGCTGGCTGCTTATGGGCACTTAAGAGTACCTGGAAGAGACAAAGGAAGTAACTGTCAAAGTGAGGGTGGCACTGACCACACCTCTCTCTTTAGGGCTCAGAGGGAACAGAGAGCTTTCAGTCTTTGAATGTGGGGAGATCTCACCAGACCTCACCTGGAGCTGAGCTCGGAGTGACTTTCATGGGTCTCCCCGGGAATTCAGACCCTGGTCTCTCCCTGCCCTGCCGGGAGCTGCTGCCGTGTTGCCCTGCACCCATGGCTGCTTCGGTTTTGCTCTGGGGCTCTCCACGCCGTTTCTCCTGCCTAGCAGGGATGGTTTTCTACAGCTGCAGTTACTGCCACCGAGCTTCGGATCCATCTCGTCCCTTGGGACTCCTGCTTACCCCAGAAAGGTGCCAGCATCGGAGAAAACTCTGTCTGTCTCCTAGCTCTCTTTGTTATTAATACTATAGTTATTGTTATTTTGTTTATTTTGTTAGGCTCACTAGTAAAGAACTGTTATTCCTATACCAAATTATTTACCTGAGAACTCCTTTAATTTCAAAACTATAGCAATTCAGAGAGAGAAAGTTTGCATTCTCCAGTGCAAGAGAGGCTCCTGCTTTTTCCTAGCAGACACACCTGTCTTCAAACTAAGATACAAGACACTGCCCAAAAGGGAAGACTTCAAAACCCATTTGAATTATGAATGGAGATGGATTCCAATACATGCTTGTGCAGAGAACAAAGCCAACTTTTTTTTTTTTCTTGTATTTTTAACAAAATAAGAAATAACCTATCATTCTGCTATTATTAAGATTTTATCTCATAATTTATTTTCAACTGACATGGAAAATGCAAATTACCACCCCCTGCCTGGCACTTGTATATTACTTTGTTCATATGCCTGAAAAAAACTGACATCAAGAGACCACTACTGTACTGCAGAGCATATTTATTTTCCTTACTATGGTTTACAAGCCTATTTGGTGCATTTATCATATAAAACAATTCTTTTGCAAATACACACCAACAAATTTATTGGAAATCTTTTATGGGGCTTTACTTCTGCCCCCAAAAAATCTGGTATTTACTGGTGCTCAGTGACATTTTACCATGTTTATGTAGAAAGCTTAGGACTGGAATAAAACTTGTCCTTTTTCAACTTACTTCTTCAGGCTTCAGGGTTGTTTTGGGGAAAGGAGAGGGGGCCTGGTTCAAGAAACGGCTCTGCTACCATGCTATGACCATTGTCGGTCCTTTCCCTCTGAAAGAAAAGAGTCAGTTACAGGCAGAAGACTTCCAGCTGCTGCTTGTGATAACCCCAGTGATCACAAACAGAAAAGATAAAGCTTCTCAGTTTCCTAAGGCTGTGCATTGTTCATTGGGGACAAAAACAGAAAGAACTACAAATGAGATTCATCAGAACTACTGAAATCCTACCACAACCAGACATTTTATTTTATACTTCAAATCCTCATTCATGAATAAGTTACTCCTCATTTTAATCCTACTTGTTCTTTGTCATTTCATGTCATTCTCATATAGAATCAGAAGCCCTGAGGGGCAACAGATATAAATGGACACAAAAAACCCCTTGCAGAATGAATGAATTTGGACTGTCTTGTCAAGAAATTAATTTAAAAGAAGTGGGAAAATGTGCATTAGCAAACCTTGACCAATATAACTTGGTGGTTGACAATTAGCTACCAAGGCAAACAGATCTAAGCCATGCCGAAGTAATTTAATGGAAATTTGTTATGAGGAAGGTGTTTGTACTACCTTAAGCAACACCTTCTCAAGTATTTTTTATGTGCTGCTGTAAAACAATTCCATAATCCTCTAGTGCAGGACATATGCTTATGTGACAAAAGGAAGACAACATCTTTCAGCTGCTTGAGCAAAAATGGTTACTGTTTTCTAATTGCATAGACCATTCCCCCACACCAAAGTCTCCATGTAACCATGCCAGTGATATTCACTGTTCTATTTTTAAACCATTGTCTCTGCACCTGAAATCTCAAACTACTTACAATGAAAGTCAATCTCTGAAATCCCAGCCTTAATGAACAAATTAGGCATTAAAAGGTACATGCATTTATGTTCTGGTTTGAAAGCAAAACCAATGAGACATTCCAAGTCAGAAATACAATTTATTAGGAAAATGAAATAACAAAACAACAAAATACATGCCATAATACAAAGGAAAAAGAAAACCACTGACAAAGTCAAAATACAGCCTGACACCCTGTTGGTCAGGGTGTTGGTAGCAGTCCAGTTGGAATTGTGGCTGCAGTCCCCCTGGAGTGGCAGATGTGGCTCTGTTGAAGCAGTGATTCTGTAGAAAGGTGCAGCCCTCTGCTGAAGGTCCAGTAGATAGGGATGGGCCTGGTCTTCCTCTGGGAGTCCAGTGGAGAAGGCTGCCTTGCTGTCCCAAATCTCAGGTTTTTATTCAGGTAGAGAGGCTTGGCTCCTCCC
This sequence comes from Polioptila caerulea, assembly GCA_013397295.1. Classification (NCBI taxonomy): domain Eukaryota; kingdom Metazoa; phylum Chordata; class Aves; order Passeriformes; family Certhiidae; genus Polioptila; species Polioptila caerulea. The sequence continues at coordinate 334,145 of VYXF01010885.1, read as the reverse complement.
CCTGGATGGAGCATTTCCCAATGGGATGATGTAATTTTATCAGTGGACTCAAAAGCCCAATAGCAGAAGATCTCTCCCTGGAGGGACGATGGGTTGTAGAAGAGATAAAGAAACTGCTCTTGCTGGTTTCTTATCAGCTGGCCGATTAACAGAAGATTACATCACCCCCCATCCCAGTTCCAACAGATGGTGATGGAATACCTTTTTTGATTACATTTTGCACTGCAACCCATGACAATTTATTAATATTAATATTTTAAACAGAATAATGAACTTATTAGATCACAGGGAAAAAGGAAAGATAATGAAAACTACTAAAACCTGACTGGCCAAAGAGTTAAGCTCAATCACGTGTTGAGCTCTGTACAGTTAATATGCATCTCTACTGTATTTTACCCTTTGGTAATCCAGTGCTTAACTTTGTGATTCTCTTAATTAAGTTCCATTCATTTGGAAGAGCACTGAATAGCATTATTTTTTCTACAGCAACAGGTGATAAAGAATGTTTTTGTGCACCTTACAACACCCAAAAGGCTTAAAATTGCTGCCCCTGCCTGCCTTCCTCTCATGCTCCTCCAGCATTTAACATGGTGGACATGGTGGTTGCTGCCAGTAACACCAGAATGCAAAGCTTTTATTAAGGAAATGGACAACTGGCTCATAAAATACTAATCAAACCTAAAAATGGACACCCAAAATACAAAGTTCCAGGGTATCAGCCATAAACAGCAGAGTTGAAGGCACATTGAATCTGTGAGAGCCAGTGTAAAAACATCAAGAGTTTATAGAAATCTATGAAGGATTTGAAGATATTGGTTTACTGGATTTCGTTAAAGATTGGCATAAAAAAGTGACATAATATTCTGTTTAAATGACAGAAAGCTTTGGGCTGTTATCAGTAATGTACACTGCACAGGATGTGTTGGCTATTGCCTTAGCTCAAGTTTAAACCTCCAAACATTTCCAAAAGATCATGTCTGTGCTCAGAAGTAGGTTTTCACGTGCTAGCTGATTTATTCTACTGAGGTGTTGGAACCCAGAATGCAGAAAATATTTATTTGCATGTTTTAAAGTATCCAAACCCTCTGACAAATACTGCTTTTAACCTTTGTCCATGGAAAGGGCTTCCTAGGCTTTGGGATGAGACAGAATTTTCAAGAATGTAAATTAGATAGTAGCATAATATGTAATTTATCATAGGGTGAGAAATGTAGATTTTTGGGTTTGTTAGAATGGTAAGTAGATGAAGACAAGATGGAGGATCCTTGTCGATTTTAGTCTTCTTTCTTCTTCTTCATCTACTCCATATTCTGCAGGGTTGGGGACACAGGACAATTGGTCAGAATTTGCTGAAGTGTAGTGTTACATGAATAGAAATTTAGTTATTTATTGGTATAAAAGTAGAAATAATGTACATTCTTGGTGATAATTGGGTGAATTATCTTTAAGAGAACCTTGATTCTGCGTGTTCAAGGCTTTTTGGTGTCTTTTCTCCTTCACGCTAAGGAGAAAAGTGTGTAAAAGTGATGTAAAGCCTGGTGTGCAGAAATTGCTGATAAGAAAAGAATAAACAACGTGGAGAATGAGAACAACCAAGAGTCCCGTTCGCCTTTTTACTTAACAAGGACTAGAGAAAATGGCCTTCCTTAACAGGGAAGAGACACGTGGGAATGGAAGAACTCCAAAACTGAGGTAGAGGTCAGCATAGCCTCTCTCATTATTTTTGAGGAGAATGGAAATTTCACACCCATAGAAACAAAATGATAATTTCCAGCTATGTTGAAATCCAGTCAGGCACTCTATAGCTATTAAGCCATATTACCAAGTAGCATTTCTGACAGAAATTGCAGAAAAACTGTCATTAAGGTTACAGGTCATATGTTCTAGTGAAAACAGTTAAGCAAAGATATTTAGAAGAAATTACTTCAAAGAGGTGTTAATTAACATCACAATTCCTTCAGTGAAGCCACAAAACTGCAAAACAACTGTCAACATAAAAGACTGACAAAAAAGCATGGCTTCAGTTGTGAATTTCTATTTGCTTACCTGCTCATTTGTTTTAGAAGGAAAATGGTTTAGAAGAACAGGAAAGTTTTTTTGTTCTGCATTTCTATAGCAGGTAGCCCAGTGTTTCTTCTGCTTTCATTATAATACTATTCATATTAGTGGATTAAAGTTATTGTACTCACATTCCAAATGAGTAACAATGAACAACTTTTGACATGAGGCAAATCAATTTCCCCATTTTCATCAAGTTAGATTAGCAATTAATATGTTCCGCACTTTGAGCTAATCTACCTTTTCCACTGAAAGTGGAAAAGAAGGGAACATTTTCTATTTCTGTAAAAATTTTGTAGTCCAGTGATGCTGTCATAGGAAAGCCTTAAAAACAAGCAAACTGACAGTTTCTAAAGAAATAAGAGTTAAAAGAAGTAACATATCTCAAAGTTAAAATTTACTCCCTGTTAGCATCTGTCTCCATAGAAACTATGAATCATGATACCCCACATGCTTTAGTTTTTCCCACTACTTTTCCAGGTCTCCCAGTCATTTTGACTGGGGAGGAAAACCACTTGAAAACCATGTTCAAAATATCCGTACCTAGTGCCAGATTACTTTGGTATTTCTGCTGATGCTTCTAGTCAAGTGTCTGACCACAAGACTGGTAGGACATGGAGTCCTGGGTAAAGTAGGAGAGAACTTGCTTGTTAATTGGGTTCTCAAATCCAGTGAATAGAAAAAAGCCACATTTTGGAAAGTAACCTCTGTTACTCTACCATGCATTTCAGTCAGTGAGCTGCAACTTTCACATGTTACAGAAACTGCTTATCTGTGTGGAAGGAACCTTATTTCCCAAGTGAGAGGGACTGCTGGTTAACTGCATCATTTTTGTTCACATCATATAATCCCATCATCATTTGTGACCCTTCTCTCTGTACCTTCTTTAACTGACTGAATATGACAAAAAAGCAATTTGCAGATGCTGAAAGTCTATTTCTCTAAGGTACATAACCTCAACTTATTTAGATGCCTCCAAAATAAAAAAGATAGGATGACTAAAATTAAACAGTATCATTTATTTAAGTAAAAAAACCCCTCAAACGTGGGCACAAATCTACTTTATCTAATCTAATCTCGCTATCTAAATCTAATTTATCATTGTGGGAAAACGTAAATGAAGGACTAGTTATTAATGCTGCTTACTAAAGTTATAGCAATTATGAAATTTATTTTGTTTGATAAATGAAGAATAAAAATTGTCCTGTAGATTCACTGAGTCATCATTCCATAAACTAGGACTGAACCAACCTGAGACCTTAAAAGGTGACTTAATTTATGATAAACATCATATGGACCATCATGAAATGTTTTGATTGCCAAATAAATAGATGTTTCCCTATCATTATCCCCCAAATGTAATACAATATTTTGTGCAAATACTCTGAGAGATGATTCTGAAATAATAACATTTTATTTCTAAAGCACAGGTCCATGTGTAAAGTGATCAATTTGATAATGCTTGCCTAGAAAACGAAGTATTACTCTTTACATGCTGTGCTTGGAAGCTTTTAAACAAATGTAAAAACATTCTGTTCGGCATTTACACATCCCAGTTGGACTCCAAGTTGGATTTAAGTGCTAGTGAACAGCTCAGGGTTATATGATAAACATCTTCCTGCTGAGTCAAGAAGTCAAGATCAAGTAAAGCAATAAATATGTCCATAAATGGTGATAGTAAATCTGGGAACTACTGTCATCTGACTTCAGTTTTCTCACTGCAAACAGAATAAGTAGAAATGGCAGTGACTCTCAAGGACCACTGACTCTGCTTTATCAGAAAGGCATCTCAAATTGACTACAGGTTTTAATCTGCTTGGATATAAATTTTTTCTGTAATTGTTTTTACATACATAACATGGACTTAGTATTGTCACTTGGTGACAGTTTTTGGTGGAAGTTATTTAAAGACCCTCAAAGTTCTCTCAAATAAGTGAAACTAATGTGTAGCATATTTTTTAAGGATCTAGCCTCCTCAAGTTGTGCAGCAATTGCTGAGCTGTTCTTTCTAGTCTAAGTTACATCAATCTGTTACATCTCTCTTCAGTAGCATATTAACGGATTTGCAGTATTTTCCCCCTCTTGCTGTATTTTTTTGTTGGAAAGAATCATGTAGTCATTGGTATGACCTTTCCAGAATATTAATTTTGGCACAAACATTGTCCACGTTGGTTCTGAGGTTTGTCCAACATGAACGAGTGCAGAAGTAACTCAAGACATAAAACATGCCAAGGCAATAAACCCCATGGGGATGTATTAGAACATAATCTTTCTCTTTAGTGAAAGAAAAATCCTCCTTTTTAAAAGATTAATATCAGATTCTCTCTTCAGAAACCTATCCTGTACTGAATCCCCTATCTCACTTTCAGGTTCAGAACATCTCCCATTGTCTTATTTTGAAGACAGGTGTGCCCGCTAGGGAAAGCAGGAGTTTCTCTTGCAATGGAGAATGCAAAATTCTTCTTTCTGAATGGCTATAATTCCGAAATTAAAGGGGCTCTCAGGCAAAGAATTTGGTCTAAGAATAACAGTTCTTTACTAGTGAGTTTAAAAAGATAACAATAACTACAGCATTAACAGAGTTAGGAAACAGTCACAGTTTTCTCCGATGCTGGCACCTTTCCGGGGGCGAGCAGGAGTCCCGAGGCAGAGATGGATCCGAAGCTCAGCGGCAGGACTGGAGCTGTAGAGAACGTCCCGGCAGGGGCAGGAGAAACGGCGTGGAGAGACCCAGAACAAAACCGAAGCAGCCGAGGGTGCAGGGCAATGGGGCAGCAGCTCCCGGCAGGGCAGGGAGACACCAGGGTCTGAATTCCCGGGGGGACCCATGAAAAAGTCACTCCGAGCTCAGCTCCAGGTGAGGTCTGCCCCCGATCTCTCCGCAGTCCCAGACCAAAACCCCCGAACCCGCTCTGTTCCCTCTGAGCCCCCAAGAGAGAGGAGTCGTCGGTGCCACCCCCTCGCTTTGACAGTTACCTCCTTTGCCTCTTCTAAGTACTCCTAAGTGCCCTATAAGCACCCAGCAATCTGCTTCCTAGCAACTTCTTTTTGGGAAACAAAATTCTATAAGAACACCTCAACCCCCAACAACCATAAATCAAAATCACTCAGTAAGTGTAGTAAAAATATTTTTTTGTATAGTCTGTCCCTTTAATTGCTTATTTGCAACATGTGTATGGATAGCTGAGAAAAAGCCTTTGAAAAAAAAAATCGTTATTTCAACGTGAAAATATCATGTCCTTGCAAGTGGTCAATACTAACATGTAATTTCTAAAAGATAAATCCCACCAGCAACTTTGTATTGCATCAAAGCATCCCTCAGGCAAGAACAATAAAACAGCTACTTGAAGACCCATCCTGTAACTAAAAGATAATGGTTATGCAGCATTAAAATCCTGAGTTCAGGTCTGTTCCTGTTCAAGCCATCATAAGTAGAATTTTCCAGTCATCTTTCCAGACTCTTGCTTTTGTTTATGCTCTTGTGATACTTAGGAATATTAAAATATCTCATTAATATTAGACTTTTAACCCAACATCATTCTACAGTGTTAATTAAACTTCTAGCCCTTCAGGCCAAAAATGGGTCTTTTCCAATTAGTATTAGCAGATCACGTAGTCTTTTCTCAGATCAAAGGGTTATTTTGAAAGCTTCATATGGTTTCTGTGAATATAGCATTAGAAATTTCTCCTTAATGCTCCCTAGTTTCTTCCCAAAGGCTATCACATGTCTTCTGTAGTTTGAATAAGCTTTCCCTGTTGAATAAGGGTTGTTAGCATTTCAACAACCTAATCTCAACCAACTTCTTTGTTTCTCTAACTGAACGGCTGCTTTAGCTAATTTCTCTCAGAATAGATCTTCAATCTTCCATTCTTCTGTAATACTTTCAATTTATGTAGGACAATCAAGACTAAAATTATTACATAAAGGTCACAGTGCTTAGTGAAATTAGACATAAAAAAGAAGATTTCATCTCATGCAACAAACACAAGGCTCAGCTAAGAAATGTAATCCAAATCTGGATCCAAATAAATCTTTGTTTTCATAAACTTTATGTCTAGTCCAATTACACAGTACAAACTTCTGTAGACTTATCATTCAACAGCAATTAGCTTCAAGTTAGGAAGTTAACACAAGAACATTTCATTACAAAAATCTTATGAAGTTGGACATTGAGATTGTTTCAGGTAATATACAATCTGAACACTTGAAAAGAGATACTTTCAAGAATAACATAACAAAAGTCTTTCATTCTCCAGTAAAAGAATAGTGAACTCTAAAACTGGGAGATCCAAACAGAGAATTAATCAGGACAGCTCAGGACTTTAAATGAATACCTCAACAATAGCTTAGATTTTTATATGTGCAAGCAGATGTATAACACTTCTGTATTCAAATTTCTCTTTGTCGTCTGCAACATCCTGTTTAGGTCTACATATCTTTTCCTATTTTTTCTTCTATTTGCTAATATACCACCATAAGAATCCCAACAGATACTACACCTGAAGTCAGAGCAGATTTAGTTTCCTAGTCACAGTCTGATAATATTTTACTTAATACCAATATTGACTTAATACCAGTAATAGCCATATACAGAGCATAATACAGGTAGCAAGCCTCACTGTCCTCCCTGCTCCCTCTCATAGCATCAGTGAAAGCTCATTTTATGAAGATTACAGTGTAAATCTCTGGAAATATTTTTTCAGGCCAATTATTCGGCTGGTGAAATGGGATTTCTAAGTAGGACGGTTTGATGTATTTTGGCAGTGATGTCTTAGTTCATTTATTGTATAAAGGATCTATCTAAAGGACATCAAGATAACCCTGCCAAACAACTCCCACACACTACATCTTTCTCAGATTAAGATGACTAAAAGGCAGTATTTCCACAACCTAGTGTTAAAAAGCACAGAGTAAAAGTGCTTTTACATTAGTAGCACCTAAACCATTGGTAAAGACCAGACATGAAAAGCTTGCTTTTGGGCTGAGAGGAAGAAATATGCTACAGGTATTGAAGTATTTTTCCACAGTGCTTAGTAGTTCTGTTCCTTCTAATTTGCTTAACAAAAATGGACTTAAATTTAGAAGCCTTGTGGAGATACTTGATAGAGATAATGTCAGTAGTGGCATTTAGTAGTGTACTGATTGATTTCCTACAATAACTCCAGGGATCAGATATCTCCAGAGAGACAAGAGTGAAATGAGAAGCTATGAGACATGCACATTTCATTATCAGTGATAAAACATGTACTCTGACTCTTTGGATCATGATTTTGTTATCATTGTACTTGCATCATTTTGTTTTCCTAAAGACTTGCATTTCAATATATCAGAAATAATTTCATTTCTAGCTGAGTTGCCTCTAGTCAAATCTTGTGAACTGGTCAGTTTGACTCCCATATCACTTTCCTACAGCTTCAGTTATTGCTGCTTTTTCTACTGCTAGAGATTTAGTTTGTGGCTTTATAAGTCATCCTTTCCTCAGAAAATGAAACAATCCTAATGTAAGACTGTATTTTCTTATCATTAAAAAAAGTGTTATATGATACAGTAGCACAGAGACAACATCCTCTGCAGATTAGACTCTGAAATGAACAGTTCAAACTACAATCTACACTGTTCACGATTCCAAGTGATGAGCGTACACAGAGTATTACTGCATTACAAAAAAACCCAGCGGTACATAAGCCAAGAATGATGGTGTCACCAATATGACAATGACACTAGTTACAATGACTACATGAGACAAAATCATATCAGGTCTCAGGGTCCTATTGCCTTAAGATGTGGAAGACACACACAGGATTTGTCATTAGACAGGGAAAAACAATGTAGTCAGGTTTATATGCTCAGTTTAAAAACATCCAGTTTGGCTTTGCTTTAGACTTTTTCAAACCTGTAACACATTGAGACTGATCATTGAATTTTCCTTACCCTTTAAAACATGTATGTGAGATGGGAAGCAAATTTACCATTTTGAGCAGATGCAGTGGTGCTGCTGTGATTCGTTGAGAGTTTGGCTGACAAGGGGTATGATAGGAAAATATCAGACATGTCCTGATATGGGAAAACAGACAGCTGTTACTCAAAAGCTCTGTAACTGCATTAATTCAGAAGGTGATGCAGATCTAACACAGCCTGCTCACTGTGTACCAAGGGAAAACTGGCTGTGATTGCTAGATGGAGGCAGAGGAAGGCAAAGGCAATAGCGCACAGTGAAGAGTGAAAGCAGGAGAGATTGATAAGAAGTGCAGAGTGGGAAAAACAAATGACATCTTTGTTTCTCACAAGAACTTGTGTTTATAGCTGGGTGAAAAGGATGTAAAGATTGCCAGGTCTTGCACCAAAAACTCCTGAAAGTTGCACTTGCCTTGTAACTTACTCTGTACACTAGGCATTCCTGTATAACCAGTAACGAGTAACACAATATTATTTTTTCTGCAATACATTTGTTACACACTAGTCACTAAATGGATTCCTGAGTGCTAACTCCCAGACTAATTTCTTGAATCAGCCAAAAGATGCACAGTAAGCAATGCAAAAAATTGCTGGAAGAAGGTAATGTCATGATTAAGGAAGGTAAGTGCCACTATGGAGACTATAGACAGCTTCTACCTGTAAAGCTGAACTTCAGTACAATGCTGAAGTTCCTACTTGCATTCAAATATTCTTATTTGCATTTATCTCAAACTTCAGATCTCACAACTTAATTCTTACACAGCTTACCAAGAAAGTCTAATATGAAGATGTTTATTTTTTTAAATGAAAGACAAAGATTTCTTGCAAGAAACCCTTAAAAATATTACCTATAAAAATTAAAACATTACCCATTGAATAAAGCAAAACTTTGCAAGATTGGTATCACGAATACTTCGGAGATCCATCTTTACAAACACTACATCAGAAAACTATATCTTCCATAAATATATTTCTAAAATCTTCAATAATGTTTATAATAGGATTTTTCTTTTGCTTTTCATGACCACATGTAATTCTTTGGGCTCCAGCTTTCAACAATGAGAAAAGAGACAATGCTAACTAGCAAAGTAGTACCAGGAAAACTTTTAGTACCAATAACATTACACACAGTCTACTTACATCAAGTATTTTAACATTGTTAGAACAACTGAAATCCCTATTACACCTCCTTGACCCTGCCAGTAGTCCTACAAATATTCCTCTTACGAAGGTTTTGGATATTTACTTTTTCTGTCTCTCTGCCACACACTTAGGTTTTTAAATAGATCAAAATGTTTTCATGTTGAGCCAAAATGCATGCTGTTCAGCATAATAATGTCATTATTTGAAGAAAAAAAAAATATAGCAAGAAAGAATGATCCTTTCAAGTATCACATTGAACCACTTAAGTATTACTGTATTCCTGCTTTACCCTTTAAATGCTTCAAGGTGTTAGGCTCATTCTCATTAGATACTGCATAACTTAGTCCCTACAACCATATTTTGGAACAACTAAAGGCTGGTGGTTTTATGAAGTATGAATATTCAGTAAATGTCCCCACAAACCTGAAAATTTCAATTTTCCTATTTGAAAGTATTTCCTTACAGTTAAATGCTGGAAGGCAGGAGATAGGGAAAAAAAAGTAGAAATGTTCCCTGGTATTCAGGCCAGAAACACCAAGATACTAGAACAAAATTGCTCACAATCTTTTTTTGTGTGCTTCTTTCCCTGTTAAAAAAGGTATGTTCAAAAGCTTCTGGAAAGTAAAAAAATCCCCAGAATAACTGAAGTATCTTCTCTCTGCAATGCAGAGAGAATACAGAAAAATTAAGAAAAGTCATGAAAATCACCACAAGAAAATAATGTTGGCAGCAAGCTGAATCCATTACACTGTACTCAGGCATATTACACCCAGTGTCATTTGTTTTGACAACAGGAAAGTGGGATCAAACTAGGGGAAAGATCAAGGGCAGATTTTGTTGATAGAAGACTGTGGCTCTAGTGTGTGTAAGAATACTCCTGAAGAAAACAAAGCAAAACAAAAAGTCAAACCAAACCAAACAAACTAGAGGTTAAGTATAGCCAGATGTAGAAATGGTGTGATTATGCAGATGCCTTGATCAGGAAGAAGCAGTGAATACTGTTTACCTCTGACAGTTTTACCTTCCCTAGGCAAGTCAGGCATAGAGTTGAATGTTATTCAGAAGAGGATGTCATGAACTCCTCTTAAGCATCTCTTCAGAGAGAGCAAACTACCCACTTATTCTCTGCCGCCTTCAGGGAGTGGGTCAGTGTTGACACATGCAAATTTCCTATGGTGTTGTACTTTAAAGCAGCAGTACATCAGGGTGTTTTTTTACCTTTGTCAGTAGTCTGATTGGCTTTAACCAGTTGCTTTGGGTGACATAGCATGTTTTCATGAGTTACTAATAGGATAGAATTTTGATGTCTATTTAGCTAATGTATCTCTTCAGCTTTTTATCTTCACTGTACTTACATATATATGCATAAAAAGTATGGCAAGTCATTACATAGAAATTGCAGTCTTTAGATAAATAGAAATTTTGTGCTCTAACTACAATATTAATGCTTATATCCCTTATTCTGAAATTGATTAGTCTGACTTCAGAACTAAGGCTTTTTGACCTTCAAACTGTGACAACAGTTTACTTGAATACTTCTAAATTACAATAATTTTGGATTTTTCCACTTGTATAGCATAGTGGGGGGAAGGGAATTTGCATCATTATATAAAAAAAAATTCTCCAATGCATAGTATGTCAGAGGATTTACATCAGATATATTAATTCACCAGTTCTAATAAAAGAGTCAGAGATGCTAAGAATGAGCAGGTTATGTATTTATCTCTCCTTTCAGTCCCAAGATATTCCTTACACATACCAGGCAGTCTAAAGATTGGAAAAATGTTGTATATACGAGAGCTAGGAAGTCATGAATCAGTTTTTAATGTCCTAAACAAAAAACTAGGTCAGCTTTATAATGAAAATCATGTTACAGTATGAGCAGGATTCTAGCACCTTAGTGACAACCTATATCAGAATAAATCGTGGTACAGAAGCCCTAAAAAGGACAGAGACTTTGTTTTATCAGTATGTCATTTCTGGGCAGGAACTTGTGGAGCTCTTGGCATGCTTAGAGCCCAAAGGAATTCTATTCTGAAGTGACACAATATCTCTAGACTGTAGCTACCTCCTTTGGGTCTTCATAAGTGAAGGGAGAAGTATTTAATAGTTTTCTCTCAACCCAATCTTGAAAATAATGGTAGAATAATAAATCTGGAAGCCATTCAAACTAACTTACCTGTCAGCAACTTCATGCTAAACAACAAAAGCAATAATAAAACACTTGACTAGGCTCACACTTGAATAAAACATGGAGAAAAGATCTAATCAATAGGTTGTCAAGTAAGATTGTCAAAAACAAACTCTTGTTATTGGTCCAGTTTACTCTCAGTTTTTTGGGTGGTTTTGGTGGGGTTTTTTTTTAACCTTACATAGACAGTATGAACATGTCAGAAAGCTCTTAGAGATTCAGCTTGAGACCTGTCATTAACATCTGCTTTCACGCACAAGGAATTCCTTTTTGCTGGCTTGTTTCTACTGATTAAACACTCAAGGCTGAGAGGGTTACCTCCCCTTTCTCTCTCCTTAAGCTAACAAACATATTTCACTTTTTCATTTAAAACTGCACATGATAAAATTTTAGCTGTGTAGTATCTGCAGAATTCTCATGGTGGTATTGTCTAACATGGTACAATGTTGGCATAGCTTCTTTTTTCCCCAATATACTTAGAGAATTTGACCTCTGCCTTTAGTATTTCACTGTTAACTAAATATTAACCTAGTCCTTTTGCTGAAGAAATTCTGACCTATCTTTTTTATATCTAAACAACAACAACAAAAAAATCTGAGTGTAGTTATCATAATCTCTAAATGTCAAAAACTTTAAGTCTGTATTACAGTTACTCCCAACCAGAACACATTTTCTCTAAGGAAATTTAACAACAGCACCATGTCAGCAGCTTTGCCTTATATATTTAAGCACTGAAAGGCTTACTCGATTTATTAATATGGACACTTTATTGCTTTGAAAACGCTGCTTTAGAGAGGCACATCTTGAGTACGTTCATCCAACAGTGCTCTTCCTCCTCTCTACCCTTTTTTTCTGTCTCTCTGGCACTTAGGTAAAATCAGTCATGAATTAAAGGGGCTGGCTTGATGGGAATAGGAAAAGTACAAAACTGTGCTTGGTTTCCAGTAAATCTATTATACAGATAATAAAGCTGAAAAAGTTTTTTTGTTAAAGAAAACATCCTTGACTGGCACCAACTTTTTCCTACCTTAGTGCTGAAGTACTGTAACAAAGTATAGGGAACATTGGAGTCTGATCACATTTTTCTAAATATTTCTAAAGAATTAAATAACTAAGGTCAAGTAAGTGATGACCTGAACAGAATATTTTTTCCTCTTCATCCTGTCAATGTCAATGTTTTGAAGTTTAAAAGGATTTTGCTTTATAAATCATTCTGTAGAAGCAATTGGCTGGAACTGGAAAAGACTTTGTATGTTATTCTTTCTAGAAATATATACTTTCCTATTTTTTTTAAAGTAACTTCCTCCTAGAATCTACTTAGTTTATATTCTAAGCAAGAAAATAAACAAACTTCAGGATAATGGTGATTCATTATATAAGCTTTCTTCTAGTATTTTCAGTGGCTGGACCTAAGAGTAAGAAACCTATCATACTTTTCTGAATTTGCAAGACAAAGTAGAATAATACTCTGAAAAAACAGTTTGCAAAACAATTATTTTGAAACTTCCTAAAATTTTGACAGTGCATCTAATCCTCCAAATAGGAAGAATTTCTTCTCGTTTGTGGTCTTATTTGGATGAATCAACCGACAAATGCTCACCAAGCATTTCTTTAACTTTAACTAAGCGCACAGGAAAACATGCTAATTAAAATAAGCATTTGACACAATCCTGCACCCAGTATAGCCAGTGACTTTTGTGCCAGCATTTAAAAACAAAAATTGTCATTTTCAGCTGACCACGATTGGTAAGGATATCACTTAGCACACTCAAACTAGTTTATACTATAGCTAAGACAAGACTATAGCTATAGCAGTCAAGACATATTACTCTGTTGTGGTATTTTGTGCTGAAGTCAAGTAGAGTTGGGAGGAATGGTTCCATATTAGGTTTTAAAGATCAATATGAACCAGTTTTGCCTGTAGGTGCACAAATAAACATACAATTATAGCTTTGTAGCTTTGTATGTTCCTATGATGTCAATCTAGTTAAATTTATGTATGTAAAAGCTATGTGATAGACACATTTGAGAGACTGGAAACAAATTAAAGCAAGTTTTCCTCTATTTATCTACAAGACATTAGAGTTACAGCACAGTGTAATTCACATCAATGTTTCACTTGAACACGTTTGTTATATCTAACACTGCCGTATTGCAATTCAGAAAACTTATACAGTTTATTTTTTTATTTTCATTCGCATTAGAAAAACAGATTTCAGCAAAGATTAACTCATAATCTATGTGCATATGAACATACATTATAAAAGGTAGTGAGAAATGCAACTAAAATAGCAACTATTTTTTTAACAAATTTTTACATATAAGCAATTTTTACAAATTCTACCAAGAGTACAGTCTGTATGATGATATAAAAGCAACACAGTTCAGGAAAATGTTAAGCACATATTTGCTTTCATTTTACTTCATGTTTTCTATTGAATCCAACAGGAATTAAGTTCCACCTAAAAGGTAAAGGCTTCTTTATATGCCTCTCTAAATAAGATATGTGCCAATAAGCAATGTGCTATTCTCTGTCTTAAGAAGTTTGAGGATATTTTTAAAAAGTAAAAAATACATGGCAAGAAGAAAAATTAATAAATAGCACAACAGAGTGTTCTTAGCCCAAGTCTAATTTTTTCATATTTTTAATGTCAATTTATAATGAAAAGTGTCAGATTAAGACCCCTCAGGCTGAAGGTATCTATATAGCCACACACAGTGCATCAGCATGGTCAAATTTCTCTGGAAAATGAATTTTGGCTCTCAAGCTGATCAACATTTATACACTGCTAATGAAATTAGGTTTTTTATTCTTTTTACCTTTTTTTTAAATTTTATTTTTCAATACCAGGAAAAAGAATGGAAAGTTATTTTCATAAAAAAAGGAGTCCACTTTCTAACATTAAAGGAGCTTCAAATAATATATATTTGTGAAGCAATTTTTTTTTGTGTGATCTTACTTGAGCAACTGTGTGATTTTGAAGTCAGACACTCAGCCTTGAGTTGTCAGCTTCCCACAATGCATTATCTCACCTTTTTTAAAAAAAATCTCAGTCTCCAGTCAGAAGTACCAATTCTCTAGGGAGAACCAGAGGCTAAAAGTACAATTCCACAAATGGACAAGCCCAGAAATATACATTGAAGTGAATGCTCATTGATTCAACCATCACTTGCTCTCAGGTAATTAACTTCCTCTTCAGTGGAGAGATAACACCTAATGAGCCAATGAGCGAACAAGAGACAACTTTTAAAAGCTATGCTCTGTTCATACCACACCTCCCAGGCAACAGAAGTAGTATAGAAAAAAGCCTTTGTTTCACCCAAGTTGCCACAACCATGTGCTAGCCCAAACCCATCTATTCCACCCAACACAAATATTTACAGGGCATATTACGGAGAAAAATAAAGTACCGTCTATGAGTATCTCCTGGTATTAGCTATTTGCAGTGCATAGCTGTCTCAGCCTAAGAGTTCTCCTGGTAAGAGTACCTTCCAGTTTAATTAATTAATAATTAATTAAAAAGGAAATTAATCAATTGAGGAAGAATCAAAAACCTTTTTAAAAATCCATCAAATAAGCACCAGACTGAAGCATCACAGCTTTGTACAAGGTTTCATTTTTGCCAGGGACAAGCAAGAAAAGGGTGAGAACATTTCCTGCTTTACACCTGCTTAACATTTAACTAAGGGTTTTATTATCTGTGGTATGGTACTGCATAAAGAACTTAAGTAAGGCCATAGATCTTTTTTTCTAAATATTATACCAATGCACTTGGACATACTCTCTCATCAGGTAAACTCAATTTTAAATATTTAGTTTTATTACTTTAATTTAACATTTGAAGTTAGGCACCGGAGTGTTCCATGGATCAGAACTTAAATAACTTTTAATATGTGCTGTTAAAAGGGAAATATAGATTACTGGTGTTACCAAGGGGTTTGTCTTGAATTTAAAACTAATATCTGGAGTTTGCTAATGTTTATGAATACTCTATGATGCATCTCTCCACAGAAACTGAAGCCAATTGTAAATTAAAAAGATGAATAAAAGCCACATGCATCAAACACAGAATATATTAGGGTTGATTTGTCTTCATTTCAATAATCAGCAGTTTGGGCAAATCTCAGATATCATCCGGAATCAAAAGGCTGTAAGGCACTTTTGCATGTTTTTTGGTTCAGCTCCCTCAAAATCCCTTTGGATAACTTATTGAGTTTCATGGTGAAAAAACTAGGAAGAAACTAAGAAAGTTCTTGACAGATCAGATTTTTGACAGCTACGTACAGTAGTGTATTTGTAAAATCATAGAATGGTTTGGGCTAGAAGAGACTTTAAAGATCATCTAGTTCCAAATCCCCTGCTGTGAACCTTCCACTAAGCCAGGCTCCATCCAGTCTGGCCTAAAGAAGGTCCAGGGATGGGGCATTCATGTCTTCTCTGGATAACCTGTTCAAGTCCCCCACCACTCTAACAGTAAAGAACTTTTTCCAAATATCTGATCTAAACCTATTCTCTTTCCATTTAAGGCCATTCCACTTTGTTCTGTTACTACATACTCTTGTAAAAGGTCCCTCTCCTTTCCTGTAGGCTCCCTTCAGGTATCGAAAGGCTGCAATTAGGTCACCCTGAAGCTTTTACTTTTCCAGGCTGAAGAAACTCAAATATTTTAGACTTTCCTCAAAAAAGATATGCTCCTGAACCATCTTGCTGGTCTCCCCTGGACTCACTCCAACAGGTCCATGCCCTCCCTGTGCTGGGGACCCCAGAGCTGGATGCAGCACTGAAGGTGGGATCTCAGCAGAGAAGAGGGGCAGAATCCCCTCCCTCACCCTGCTGGCCACGCTGTTTTGGATGCTGCTGAAGATACAATTGTCTCTCGGGGCTGGCGTTGCACATGGCTGGGTCATGTCCAATCTCTGATCCACCAGCACCCTCCAGGTTCTGCTCCCCAAGGCTGCTCTCCATCTGTTCATCCTCCAGCCTGAGTTAACAGCAGGGCTTGCCCTGACCCAGGTGCTGCACCCTGCACTTGTTCTTGTATTATGCAAGGCAACTAGGTTGCAGAAGTACTTTAATATAATAAAATATAATGACTAAGTGAAAAGCAAAACTCTACATTTTTTAATTTAACTTATGGCAAGTCAAATATATTTATGACCAGTTGTTTGGAGTTTTTTACACCTGTGGAGATCACTAGAACTCCTATTTCTAGCCATACTTCTATCAAATGAGACATTAGCTACACTACCCTAGTTTGACTTTTTATACTATATATGATATGAAATTAAAAATCAATATCTATAAACAGTATAAGCACTCTAAAGCAGACTTTTGGTCATATGCTGCCCTTCTTCTGTAATAAGTGTCTCATAAATTATTTGATGTATTAGTATGCTGTAGCTAAACAAGAAGGCTGACAAGACACAAGGAAATCACTACACTCCATTTTACTTCATCACATTCAGTAGACATAATCTAGACATTCAAAAGTGTTTCTAGAGAGAACCTGTAAAAATGTATAATCTTTGAAAATTCATCTCTGCTTCTATCATCTAAGCATGTTTTCAAGTTTCCTGGAGGGGATTAAGGGTGACCTTGATAACTGTGTTAGGAGTTTTAAGAGACTATTGATGCACTCAACAAAGATCCAAACAGATGTGATGTGATGTTAGCCTAGATGTGATGCCATGGAACCATGACTATGACTATTGTCATAGCTGAGCTGATTAAATACACCATGTAGTCTTTTGGGATGGCTTAGGGACCTGTGCATTGTATTAATTGTGAGATGATGACACTCTTTAAGTATTTGAAAACCAAGCCATCTGAGAGCTAAAAACTGGATTTAGGTTCTTGCCTTTAGATGTCTGTGTTTAAAATTGGGCTGTTTAACATAGACAGACAAGTAGTCCTCGGGCTAAAAACAACAAATTAGAAAATAATCCTTTAGAATGGAAATTTTTAATCAGACTACATTGCATACCTCTCATATGTTGTCCCTATTTTTTTTAATGGCCTGTACAGAATCAAGGGATGGCTGGGATGTGCCACAACACCAGGAGGAATTTTGTCTACTCTCTTCCTGGCATACTCTGTGATAGATTAAAAAGAATTCTGCTTGTGCGTCTGGAGATAGCCTAACACAACTATAGAATCTTTCTTTCAATAACAGAAGTAGCACCTTAGATTGAATATAATAATAACTTTCCATCTGATCAAATCAATTTCCAAATGCCAGCTTATTTTCCATTTAAAGATGTTATTTAAAGTTAGAAGCAAACTCACCAATCAATTTTTCTGCTAAAAATAATATAAAAGGCATTTCTTCCTGAAAAAAATATATGATTTCAAAGATTCTAAACAAAATATGTTTGGAAGGTGTTATGGGCAGCTTATAGCTTCATATGTAAAATACATTATTAGTTCGAGACACATAAGTACGGGATTTTTTTCGTTTTTTGCTTTTTTTTAAAAGTCAGTAGTTTAAACTAGCATTGCTATTTAGCCCAGTTTGGTGTTAATCTTAGTATTCCAACATTTAAAAGGCTATCAGATCTTCTGACATTTTAATACAAATACAGCCTGTGGCTGTGACAGCATTTGGCATAGATATATTTTGCCATGATATTTCAGATAACCCCAAGTATGTTTCTCTAAATGCATTAAAAAATCTCCACAGTTTCTTTTAACAGATTTCACATGGAGAAGAGTAGATTAGGAAACAGGCTTCATCAGGATAGCACTGATACTTATCTGCCACTTTTTTTTCTTCAGGGTTTCTAAAAATTCCATTTCAGCAACTGCTTGAGTTTCTAAAGGTGTCTTATCAAAACTTGATTATATTTATTTGACATAATAGTGGAGACTATTACATTAGGTCTATAAGAGAAATTAGGTTCATTACAGCAAAAGACATATTTTTTTTGTATCCATACCCTTTCAGTCAGAGACCCTCAATGAATAGGTCAGCAATATCTACTAAGTGCTGAGACAAAGTGACTTGGGTGGGAGTTATGACTCCTCATTCTCTCAATACAACCATAAAGGTGATATTGGCTGTTGCAAGTGAATGGATCAATCTATATAAGATAAAGTTTTGGGAGATAGGTACTCAGAGGCATAGCAACCAGGCATGGTAAGACATGATGAAATTAACAAGTCACACAGGAAATTCCAGGAGAAAAATGAAAATTTTCTCCCTTGTTACCCCCACTGTGAAAGGAAAGATTAAAATTAAAAAAAA
>VYXF01010885.1:267493-313509 GCA_013397295.1 Polioptila caerulea | reverse complement strand
TTTTGATACTTTCTTATATCCTTATGGATAAAATTTCCAGCCCACAGCTGGATAAACACCTTATGTGATGGGTGAGCAACTGGCTCACAGGTCAGGTGCAAAGGGTTACAGCGAATGAGTGACTTCAGACTGGTAAGCTATCACTAGTGGGGTTCTGCAGGGCTCCATCCTCAGCCTTGTGCTCTTCAATATCTTCGTAAATTGCTCGGACACAGGACTGGAAGGGACACTAAGCAAGTTCACAGATGACAGAAAACTGAGAGAAGCTGTTGACTGACGGAGGTAGAGACGCCCTGCTGAGAGACTTGGACAAATCAGAGGGCTAGGAAATCATCAACCACATGAAGTTTATCAGAGGAAAGTGCTGGATTCTGTACCTGGGATGGAACAACCTGAGATGTATGGACAGAGTGGGTAATAATGAAATGCTGGAAAGCAGCAGTGCAGAAAGGGACCTGGGGGTCCTGGTCAATGGTGAGTTTAACATGAGTGAGCAGTGCCCGGCAGCCAGGAGGGTCAACCCTGTCCTGGGGTGCATCAGGGCAGCATCACCAGCTGGGCAAGGGAAGGGATTGTCCTGCTCTGCTCTGCACTGGCCTCGAATGCTGGGGGGAGTTTTGGGTGCTACAATACAAAAAAAGACATGACGGTATTAGGCAGTGTCCAAAGAAGAGCAACTAAGATGGTGAAAGGCCTTGAGGGGAAGTGTTAAGAGGGCCAGCTGAGGTCACTTGGTCTGTTCAGCACAGAAAAGAGTGAGGGGCGACCTCACTGCAATTGACAACTTTCTTGTGAGGGAAGAGGGGGGTAGGCACTGATATCTGCTCTGTAGTGACCAGTGACAGGACCCAAGGGAATAGACTGAAGTTGTGTCAGGGTAGGTTTAGGTTAGATTTTAGAAAAAGATGGTCAGGCACTGGAACAGGCTGCCCAGGGAAGAGGTCACAGCACTAACCTTTACAGAGTTCAAGAAGCATTTGGGTGATACTCTGGGGCCTATGGTGTGGCTCTTGGGGATAGGGCTGCGCAGGGCCAACAGTCGGACTCTTATGGCCTTTGTGGGTCCCTTCCAACACATCTTATTCTCTGATTCTGTGACTTTGATACTCCAAGAAAAAAGTGAAGAGATGGATGAGAGCTGGTATCAAGCTCTACTAGAGTAATCAAATTTTAGAAGACAATACTTCACATGCTTTCTTCAATTCTAGCAAGGATCTTCCAATTTCCTTTAGGAAAGATTTCGGTGTTAGACAGGCTGAGGCTCTGCCACTGATGCATATAATTTGAGTCTCAATGTTTCAGAAGATGTCAGCATTTTCTTATAGCTATACAGCATATTTTCTTTATGCTTAACATAAGACGTTTATAGAATTCTACATCTGAGTTAGCAAATAGAAACAGTATTATTGGCAGAATCATGTCTGGTATGTGTTCATTAGGCAAATAGATAGCATTGATACAGAAACGAAAACAAGCATTTATACCAAAACAAGGATTTCATTTTTGTGTACATGAAACACGCCAGCAGATTGACATATTAAGGGAAACTTCATGACCTATCAAAATTAGAATCTCAACCTACAAGAGGGAAGGTAGGAGAGGTGATCAAAATTCTCTAGTTGCTAGGCACTTTATGGAAGGAGGCCACATTCACTCATCTTATTAATATTAATGAAAATTTAAAATATCCAAAAGCCCAGGAGGGGTGGGGTCACAAAATCCATTTCACGGAACTAGGAAGCTTACTCTAAATTCACCTTGAAAACGTGTTCCCTGTCACAGACTTCCTGAAAGCCTTTTGATTTCTCTCCTACTTAGGCGGCAATTATAGAACTTCTTTTCCTCCCTGACTAATGCATACCGAAAGAGTTCACTTCAGCCTTTTATGCAGATTATAATGGTTTGTTCCTGACTAAATCTCTATTGAAAATTATTTCTCCTTTGCTCTCTCTCCAATTCATCTATTTAGCTTTATTTTTATTTCTCTTTTTTCTCACATCTCATCCTCTGTGTCAATTGATAGCATAACTGCTTTAGTATTAAATATCATTGCACTTTACACTTCTTTTTTCCTCTTTTAATTTGCTGTTGTATTTAATTTTAAATTTACTGTTGTCAGAAAACAATAACATTCAGGCATAGGGATGATGGAAAAGGGATTTTATTCAAAGGCTGCATAGCATATTTCTCCTATGGAATAATCTCCTAAAAGGTACAAATCCAAAGGTAAAGAATAAATTCTTTCTAAAAAGATTTCTAAGAGTATCAGAATAATGAGATTTTTAAGATCACCACAGTCATTTCAGTCAGGAAGAATCTGATTTTATGAGTATAAAGTGCCTATAATAGATACCTGGCTTATGTGGACTAGTCTGGTCCTTACAGCTACCACTGCTTTTAATTTCTTGAACAAATTGACACTAAATGGAAGATTTTATGGGAAATCTACACCATTCTGTTTTCACATCAGGAAGGTCTGTCTCCTTGTAACACTACTGCTACAATAGGACCACAGAATTTCTTAATTCTCAGGCACCTCCCCTGTTTTGGGAATGTATTAAGATGAATATTTATGATATAATAACTTATAAATAACTTATAATAACTAATAAACAGTGTTTCCAAGATAAAACCTAAACTGACACATCATTTAACCACCAAAGCAATACTATTATAGGTGAACTAGGATTAGTGTCAAGAATTGTGGCCTTTTAAATTTTTTGGTAACAGCCTACTTTTACTGTTTAAAGAAAGTAGGGATAAGGTAGCATTTATTTTTTAAACTGCTATTCTAATATTGGGTAAAAATTTTAGACATGAACAATAGCAGTATTGCAGCAACTGGCTTGCTAAAATACATCCAAAGACAGCACTCCAAATAAAAGCAGCAGACTTTCATGGCTCATCACACTCTTTTACAAGTGATGTCAATGGTCAATAACAGACCAATAGTATTCCCCTGAATTCATCAAGCATACATAAGTGCTAATAGAGAGAAAAGGGAAATGTTCTTACATGAAGAAACTATCAATATTTTTGTATTAAGTAATGGTGTAAGAATAAAGACTTGCAACAAAGCCCTCACTTGGAAAGCTGGTCTGCTTTGGAAACAAGCAATCCCAGCTATGACTAAATCAACCAAACTAGGCATCACCAAAAGTTATTAAGAATGTATTTTTCCTCGGCCTAATTATTCTGCTTTAAATATTAATCCCTTAGCCAGCTGCACAGCTCTCTCCCATTCTTGGTGATTTCAACAGTAGTTGTTGAAGAAGCTTCTATATATTTAGGGTAGGTATATAAAAATATTTATAGCATTTAGTGTTTACAGTAAGTGGCCTTAAAAGAGAAATTTTTATATTCATCAAGCTTAAGCATAAGTTTTCCCCTATGCTGATGAATAACATTCATATCCAAGTTCTAAGGAATCTTAGCCAAAATCCAATATTTTTTCTCTTCAATGTTGTTGACCACATGGGCTTTAAATTCTCCCTGTTTCAGAATCCGATCTGACACATGGAGGAGACTTTTTCAATAAATCAATATCATAATAAAAAATGACTGTTTCTATGCACTTCACATATTAATTGAGTTTCTCTTATACAGATAAAATCACTCAACTTATGCTCTATATTTGACATTCATTTTTAATAACAGACCTTAATAAAAGAGGCACCTGGTAAAAACATGAATCTAAAATATCACTATGTTCAACCTTGTCTGCTTTGACATAATAGTTAATCACTTAATTTGAATAGAATACTTACATTTTACTGTTTTCAAAGTATACTTTTGAAAAAGAATACCATCTGAAAGAAATGCTATGAGTATAGACATGTTAAGTAATTGCTATCATTTTTTTGTCAGCAAAATGGAAGGCTAGTGTTTTCAGCAAGAATGAAATTAGCAGTTTATTCATGAAAAAAATGTAAAAACCATAGCCAAATTATATGCTTTTACGTAAAATTATTATAGCATAAATATCCCTTGTCATGGTTTAACCCCAGCCAGCAGCTGAGCACCACACAGCTGTTGACTCACTCCCCCATGGTGGGATGAGGGAGAGAATAAGAAAAGTGGGAAAACTCATGGGTTGAGATACAGCCAGTTTCATAGGTAAAACAAAAGCCACACTTAAGCAAAGTCACAAAGGAACTCGTTCACCACTTCCCATGGGCAGGCAGCTGTCTGGCCATCCCAAGGAAAGGAGAACTCCATCACATGTAACGGTGGCTTGGGACAACAAATGTCATCACTCCAAATATGCCCTCTTTGTCCTTTCCCCAGTATTATATCCTGAGCACAACTCCATATTTTAAGACCTAGTGGTCAGCTGGAGTCAGTTGTTCTGGCTGTGCCCCTCACAGATTCTTATGCATCCACAGTAAACTTGCTGGAGAAGGATGAGAAGCAGAAAAGGCTTTCAGGCTGTACAAACACTGCTCAGCAGTAAGGGAAACATCCCTGAATTAGCAACACTCTTCCCAGCACAAATCTAAAACACATCCCCATATTAGCTACTGTGAAGAAAATTCTCTCCATCCCAGCTAAAACAAACACATTCCTTTAGCACCTGTATGGAAAACAATACATACATGATAAAATTGCTCTCCAGCACATGTACACACAAGGAAAAAATTACCTTTGAAAATTTTGACAGGAAAATTTTAAAAACCACTATTTTATCCCACTCTATGAAATTAGTTAAAAGGAAAGAGGAAGAAAAGCATAAGAGATCCATTGAGCAATACCAGCAACCAAAAATTTATTTTCATGTTTTGCTGAATACCATCATCCCAAAATGGCTTTTCTAATCTGGGGATAGCCCTCCTGACAGCAGCTACAACTTGAATCAAAACTGTGTTTTGAACAAAGCTCTGTTCTGTCCTGATATAAACACTGAAGAATTGTACAAGTTGTAGAATTCTAAAAAAACACTGACAATAAACATCATTATAGCATACACCTCCGTTTCATAGCAATAACTTACCCAGATGTTTCCATCTTGGTGATACGGTTTCCAGTTTCTCCCTGTATCGCTGTAGAGCATCCGATATTGAGTGACCCAGTCGGAGCTGCTGTACCTGCCTTGAGTTGCAATAGCACTGATCTGCTTCCTGTTCCCAAAATCCACTTGCAGCCATTGGTAATGATCACTGTCTGACGGAGACCAACCTCCTGCACCTGTTGTGTAAAAGCAGAATGGAGATTTATATCTCAGGCAGTTGCTTTGATGTGAACTCATTGTGAAAATGCTGCCTGTTGGAAGTCAGCCCAGCTGAGAGGAATAGAATCCCCAAAATTTTGAACACATACAAAAGAAATTTAAGTTCCCATTAAAAAAAAACCAAACATGCAGAACAAACTTTAGCGTAGGCTTTAATTACATTAAGTCTATTGACCTAATAATATTTTTATACAATTACAATGATTTGATGGGATGCCTTTATAAAGCCTTAATTACGGTTTATTACTTTTCGCCAAATTGTAATTTTTTAAGGGTTGACCAATTTTCTGCGAAGTCCCTTTGTCAGAGTAAGGCACAAATCAATAAAAATTTTGGGATTTTCTATGCCTTTTCAATAACTTTTCAAGTTGAAGAGATAATATAAATAAAAAGTGAGGAAACAAGAACAAGTTATCTGCTTTTTTATGTTTCACTATAGAGCACAAACTGAAAGATCTACCAGAAGAATTGAAAAAGGAGCAAATACTGCAAGGCCAGATCCAGTTTTGATCTGCTGGTTGTACAAGTTGTCACATATTACTTTGGCAGATGCCTTACACAAGTGCTGTTGCTCTTTATGGGTCTATGAATTGACAGTAATACTATTAATATTTTTCTCAGCCACTAGACTACATTAAATTGTTCTTAATAAAGAAGGCCAGTGATGCATAGATAAATGTAGTATTGAGAGATTAATGCAATTTCTTATTATGAAATAAAAATATTTGGCGGAAAACTGTATTGGGATTCTTCAGAGAATAATAAAATTTCTCAGATAGATATGATAATGATATAGCTATTGTAATGGTAAGCATTAGGAAATATATGAAAAAACGACTCATCTATCAAAACAGAGAAAAAGTGAAGTATCCTTCTCTTTATAATCATAACAGACATTAAAACACAGAAAACAAAATGTTTACATTTGTTTACAGACTTGATGTGATTTACAGGGGTTTCATTTTCCTTTTTGCTGTGAACCAAATAAATGTCTTGGCACACCATCAAATCATGTAGTCTAGTCCATGGGCCAATTCTTTTGCTTTTAATTTCACTTATAGTCAATTGAAGTCGGAAGCCTTGCCTGCTTGCCAAACAAGCAACTTTGCAATACTGCATCTTATATACTCCCATCATTAGGCGGCAGCATTGCCTCAGTCTTAGAAAACCCTAAAACTCACTCAGCTGCTACAGGTGTTAATGTTTGCAGGTCATTGGACAATTTAATGCTGTCATATCAACAAAATCATCTGATGCCTTATGTGGTTGCCCTTTGTTGTAATTAGAAGTGTAGCACTACACTGATCGCAAATAATTTGTTAAAATTCTCAAAATTTACAATAGATGATTTCTCCTTGCTCTACCCAGCAAAATAAACAGGATGTAAATAAACAAATGTAGGGAATAGTTAAATGCTATTTAAAACATATAAACCCAAAAAAACACCCTTACTGAAAAGCACTTGAAGGAAAAATATTCCCACACATTCCCAAATTCAAGCTAGATCTAGTTTTGCAGAGACTGAGCATTCAAAACAGAATGCAGCTTCTCCATAACTACTATGCATGAAGATTGGAAGAGTTAGCTCTACATCTTTTTTGTAATAGCAGAGATTACGTTTTCTCTTCCTATCCTAATATCCTCATCAAATTGACGTATCTGAGATTGATGGCACACAAAACATAAGAAGCTGGCCCTGTACAAAAGCCATCTTTGTGAAAAAACCCCTTTGGTGGCTACCAAAAAAAAAATAAGGTTCAAATGTGAGCATTTTTACTTTTTTTTATGAAAGACAAAGCTAAACTGTCAATCAATAAAATTTCCTTCATCAATGCAATTGTAGAAAAAGTGTGACATACTAAAATGCTAAGAAGGTTAGAAGAGATAATATGGTTTTTACCATAATGCAAGAGATTTATATTAAACCAAGAATTTTTTTTACACACATTTAAAGGAAAAGACATTAAAGCATAAAGAAATGTAATTTCTTTTTTAGTACATTCATATAACTGAGGCAAGACTTTGGCCTTCTGTAATTGATAAACAATCGTATATTTCAACTAGGTTTCAAAGAGCCTTCACCTACAAATCCTTTGAAAAGTTTGTAAAAGTTGAGTGCTAACATTCCTTTCCTCAGTTGTTTGGATTTTTTAATGTAAGAAGAGCTGGAAAGCATTTTTCACATCATGCTTAAGAAAAGTTACAGAAATGCGACACAATAGTCACATCTAGGCCATGAGATGGAAACAGTAGTTTTGCAAGAGAGACTACTCTATAACAATTTCTAACAAGTAAGAGACAAGATTTTAGTCAATGTTGAAAAGATCAGCAAACTATATTATCCTGTATCTCAGTTTCAGATTTGCCTTCTGGCTTTTCCAAGCAAGTGAAGAAATAAATAGTTGAAAGGATGAAGGAGAAACACACAGCATTACAGCTAAACGTGGTGCTGAGCAGACCAGCATGGTAAAGGAATCGTGGTCAGTCTGAGCGGGCAGGGCAGTCATCAGCCAGTCATCAAAAGCAGCCTGTGAACATCAATTAAATTTGTCCTCTTCCACTTTGATTCACCAAACTGTGTCATCTGGGGGAGATGAGATGACTTTGTTCATTTTGTTGCTGATATATGTAACTTCTAGTGGTTTGAGGATAATTTCTTTTCCTTCAAAATTTTTTTTCAGGTGCATGCTTGAAATAACTTATGAAAATTTGGAATTGCATACAAATTTCCCCACTGTGAAATCTTGAAAACACTCTGAATTCACTGGAGGAATTTAAGTACATTTTTATTTCCATTCCACCTAAGTAGGTACAAAATTCTCACATCCCCATAAATGTGCACATGCTTACTGTTCTGCATATCATTAAATATTGTGCTGAAATATTGTGCTAAAGCCGTATTCTGCTTTTTCACCGGAATACAGAATTTGGTTTGATACTGGATTAGGAAAAGAGGAGTTACTGTTAAATAATATGTTTTGCCTTTTTGAAGGAGTGAGGAATTTGGAAATCAAACCTAATTTGTACAACATGTCCTTATTTTTGAAATAAGCAGAAATTTATGGCCAGTACATTATGAAAGAATAATGAATTATCTTTGGGGAAGGAGCAAAATAACAATATGTTAGTAGTTTACAGGGAATATTACGTCATACTGAAACTAAAGTGGTATATTAAAATTGTTGAATAATTGCTATTCAGAGTTAATATTCACATCTTGGTGTAAACTGTTCATTTTTAATAGCTGTAGGCAATAGCCTGAATTTTATTACATTTATTATTTGCACTTTTTATTGTGGCAGAAAAGTAGGCAATGGATACGTGTTTTTCATATGACGCTCCCTTAATTTCATGTACTGCCTTTTAACAACAAATAGCACAAAATACTATGAAATCAATAGACTTACAAATTGGAAGGAGATTAAAAAATTGTTTTAAAGATACTAAACAGATGCATATAATACAGTTTACATTCCTTATAAAGGTAAGAAGCATTTATGGACCTTTTTGGTAATAAAGGTACAATGAATTCGATTGCAAATATCTGCTTCCTATTTTTATTTTGTGCTGTTCCAGAATTTAATGTGATTAAACATATTCACATATTCAGCAACCAAAATATTTGACCCAGTGAAATGAACCAAGGGAGTCACGAGATACTCTGATTTATACCACATAGCATTCTATACCACACACAGGGCAACTCATTTAAACTTGAGCAAGTATGACTGTACATGAACTTTTTTTTTACAGAGAACTCCAAGTTCAGCAACAGTAAAGTAATCACTGAGCATGTGGCCCAAATATCTTTGAGCATCCAAGAATCTTCCCTGTGCATAAAAGCCTATCAGTTTAGTCAGCATAGCCAGCCAGAACATACCTGTGGTAAAAGGCGGCTATGAAAGATTTCATAAAGCTTAATTTTCAAAACAAGTAATTTGATCTGCTCTTACTGCAGACTGACCAAACTACTGAAACAAACACGACATGTCTAATGCAAAAGACATAAAACTATATATTCTGAATGCTAAGAACTTGTAAAAGTGGAAATGGTTGACAATTTTACACCAAATAAAAATGGTTGCTATCGAACAGTACTAGCTTCATTACAAGAGTTGAAGTTCAAAGGCTTATTTTAAAAAAAAAAAAATTATGAATATTCCAACATGTTTCCTGTTTTATTGCATTTTATTCCACAGATTCATTCTGTGGAACAGAAAGCAGCATGAAAAACATAGTTTATCTCTGAATGACACATGCACAGTATATTTCAAGGCATATAAAGAATTCAAGTAAATGTGGGCCTATTTTATCATGTATAATTTCTTCCTTTCTATTAATTACATCTTTCAGCTCCCTATTCAAAGTTAGGGAGTTAGTTACCTCCCATTTACTGCACACAAAGACAGCCAACGTGATGAGTTAGCCTTACTTTCTTATCATTCCCCACGATGAATTGTCAGCAAGCAACAAAGCTAGGGTAGGCTCACAGGTTTTATATTTTTATCTGAACTGTCATACAATAATGAGTTTACAGATCCATAAGAAGAGGAAAACTGATGATTTTTTAAAATGTCTGTTCTATTTCAGTTAGAAATAATTCTTTTGAAAATTTGGGACTTTCATTTTCATTCATAATGAAAACTAGAAACATTATTTGCACAGAAAGTATCCATTCTTGTTTTATCTTACTTGTTTATTACTCCCTACTTCAAATCACAAAATTAAAAATACCAATACTGCAGTAAGTCTAGTGTTCTACTCTTTCCAAATCAGTAATAAAAAAGTTTCAATTACATGAATTAAAAAGAAGAGGATCCTTACTCAGAAATTTAATTAGAAATCAAATTATAGACATAAGATGTAGGTTTTGGGGTAATTACAATTCAGGGGATTATTTAATCTAATCATAGAAAAACTCAATATGTTTTCAGCAAGGAAAAAAAATATGCCTTTTTTAATAATTAAGTAATAATAGTCTGAAACATTCCTAGAGTTTGAATCATCTTATTTTTATGAGAAAACCACAACATAATCTTTCAATGAAAAATAACACTTTCTAGGTCACTGCAATAGCATGAAATCAATACCGTTTGACACCTTGCTATTTTCCAAGATATTGCTTGTCATTCTGCTACAGAAAAGATAAATCAAGATCAAAAAGAAATCTTTGAAATACTGAGATCATTCATTTACTGCACTTCAGAGAAAATATGGGCAGCCATTTTCTACAGTACCTAGGAAAAAATGTAAGAGACCCAAGCTCCTAAATGGCATAAATCTACTTGCACTCTTTGTCACTATTGTAGTTAAGTAGGACACCACTGGACATTTTCATTTTTGCCTTGTCTTCCTCTGTCCACTTTATAACACAGTGTAGATAAAGACATTACTCGGAGAAAATAAGATGCTTTACAGCATGAAAGGATGTAGAGTTATTGGAATAAGTCTAGAGGAAGTCACAAAATATTCTTGAGGGCTGGAGCACATCTCCTATACGGACAGGCTGAGAAAGCTGGGATTGTTCAGCCTTAAAAAGAGAAGGCTTTGGGGTGAACAAATTCACCCTAGTCTTCCGGTGCCTGAAGGGAGTCTACAAGAAAGATGGGGAGAGACTTTTTCCTAAGGGTGTGTAATGATAGGACAAAGGGAAATGGCTTCAAACTGAGAGAGAGTAGATTTAAGTTAGACATTAGGAAGAAATTCTTTACTGTGAGGTTGGTGAGACACTGCAACAAGTTGCCCAGAAAAGCTGTGCCCCATTTGTGGCAGTATTCAAGGTCAGGTTGAAGAGGGCTTTCTGGTCTGGCAGAAGGTGTTGAAACTAGATGATCTTTAAGGTCCCTTCCAATCCTGGAACTCTGCAGTGGGTCTAGTCACATTGGGAAAAGTTATGCTTATGCTTTAATCTTGGATGATTAAAGACTTCGCACTTCAAGCTGCCTTGGGGGAGGGTAGCATTTGCCATGTGCGCATTTACCGCATTTACCATTTACTCTGTTGCTTGACAGAGTCATCCAACAAAGATGCTTCAGCCCTCTTATAGGGCTTCACTTCTAATTGAAACAATCTTTTCCTGATACTGGCGCAAACAAACATTTATTTCCTTATCATAAACAGCATGCATTTATTTCTTGTATCCATCTGCTGTCCTAGCTAAATTTGGATTTATAATTCATTCCCCATCTTCAGGGTAGGATTTACTTTTGCATTTTTGAAAAGCTCTTCTTTTTAGCACATGCAGGGATGCATTTGCAGATAAGACCATGCAAAACACCGATGATGGGAAAATAATGAACATTTGGCTCCGAGAAAAGCAAAGGTTGATATTTAGAAGGTAAAAAAACCTGAGAAAATAGCAGCATGAGAGAAGAAGAGAACAAAGATGATGACTAGATATCTTCTTCTCTAGAATTTACTATTAGAATTTACCCCAAATCAAACCATATTTACTAAAAACTGGCAAATGAGATCCAATCTTTGACCTGCATATCCATGAGTTTCAACAGCTTTCTTGAAGTGCAGCCAGAATCAGGAGACAGGAAGTTCTAAAGCTCTCTATAAAATACATTTAATAAAATTCATTTTGCAGGGGTGGAAGATTAGAAAGATCCAATATTCATTCCTCAAACTAGCCTTCCTTCTTAGCAGCTGAAAGATGCAAGACTATAAAGGGGTATGCTTCTCATTTTTTAAACTATGTAAAACAACTTTTTTTTCCTATTTTAGTGGAGGAGCATAAGGATCAGCCCTTATTCACTTTAGCAAATATTTTTTTGGACATTCTTAGACTAATTTTAGAGGACTTGCCTTCTAGTAAAAAAATAGACAGGGTCTATATATGTAAAAAACCCCTAATTATATTTCTTTAAATTATTTCATTTTCATTTAAAAACCTCAATGTTAAAAGTAGAAATTACCCAAGGGATAACAGTAGTTATCAGGATACAGTCCACATAGATCTTTTTTGAA
Organism: Polioptila caerulea; assembly: GCA_013397295.1. Lineage (NCBI taxonomy): Eukaryota > Metazoa > Chordata > Aves > Passeriformes > Certhiidae > Polioptila > Polioptila caerulea. The sequence continues at coordinate 301,310 of VYXF01010885.1, read as the reverse complement.
AGAACATTAAAATCACCATAATATTTTTTAAATCCCAATAGATCTTTCTTACAGTAAATGCAATTAAAATAAATCCCTTGATGTAGTGTCTGCTTCTTAATACCCACTGCTTCCTAATATATCTTAACTGAGCACACACCACATATGAGGGAATGAACAGTCAATCTGCCCTAAGGAACTGTAGTGATATCTAAAAAAAAATTGATGCAAAAGAGATCTTGTTGTCATTCACAGTTGTCAGGCTCAAAGTAAGTGGAAAAAAGTCAGAAACCTAAGGAGTCTCACATCCTGAATTCACTGTTGGGGAACAAACACTTTGCAGCTTTGGTTATTTTAATGAACACATCACTTTAAAGTATGCCTTTCCCATCTGTTCTGCTTTCTAATTACATATGCAAAAAAAAGCTCATTCACAACTGCATCCTAATGGAATCGTAAACAAACCTTGGATGAGATTTAAATATTCTGTGCGCATCATCTGTATTCAAGGCATCAAGCAGCTTCCTCTCCATGAGGCGTTTTCTTGTGTTTTAGGCAGAAAGTTGGGGCAAGGCAATGGATTGCTGCACCCAGGCATACAAATCCCTTGCATACAAAATAACCACAGGAACCTACAAAAGATGAGGTAGAGAGATCTCCCTTTCCTCACATCACCTTTGCAAGTACCATGACACAAATCTCTCATTGTTTGTTTATGCATTGTAGCCCCGGGATTTTCCTGATATCATATGACGGGGATATGATATCAGGTCATATCCCTGTCAAGAACTAGCAAGTTAATGGAGAACAGATGCTACCTCTGCAGTGTCTGTGCTGAGCTATTGAGCTCAGATATCCAAGATTTTATTGATGGCCAGATCACAAACAGTAAAGTTTTACTGATTGTGATTGAATAGCATTTAAATCACTTTAAAATACAGATACAAGCTCAACATGCAACAGTTGTGATCCTTCCTTGGTAGAGATGCCAGAGAAAAAGGAATTAAGGAATCAGAACCTGATTGATACCATTTCAATAGCAATAAGATGCCTAAACACTTTAGTCATCTAAGTCATCTCCTGTTCCCATTAGCTGAGCCCACAAATTGATGGAAGGCAAAGCTGAATTACTGAATGGTTTTCTTGCTTATCTTGGTTGATATTTCTCCTTCAAATGATTGTACATGAAAAATGATTAAGTGATGTAATTCTGGCTTACATATCTTGTTCTCCCTTGAAATGCCCTGCTCATGGGGTACTCCCTCCACGTCTTTCAGGCCCTTAAAGTGTCTTAGCCCAGAAAGTGGAAAAAAAACCCACCTAACCTGGCTCCTGACATTGAAAACAGTAGTTCTGAAGTCCCGCTCCCTAATGATTGCTTAGAGTCAGCCTTTGCTGGCTGCTTCTGATCTTTGCAACACCCACTTGGGCTCAGCTCCTGGGCTGCTACAGCATTTGAAGACTGCACTCTTTCCTCTGTTACTCTTTTTACATTTCTACCAGTTTGTTTTTTGTACTGCTGTTGTTGTGGTTTGGGGTCTTTAGTTTGCTTGGTCTTTATAAGGTTCTTCTTTTGAGATTGGCAAGAAAAAATCCATTCAGGAATATATTCAGATTGAAGACTCTTCCCTAGTGTTTCCTATCCAGCCTAAACCTGCTTTTCCTCGGTACATTTTTCCATCTGCTCAGAATGTCAAACTTGAATTCCCATTTTACAGGAATTTATGAGAAGCTGGTCTCAACCCAAATGGTGGTGATTTCTCAGAGATCAAAATTGTTAATAAAGCAGTCTGAAATGTTCTTTCCTTCTTGAGTGGTAAAATCACAGAGCGTTTTGATAATTTTCCACAAAAAATTATAAATGAAGCTAACAAATTTTCATAAAGAGGAATAAAATTATTGAAAGCAAAAAATGAAATCAGCCATTGCAACTGAAATTTTCTGAATAGCCAGAAACAGTTTTGTGAATTTTGTGCATTTTTTTTCCATATGCAAATTGCCGAGAAAATTACATTATCCTCTTATTTGTGTCAATGTAGTATTGACCCAATCCTGAGAAAAGGACAGGACTCTTGCCTATACACCACATTGATTAGACACTGCTTCCAAGTGCTTTGGCAAATCATACGTTGCTCAAGATACCACAGGAGCTCTGATAGCATCAGTGCCATGCAGGAATATAAGCTGCCACTACTGCTCAATCTGTCCTAGTACACGTACTTAATTCTTCTGCCTTTCTTTCAAGCAGGAGCACAGAATTGTGAAATTTTGAGAGATGACTTTTGAAATCTAATATACAGCTGATTCAAGGTGTTTGTGGCATTTTCTGTTTTAGCAAAGTTAAAAGATAATTACATTTTTTGACAATGCATCTGTTGCAAGCAGTACTGAGATCCTTATCCTTCCTCTATATTAAGAAAATATATTCTGTTTTTAAAAATTACTCTGTACAACATCCATTTTGGTGATGAAAGCTCATATTATGCCTTTTATTTTGCTAATAGCTAAACATTTATTGATATCACATGCAGAGCTGCAACAACGTCAGAGAAATAATTTTCTTCTTTATTTTAACTTGCAAAATAATATATTAATTTTAAGACAGAACTATACTACAGTAGAATTCAACTTTTTAGGGCAGCAATTTGCCTGAAGGATATGGGAAACTACTAATAAACAATGAGGATTCCCTAATGAGTTCAGACTCCTTGGAGTCAAAACATAGTGCTGTATACAAAAATCATTATAATCATGTGAGACTATACAAGGGGGGAAAAAAAGCCAGCAGAAAATGTTATAACACTAATAAAAGTATCAGTGTTCTTATCAGTGGCATCAAATGTTAATATACCCTCATGGGATTAACTAATCTGATACATTTTAGACACTAATCATGGTAAGAAATTCTGCTAGGATTTTTATTCAATATAAATTAATGAGAGCTCAAAATTCACTCAGCAGAGCATTTCAAAAATTACACTATAATAAATTAAAAGCCCCAAATGCACACTCCAAGCCTTCTTTTTAAAATTTTAACCCACAGAAGGGACGAGAATATGGAAATGTTAGCTTTACAGTAGGAAGGTTCAGCATACGTAGTCTGGGGGAGGATTCAAAGCAGGATTTAACTTCAGGTGTCCTGAATCATCCCCACTTCTCCCCCTGTCTCTGTTAGCCTTTTAACACTCTTAGGACAACATGGGTCCCTAGGCAGAAATTAATCTCTCTGCAATTTCCACACTTTACATTCAAGCTCTTCAGGCTACAGATTGAAATGCTTGTTCTGAATGTATTTTTTTCAACACTGTCAGTCAAGATTCAACACTGCTGAGAAGATCAAGGAACTTTTGCATGTCTGGACTAATTGAATATACCCATTCTCCCTACAAAAGGAAAAAAAATCCCACCACAAACAGTTAGACTGCAGATTGGGCCTAAGTAATTTCTGGTGGTACAGAGCAGCAGTTGGCAGATGAAGAAACAGCCACAGCTACAAAAAGAGTATTCAAGACAGAAATCATCTAACTTGGTGGAAACAATGCCAAGGCAAGAAAAGACCTAACTGAGGATAAAAATAGCTTTAGTTTGTGTGTGTGTAAGCTACTGTAACACATCATTTGCTTCACAAAGACAACTAAGAAAATAAACAGTATTCTAAATTTTATGAGGAATGTTGTATTGCTAAAGCTGGTAATTTCTCCCACTTCAACATAAATGCACAATTAGGGGTTCCATCCCCATAGAGCTTGCTGCTCTGACCTTAGATAAGTTACATCATTCTCTTCTTGAACAAAGCAGTTATTCACAGTTTTTCCTGCATGCTGAAACAAGCAAGTCTTACTAACAGTCTTCAAGGAAATTTCCATCTGCTGAGCCTGGACGAGGAAACAGTACTGCAGCTCAAGCTAAATTGTCTGGGAATATCCTTGCAACTGTATGACAGTTTTCCATGCTCTCCTGATTCACTTTTATATTGCAGAAAGCCACTTATCACAAACAGTTAGTTTCTCTGCTTTCAGTTACATGGATATGATTCCTACTGAAGACAGAGGGATTTTCCTTATGGCAGAAGCCCAGGAAATATGTATGCGGCAAGAGCTTCTAAAGCACTAAAGCAGCTAAATCACTACTTCTGTAAAAATTGAATCCTATGATTATTGTGCTATAAAAATGTTTTAAACAGGCAAAACCACACGGCTTAAGAGAAAGTGAGATATGATAATTCTATCTGTTATGGTTGGAATATAGATTTAAACACAGGTTTTTAAAAAGAAAGAAAGAGAAAAAAATATATGCTATTAATTTTGGGTTTAAAAGCATCTTATCCCTTAACTTAGCTTCTGTTTTGACAATACTAATTAAGCATCAAAAAATCACAGTCACTTATGAGATCTAGCCAATGCTTAGGAATCCACTGCAACTATTTTTCTCTTTTAGTTTTTTTTTATTACTATAATGAATTTCTTTTTCCTTATTAGTAGAAGCAAAATATCATTTGGAGAACAAAATTTTATTTGAAGCAAATTTGTCACAAATGTTTACAATAAAAACATTTATGTCTGTAACATATATTAATTTGATCTATCAAAATGTATAATATATCATGAAGTTATTCCTGATACACTCTAGAAAACTCGGTTGACTGCATCCCACTGTGCTGCCCTTCCAGCAGGTGTCAGAGATTAAAATTTAGCCTGAGAATGAAGGTATTCAATCTGGAGACATTCCCAATTTGTTCAAAGAATATGGCATCCACTTTCTCATCCTAATTTTTTGGATTGTAATACATTCCTGCCAAAATTTCACCTCTTACCAGCTTCTCCTTGGACCCTGACACACAATGTCTCAATGGCAGGCCCAGCTCTACTTTCCCAGTCTGTGTGTATTTGTGTGCACCACTTTAGAGGTATCTCTTTGATTTGTTTTCCTCCTCCTGATGTATCTTGTTTTTGCAGCTTTTGTTTTCCAACTCTAGACACCACTTTCCCATTCAACTGGGGGTCATAATTTTCCTGTGCTATCCTAAATTCAGTGGAGGACCAAAAAGGTAAGGAGGTAGAGCATTCATCCTGTGAGGAGAGACTGAATGACCAGGCCTTGTTCAGCCTTGAAAAGAGAGGAGATGAGATGAGGAAACATTGTATGATCTGACTGTCTTACACAGGCTAAGGTATTTCACATCATTAAGATCATAAAAAAGGGCCCAACTCTCTAAAAGCTTTCCTATTCTCCTTAAATAAAAACCTCTAATCTACAGGGATTCGAATCTTTCCTGAAATTATGTTGCTAAATTTGCCATGCTAGGTATTATTTCTGTCCTAGAAAACAACTCAATAATAAATTCTCATGGTTTTGCACGCTTGTTTTTTTATTTTACCTTTAAAAAAAATTGCTCTGTATTGCATAATCAGAACTAGCAACTATTCCCTACATCAGAATAATACATTAATTTTCCATATGACATTGTCCTCTACTGATTCATTATATCACTTCATATTTCTTTAAAATTCTTGATATTGGAAACTCTTACTGCCATAGAAGTGGACTTCTTCAATTTTCATATTTTCCTGCCTGATATCTCATGGTCAACAATCTCCACTTTTTTTCTGAATAGCTACTTTTGAGGAGTAATAGGATTGCCCCACAAAACCCCCCAAAATACACAAAAACCCTCCAAAAACGAGCCTCCAGAGACTGAGAAACATACAGTGAATTTCTTGCATTCATTCTGGAAGAAGAAATAGAAATGGGCACAAAAAGAGCAGAAAATTAAAAAATAAGATTTAAAACTCTTGTCTTGTAAAGGAAGTTATGGATTAACACCATGGATTTAAATAAGAAAATTTCTAAGTAAAACGATGTTTATCACAAAATATTTTACCAATAGATTCACAATGAAATCAGTTAAATGGGACTAGAAAATATATCATGTTTCATTTGGCTGTCATTTGCTTGCATCAGTGCAAAAATACTACAGTCGCAAAAATAAGAGATGGTTCAGCTTGTCCTATAACAGATGCAACATATTTTGCTATCTTTATCAATATTCTGCTACAAGGTCTAAAATTCTGCATAATGTTCTTACAGCTCATTGTATTGAGTAATGTCATTATCTGCACAATCTTGTGTCACCTTAGAGGAGACAGAAGGGCATCTTGTAGAACCAGAAAATGAGCTCAGCAACATGCAAGATCAAGTGTTGGGTTTACAAACTTGTTTAAAGATCTGAAAGCCAAGATAGCTGTGATTTAATAGTCTTCATCAAAGATCTGAGAGAAAAAAAACCAAAAAACCAAAACCAAACATACTTGATTCCTAATCAGCAAAACAACATGGAGAAGTATTCTGGACACAACATTCCTCAGGGGCTAAGGTTTCTACCTGTCTTTATTTGCAGACTTGAAGTTCTCAGTTATCTCTCTCCTGGCACAATGCACATTTGGATCACAGCCAAAATTTTAACATTCTTAGCTCTTATTATAAAACTCATTGAATCCACAGTAACTAAAATAGTTTTAGTTGCCACTGATTTTCTCCCGATTTGTACAACTTTGCCAGACAAACTAATGTTTAAGGCTAGTGTTGCCAAGCACCATGGAAAATGATCAAAAACTGTAACTTGTGTCATGTCAATATCCCTGGAGCTACACTGATCTGCTGAAGGATTACATGCAAGACAGAACATATTGTGTTACACTCTATCATGCCAGATCTGCAGTGACAAGTTTCTTCAACACTAAAGCTGAGTTTCTGAAGTGACAAGACTCAGGAACCAAGCATCTGCAAAATCTCCATGTACATTCCAGAATTCCAAAAGCACAACAATTTTGATTATTATTTTTTAATCAGGCACACTGCACACTGCCACAAACTTAACAATGCCTCTACCACAGCCATCAGCTTTTTAATGGGTTACAACCTTTTAAAATTTTTCTTGGTGATCTCTCTATGATGCGATGTCACTTTCCATTAGCAGTGAAAAACTGTTGATGGAATTTGGTCATGGAAATGTCTGTGACACAGAAGGTACCAGTATTGCAATAGATTAAACAAGTCCTTTTTGGTGAAGATAAATTACCACACAGCATCAAATGCAAACAAGCTGCTAAAATCTTCTCACCTGTGAAAGAATCCTTCCCATGGGAACAAGATTTGTGAGAAAACTCAAGTCCTTAACCTCCTCATCCAGAGAAGGAAATTTGCTTTTTGTATCTACAAAGCGCAAGTATCTTTATACATCCTCCCCATCCCCACCCATATCCAAACTTTATTTTGCTATTAAACTGAATTTCTGGGCACTTCCAGGGACTTTATTGACTGTGTCAAATCACCAACAAAGACCAAATTTTCATGAGAAAATCCTTCTTTTTTATAGGGGGATAATTGCTATAAAAGGTTAACTTTATAATTTGGAGTTTACCTCTTTTATTTAGCATGAGCTCCTCTTTCAAATGATTTCTTAGATAAATTGGTGAGCTTCATTTTATAGCTTTATCTATCTATCTGATGAAGGAAATTTGATGCTTAGATGCTCAGTTCTATATAGTAGAAGCACATTATATACTTTCAAGCAAATATAGTTAAAAAGAACAATATAATCCCTCTGGGAATAAAAAGAAATCAAATGCAGACATGGTACATTAGCTTAATAAAATCCAGGAAAGACATTTACGAACTCTTAGCCCTGAGGGTCCCTTTAGGAACAAACACAAATGATCCTGTTTTTTACATAATCTTCCCTCACTAGCACTATCCACTCTGCAACATATCTTTTTAACTTGAAACAGAGAGTGCTGTGACAGCTACACTTTAAAGTGTATCTTAATTTGTTAAGAGAGTTTTCTGAATTAGCTCTGTAGCCACTTAGCATGTCAATGTAGCTTTGTTTGAACCGATCTGAATTCATGTTACTCCTACCTTATATTTTCTATGTAAATTATAAAGAAAAAAGACTGACAATGAATATTAATTTTGAGGAATTAGGGATTTTAGAAAAGTTAAGATTATAGCTAGAATAGATGTTGCTGTGTTAGCTAAAGAAGACAGATAAGATTTACGCAGCAGAAGCCGGATCTTAGATAAGATATCCTGGATCTAGTAACTCATTGCTTGTCAATTTTATGGAAAATAGCCAGCTTTACTATAATAGGAAACAGACTGAATGCAGGAAACTGCAAATTCTACTAAGGATTCGTTTGTCACGAATACCCTGAAAAGGTAAAAAGGTCAGAGCGAGGAAGACTTAGTTTACTTCATGATTTTAATTGATTCTTCATAAAAAAGACCCCTGACTCATTTCAGGAAACAAACCACGCATGCTTAATAGCCTCCTTGCCAATTAGCATATGAAGCAGAGAAGAGGAAATGACAAGGGTACGAATATGCATTTGTATTTTGTATATTCAACATTTTTGTACATAAAAGCTTTGTAATCACCTATTACACTTTGCAGTGTGCATTAGGGAGATATCCCACGCACTGCCCGGCCGTAATAAATATACACTTTGTAACACCAAACTGTTAGAGAGTCTTTGTCTGTTAATAGATGGACATTGATATTAGATCAATATTCTTATTTCTTTAACTCAACACTGTCTCCATTAATATTAAGAACACAAAGGGATTTCTGTTCTAGACTTGCCTGGAAAATTAATGAAATTTAGGGGTTCAGTTTTCTAATATACATTTACAAATCTCTCTTTTTGCCTCTTTTCAATTTATATATAATAATATACAATATTATATATAATAATATAACAATATAATCATCAACAGTTTAGCTAATTCCTATTCAATTTTCCAAAACACTTACAATTTTTTTCATCTTTAAAATCTTTAGTTTTCCTTTGTGTGGAGTAGAAAGTGGGAACATATTTTAAATATAATTTTGTCAGAAAGTTGCATATATTAATTATTTAAAACTCTGTCAATACTAACTAATACTACTACTATTGATCAACATTAAAACTAAATCTAGGCATAATTTTTTAAATTAACTCTTTTTTAGATTCCACATTCAATGCATTCAAAAAATATTTTCTTTGGCTGGTACTGTTGATAGTTTAAAGTCATCTGTAAAAGCAGCCTATATTATATTTCCAGTATCAACTTTATATTTTAAATTATGCTATCAGCATCTTTTGGGACACTATTATGGGTTTTGCAGATTTCTGTATCATAAGATGGAATTAACAGCATTTGTCTGATACACAAAGAGAAAGCAGAATACTTAATAGTACCACCTCTGCTGGGCAAAGTCTTTCTGCAAAATACTAACAATGAGCTTACAGTGTTATGAAAAAGTAATGCTTATATTTAATTCAAAATTATCGAAACAAACCAGTCAGTTTTTAATTGTTATAGATAAAAAGTACATATTTAATTTTTTTTCTGTAACACATTCCAGCACCCTGACAGAAAGCTGAAATCTCACAATGCTTTTTATTACTCTAATCAGCAGCTTCTTGTTCCTTAGTTGTGATATTTGGAACTCTTTAAATTTCTTAGGGCAAATTTGCAAGATAAAAGCCAAGATTACAGCTTTCCACTTGCTTGCTTGTAATGTGATATATGGTAAGTCTCTAAAATAATTGCAAGCACTTTTATAGCTAAGCTTTCAGCTGTGTTTCATGAGGTGTGTTAGACTATGGAAACAATCTATTTTTGCTGTTATGCACCAGCTAAAAAATGTGGCAACCTTCTAAACAAGGAGAAGAAAAGCTTGCCATTGACAAAAGCCTTAAAATGAGATAACTTCTCTTTTCAAGGAATAGAAGATGGAGAGAAAAGAGACGGCTCTTTTCAAGTGACTAGAAATGATGTGATTTAATGATTCTGATAACGCCCAATGCTCTTATCAAACCAAAGAATTATTTTATTTTTCTTATCTCTGCTAACTTACGAAATTGTTTGTACTTTTTACTTCATAATCCCAACATTTATTTTTCAATAAACTCTGAACCTATGCCAATAGGTTAAATCAATTTATTTTGAGGTCTCTCCTGTGTTTTTTTCTGATTTGCCATCAACTTCCCCTGTTCGTTTAAACTTCTTGCCTTTGTAGATGAGTCTAAGGCTGAAAGCGTTGCAATCATCCATAAAATTAGATAAACCTGTAGATTCCCCCAGCAAACCCTGTCATTGAGACTTCAGTCTCATGGAGGGACTAGCTGTAAGGGAACAAGATCAGAGCACAAGAATTGCCATATCACACCTAGTGAGCTGGTAAACTAGCAGATTTTTCTCAAAGGATGCCCATTAACACCTCTTTATAAGGAAGGTGCTCCAGCCTCTACTTCAATTGCAGAAAAAGCATTCCCTGTGAAGTTCTCACTGCAATCCCTTAATTTAAGTCTAGTGTAAACCTGAGAACTGAAATGTTTAAAAATATTTTTTTGCCAATTGCTACCCAGTTTCTGGTGTCTCTGCTTTGATCCCCATGTATGGAGCTCCTTTCCAGATGATTTTAGACATGGTTCACCAGCCATTGCTGGTCAACATGTTGGCAGCTGCCTTGGCTGAATTACACTTAATTTGCTCTTTCAAGATAAGGCAAAAACTAAAGCATCATCACTGCTGCGCTTAACATCATATATTACGTGCATAATATGCAGAATTTGGTTTTGCCTAGAAACTAGAAGTTTATTAAAGCAACTTTTAGAGGAGGCTCACAATAATTAGGCTCATAATTAACAGCTTCTCTGGTCTCTCAAAACCTGTTATTTTTTAAACTCAGCATTCAACATTTTCTTCTTGATAGCTGAGTACCATTTTAGCCTAATTAAGAAACGAATCAATCACAATTATAAAAGAAAAAACATCTCCCCTCCTCAAAAAAAAAAAAAAAAAAAAGAAAAATTCTCACCTGGAAACTAATATATATAAGAAACAATCACCACAATTTATTCAAAATGTTTTATGGGGGGTGTTGCTGACCAGTTTCTAAAGCCACCAAATCAAATATTCCAGTACTGACTTTGGCTGAGGATTTTATTATAGAAAACAGACTACTTCTCGATACTGAAGAAAGCAAAGCAATTCAAGTACTATCTCCTGTTGTATATATTAAACATTTTGGCTTTAAAAAGAAACATCCAGTTTTTATATGTTCTACATTTGGCAGAATGTCAGCTAAAGTCTCATACAGCACTATGCAATACACAAGTTTTCAACAAAAGCACACTGCCCTGTTTCACTAAGCAATAATCTTGTTTGCTTATCTTTTTACAACATTACTCAATGTCACCTGACTATTCCTTCAAAACTGAGGTGTCATCATATCATCCAGTCTATACTAGCAAAACCAAGGAAGACAGAGATACCTACAAGATAACTTATTCCTGATCTATAAATATTATTTAATTATTGACTTGATCAAGTGCCTATTTTTAAATACCAGAGGACCCTTTGATCCTTACAAAAATCAAATAATTTCTGACAACTTTCTTAACTAAAGCAAAATTAGCTCACTGGGAGCTGAGTTTTTAAAAGCCCAGTAGGAATGCTAAATTTGATGGTAGTCAATACTGAAAAGCAAAGACATCTAAAAGACAACTTTTCAAAAAGAAGATTTCAAGCAAGCTAGCTTTTAATTCTTTTTCCCCATTGCTTATCACATTATACAGACCCATGATTCATAGAAGAGACAATTTATCTAACATTGAGTGACTTGGAAAACTGACCATTCAAACAAATTTTATAATAAAGAATATAAATCTGTCCTAAAAGAAATAAAAATCTGTCCTAGAAGCAGTCAGAAAAGTTTAGGGCTCTCAAAAGAAATTAGTTCTGTTATGGATGGAGTGTATCAAATTCGTTCATTTAATAAAAAAATAGTTAATACGTTGTAACCTTTGATAAAAGTAAAAAGTATCCAAATGCTGTATGTTATAACCTTGTCTAAAAGCTAGCTCACCTCACAGTCAAGGTACCCCGCCCCATAATCACCCACTAAGTACCGAAACCACCCGAGCAAAGGAGCCATTGTGCCAGGCCAGAGAAAACCCGGGGCCCACCTAGAAGACGATTCCTCAAAGGGAGATTGATATCTGTCTGGGAGTGAGACCAGAGAGAATTCATCACCAAACTCAAATGCAAAGGATTGTCCAGAAGAAATTGATCTAATCAGGCATGGACTCATACTCAAAGGTAAAGGACTTCCCGGAGAAGGAGAATGCAGGAAGGAGGAGATCCAAGAGGAGCTGAACAAGATATTGAGAACGCACAGAAATTCAAACTAACTCCGAAATTGGCATTGTCTTAACATTGTCTTAGCAGAGGATGACGTCTGAATATTTCAGGAGAGAGAAAGAAACAAAGGAACTCTGGCCCTAGGCTAAAAAAACTGTATAAAACCTGGACTCCGAGACCAGACGATTGTGAACCCCGCCAGACCACTGTGACAGGGGCAGAGGTCTCAGTTCACCCAGCGCTTGAGCGTTGTCTTACCTTATTGTGGCTAGCAAAATTTGTGATTCCATTAGCTAAATAAATCCTGTTCGTTTTTTTCCCTAATTTGGCTCTCGCAAATTATTGATTTGGCCTGATTGAATCACCATCTATAACAGTTCATTGTTGATATTCATTTATTTCTTAGCTGGCTGCCAAACTCCCAAAGATGTTCAATATAGAACAATATTTTCCTACATGAAATATATATTAGAGCCAAAAAAAAAAAGTATGGATCATTTCAGAAGACAAAAAGCAGTGCAGATAGCAGGAGGAAAGGTATAAATCACTATTAACATTTTTTTTTTTTCTGAGCATTGTTTGGTCCTTAGCTGAACTCCAGCACAACAAATCTTCATGCAGAGAACAATGCAGAAAGTATAACTTTGTCTATAGCTATATCTGTGTCATCTGTTTGTTTCAGCATAAGTATACTGTTTCTTAATTACACCAACAGTTTGTCACCTTGCAGTGTTATAGTCACCTGACCATTACAAAATCAACTAGGTTGGAAAAGTTCTTTGATGTCATCAAGTCCAACCTATGCCCCAATATCACCTTGTCAACTAGATCATGGCACCAAGTGCCACATCTAGTCTTAAATATCACTGGGATGGTGACTCCACCTGGGAAGCCCATTCAAATGCCCAATTATTATTTTTTTATCAACAGTTACTTCTTAATGTCCAGTCTAAAAGTGTGTCCTCTTATCTTCTCACTGGTTACCCGGGAGAAGAGACTGATCTCCACTTGACTACAGTCTGCTTTCAGGCAGTTGTAGAGAGTGATGAAATCTCCCCTGAGCCCCCTCTTCAGACCAACAACCCCAGCTCCCTCAGCTGCTCCTCCCACAACTTGTATTCCAGATTCTTGTATTCCAGATTATTCCTCAGCTTTGTAGACCTACTCTGGACATATTTGAGCACTTCAACATCCTTCCTAAACTGGAGGGCCCAGAACTGGACACAGTTCCAGTGCTGAGTATTGAGAAAGAATTACTTCCCTTCTCCTGCTGGCCACAGTTTCTGACACAGGCCAGGATGCCATTGGCCTTCTTGGCCATGTGGGCACACTGCTGGCTCATGTTCAGCCAGCTGTCGACCAATACCTCCAGATCCCTTTCCACCTGGGCACGGTCCAGCCACATTGTCCCCAGCCTATAGTGTTGCAGGAGGTTATTATGGCCAAAATGCAGGACTTAGCACGCAGACTTATTAAACTTCATGTTGGTTGTTATAGACAAGGCATATCAAATTCGCTCGTATGATTTCAATATGATTTATGTCATATCGGTTATGTGTAAGGTTGTATTGGAATTGTTTATTAAAATGTAGCTTTTAGGTTATTTCCTTAAAATGTAGCTTTTAGGATTTTCTCTGTATTGTAACCACTGAATAAACCTAGTAAAAACACTATCAGACTTCGCTGAAGGCAGTACTGGATAGACGAAGCTTCGCCTGAAAATACCTGACAAATAGCGCTGATACCAGAAAACAAGAGGGCTATTGTGTCAACCGGGAGAACCGAGACACGCCTAGGAGCCACTAATCTGAAATGAAACTGAATAAAGATTGTATCAAAATACAGATGCAAACAGGGTGATCTAGGGGAACTGATGTGATTAAACATAAAATTTACTGAGTTCCCAGCAAAGGAAAATACGAAGCCTACACACATGCAAAAACCTTCCGGAAAAAGAAGAATGCAAGAAGGAGGAGACCCGGGAAGAAATTAACCAAACATCCAAACTGTACAGAAATTTAAACTAACTCGGGAGTCAGTATTGTCTCAACATCAGACTCAAAGGATGAAGTCAGAATATTCCAAGAAACAAAAGAGTTCCTGGCCCTAGGCTAAATAAACTGTATAAAACCTGAGCGTGGCGAGCAGAAAATTGTGAACCTCACCGGACTACTGTGACAGGGGCAGTGTCCTGGTTCATCCGATACTCGAGTATTGTCCTAAATCTCCCGTGGCATAGACTCTGTCATTTTGTTTCGCTGCTTTCCTTTTTGTTCATTTAATTGGCATAAGACTCTGTCATTTTTTTCTTTAATTGTTAAAATAAATTTTGTTACTTTTTTTTAATTGACTCTCAAAATTTTATTGATTTGGCCTGACCAGGGCACCATCCATAACATTGGTGGACTCAGCCCATTGATCCAGCCTGTCTAGTTCCCTCTGCAGAGCTCTCCTACCCTCCAGCAGATCAACATATGCGCCCAGCTTGGTGTCAATTGCAAATCTGCTAACAGTAGACTTCATCCAGATAATCAATAAAGATGTTAAACAGGACTGGGCCCAACTCAAAATCCTGGGGAACACCACTGCCCACCAACTTGATGCAGCACCATTCACCACTCTCTGGGCCTAGCCATCCAGCCAGTTCTTAACCCAGTGAAGGGTGCTCCTGTCCAAGCTGTGGGCTGCCAGCTTTTCCAGGAGTGTACTGTGCGGGACAGTGTCAAAGGCCTTGCTAAAGTCCAAACAGACAACATCCACAGCTTTTCCTGCATCCAACAGCAGGTCCCCTGGTCATAAAAGAAGATCAGGTTGGTCAGGCAGGACCTGCTCATCCTAGACCCATGCTGGCTGGATCGGATTGTCCTGTACGTCCTGTGTGATATATCCTATATCCATCCTTCCTGCAACCCTTTGTTTTTAAGAGCTGTTTCCCAAGGCAGTCTCCAAATCAGTCTCTTGAATAAGCCAAAGTCTGCCCTTTGGAAGTCCAGTGTAGAAGTTTTGTTGATGCCTCTTGTTGTTTCACCAAATATTAAGAACTTTACTAGTTCATGGTCACTGTACCCCAGATGGCCTCTTATCTCCCACCGACCCTTCTCTGTTTGTAAACAGCAGGTCTAGTGAAGTTTCCTCAAATCTCAGGAGTACTGATAACCTAATAAAGAAAAATTATTCTCTCTCACTCAGAGTAAAGATTTTCTCTTGCTCAGAAAGCTCTGAGGGAGATCTATACAACACTCCTGAACTGTCATTCATCCCTGCCCTTTCCACCTTTACTTCACTGAAGGTCTATGTAAAGCTGAAGCTTTCTAAAGAAAATGATTTTGCTCAGTAAAAGTTGATATGCTTCTTGAAATGAGGCCCATTTTTATGTTAAAGTGAGTCTTACACACAAAAAGTTAAAAATTAGTTTCATCTGAGTGAGAGAAAACAAAGAGAAACCACCAGCACATCTATGACATGAGACAGGATGCTAAGTCAGACTCTTCCAGATCCAGAGATATTTTTTGAGACTTATGTAGTAACATAAATACGAACAAACTGAAGTATTGATGCTATAATAAATAAGGTATATCAAATTCATTAGTGTAATAAAATCTTACAAGTATGTTTGTAACATTGTATAAAGTCAGCTTAAATTGTGACTGGAACGCCACACCCTTAAGTATTCGTTAAGTGCTGCCACCACACCAGTTATGTAACCACCACACTCAGGCAAAGGAGAATTGTATCAATCCGGGAAGCCTAAGATTCACATCTAAGGACTTCCAGGAGAGAGATCTGTATCTCCCCAAGTGTAGACTCAAGAATTCATCAAGAAACCACAAATGCAAAAGATTTCCCAGAGAAGAAGAATGACAGGTGCGGCCAGGTGCGGAGGAGACACAAATACGGAGATGCCAGACAGGATACCAAGGCTGCATAGATATTCAAACCACACACCGGACCCAGCATTGTCTACTCATTGTCCTGATGCTGGACAGTGATGAACGTTATATGAATATTCGAAGGGAGAGAAAAGGACAAAGGAACTGTTATAGATGGTGACTCGGTCAGGCCAAATCAATAAAATTTCGAGAGCCAAATTAAAATAATAAAAAAAATGACAGAATTTATTTTAACAAATAAAAATAAATGACAGAATCTCATGCCAATTAAATGAGCAAAAATATTACAGAGAAACAAAATAACAGAGTTTCGTGCCACAATAAGGTAAAGCAATGCTCGAGCATTGGGTGAACCAGGACTCTGCCCCTGTCACAGCAGTCCGGTGAGGTCCACGATTTTCTGCTCACCACGCTCAGATTTTATACAGTTTATTTAGCCTAGGGCCAGAGACTCTTTTGTTTCTTGGAATATTCAGACCTCATCCTTTCAGTCCGATGTTGAAACAATACTGACTCCAGGGTTAGTTTAAATTTCTGTACAGTCTAAGTATTGGGTTAACTTCTCCTCGGATCTCCTCCCTTCTGTATTCTTTTCTTTCCGGAAGATCTTTGNCATAGAAATATCCTAAAAGCTACATTTTATTATTTAATGAACAGTTTCAATACAACCTTATACATAACAGCTATGACATAAATCATATTGAAATCACATGAGTGAATTTGATACGCTTTGTCTATAACAGGAACTCTAGCCTCAGGCTGAAAAAACTGTATAAAACTTGGACCCTGGAAACAGACCAGTGTGAACTTCACCAGATCGCTGTGACAGGGGCAGAGGTCCTGGTTCACCCAAAGTTCGAACGTTGTCTGATCCTATCGTGGCTGGCAATAAATTGTGATTCGAGTTGCGAAATAAATCCTGTTCAATTTTTTATTAATTTGGCTCTCGCAAATTTATTAATTTGGCCTGATTCGATCTTTGTCTATAATGATGTTCTAACTGTGTAGCTCAGATTTTCTTGTGAATAATCTCATTGTGAAAGCTGAAACATGCATAATAGCTGCACTCTCACATCCTGCAACAAATAGCCTCATTTTATCACATTATTTCTTTTCTCTCTTTCAGCATGTAACTGTATGTCTTAGTTTGAAGACAAGTGTGCCTGCTAGGAAAAGCAGGAGCCTTTTTTGCAATGGAGTATGCAAACTTCTTCTTTCCGATTTGCTATAATTTTGGGGCTCTCAGGTAAAGATATTGGTATAGGAATAACGGTTCTTTACTAGTGAGCCTAACAAGATAAACAAAATAACAGTAACTATAGTATGAACAACAAACAGAGTTAGGAACCAGTCACAGTTTTCTCCGATGCTGGCACTTTTCCGTGGGGGGGCGAGCAGGAGTCCCGAGGGATGAGATGGATCCGAAGCTCAGCGGCAGTAACTGCAGCTGTAGAGAACGTCCCGGCAGGCAGGAGAAACGGCGTGGAGAGACCCAGAGCAAAACCGAAGCAGCTGTGGGTACAAGGCAACGGGGCAGCAGCTCCCAGCAGGGCAGGGAGAGACCAGGGTCTGAATTCTCGGGGGACCCATGACGGTCACTCCGAGCTCAGCTCCAGGTGAGGTCTGGTGAGATCTCCCTGCAATCAAAGACTGAACCCCCTCTGTTTCCTCCAAGCCCCTGAGAGTAACGTGTATAGTCGGTGCCACTCTCTTTGACTGTTACCTCCTTTGTCTCTTCCAAGTACTCTTAAGTGCCTATAAGCAGCCAGCAATCAGCTTCCTAGCAACTTCTTTTTGGGAAAAAAGTCTATAAGAAAACAACCCAACCCCTAACACTGTAGTGGGTGGTTGTAATGGTAGCCAAATAGCTCCCATTTCTACCAGCATTTATGCTTGTTTATGACTTATTTGGGAAAGGCAATGCTCTGGCTCAAATGCTCAAAGCAGTAATCTATCAGTTCCACTACACTCATCTGTGTAAGGAAAACTTGTGCCTTGTGTGCTGGAGAGGGTGAAACACTCAGAGCATCTGTCAGGAGGCACTGACCTTGGGAGAAGCTGACAGTGCATCTTCTGTACACTCACTACACATCTTTGCCTTAATTCCAGAGCTCTGTACTTACACAGCTCTATATGTAAGTCTGAAGTATCTGTATATTAAACCAAGTCTAGGATATCTAAACTCTCAGTCTCTGCTGCTTTTAAGTATAGCAGACCTGTCAAAAGAGGTTGGCCAGGTTTTCCTATATTGAGTTTTTGGTTTGTTTGTTTTAAAATCCTGAATATTCCCACTATTCTGTGCAAACAAAGTAGCCTTAATATCTGAGGAACACAAAATTTTCCAACTCGCTTGTTCAGTGTGCCAACTCTGGCACAGACAAGTCCCTTATGAAGCATTGGTTTCAAGGGGTATCTAGCTGAACTCTAATATGTCATTATCATGAATTTTTCAGAAAAATCTCCATTTATATTAAGTCAACACTTTAATTGTAGTATGCCAGTTTTTAAAATAGAATCATAGAGTATTTTGGGTTGGAAAGGATCTTAAAGATCATGGAGTTCCCAAGCTTCCTGTCATGTGCAGAGATACCTTTCACTGCTCAGTGCTCCATCAAACCTAGCCTTACACATTTCTGGGGATGGGACATTTGCAACTTCTCTGGGCAACCTGTTCCACTCCCTCATCATCCTTACAGTAAAGAATTTTCCTTAATATACAATATAAACATACTTTCTTTCAGTTTAGAGACATTTCCCCTCTGTTCTGTCATAACATGCTCTTGTAAGAAGTCCCTCTCTGCCTTTCTTGCAGGCTTTGTTNTCATGGAGTTCCCAAGCTTCCTGTCATGTGCAGAGATACCTTTCACTGCTCAGTGCTCCATCAAACCTAGCCTTACACATTTCTGGGGATGGGACATTTGCAACTTCTCTGGGCAACCTGTTCCACTCCCTCATCATCCTTACAGTAAAGAATTTTCCTTAATATACAATACTTTCTTTCAGTTTAGAGACATTTCCCCTCTGTTCTGTCATAACATGCTCTTGTAAGAAGTCCCTCTCTGCCTTTCTTGCAGGCTTTGTTGAGGTACTTGAAGGTTGCTATAAGGTCTCCCCAAAACCTCTTTTCCAGGTTTAATTTCCAGCTCAACTTAAACCATGGCAGTATTCTGAACAGAGCAGGAGAGCAAATCAGGTCTGCACTTTCAAGATGAAGCCAGTAAGAACACCAAAAGAGATTTCTTAACTATTTATTTAATGTCCCAATGCTGTTTGAGAAATTGAACTCTCAAAGTAGTTGAATGCTCAGAATTTGACTGCTCTGGGGATAAATAGCCAGAGTTTCACTGGTACCCTAAGGATATGGGAAAAGTATATCTGTGATATATAGATCCAGTCTGGTTCTCTGTGAGGCTGCCTCCTCTCTGCCACCAGCAAAGCCACCCACCTGCCAAACCCAGCTGCCCATTAGCACCAGAAACAATTAATGAACTAAGCTGAATTTTGTCTGAAAAAAGCTCAGGAAAGCCAGTGATCTACTGTCCCCATCCCTGTTGCTTGAGAAAGCTGCCCATTTGCCTTATGTCTCTAGCTGGGCTTGGAACTTCTGCCTCTGCAAATGATTGCTATAAAAAAAAAATTATAAAGTTAGAGAGCACAGTGTTATTTTTTTTCCCTCCTCTCCATCTATACATGTATGAAATAAGCCAATTAAGTATTCTGAACACTTTAATTAACAAATTAGTTATGAACTGGAAAAAACGGTCATGCTTTCTGTATTCATCAAGCTATGGTAAATTAACATAAGCTAATGATGCTTTGTTTAATTCAATCACTAGAGATTCACTCTCTACAGACTTTGTTTCTTGGATTGTGTTTTGAATGAAGAGGGTGATGTCTTTCCTTTCTAAGCTTAGTTTTTCCAATGCATGAGTCAATCATGGATATCCACTGACACTTTTCTTTCCTCTTCATGACGCTTCATTTTCCTGCACCTTCACAAAATACACTATCCTCTTGCAATGAATGTTTGAATGTTTTTTCAGAGGAATGAGCTAGTGCAAATATTTTCATTTGTCTTTTTAAGAACTCCTTCTACAACTAATAGATAGTTATGAAAAATATTTCATTAGGCCAGATTGTTAAAGCACAGAAAACAACTTCTGAGGTCAACCAAGTGGCAATCACATTTGCCTTCTTAAGGGGGATGTAACAGTTTATGGAGCTGAGGTGGGTTGTGGGTTACATTACAAACCAAAGTAGGGTGCATAACTATTTATTTTGAAGGTGAAGAGTAAAAACTGATTATGTGGTAGGATGTGGGACAGAAAGAAAGAGAAGATTTTACACCTTTTTTTGATGCAAACAGTAAGCAGAACATAAATTCTTTATGGATTTGAAAAGAAAAACAAGAAAAACAAACCCAGAGACTGAAGTTAGCACTACACAAACAACTTATACCAAAAGGACACGTTACTGATAAAATTAAAAGGTTTTCATTTACTTTCACAGGTAACGGAGCTCCTAAAAGAGCCATGTCATGAAATGACTAAAAAATTAAAATACATAAACAAAAACAAACCCAAAAACCTCTCAAATAACAGAGAACTCCCCCAATACAAAATGTCTGTTGCTTGTATTCTCTATAAAGAATTCCAGAAATACTGTTTTACTGTTATTATTAGTAGTAATAAATATTATTTTAATATATTTATTTATTAATAAATAATATTATATTTATAAATAATGCTATGTCACACACAAACATGTTTTTTGGGGTCTATTAATAAGTGAACCAATAGAGATTTATCTTTTTCAAAGATAAGTAACTTTCCATATTTTTAAATTGATAAGTAATTATTTAATAAATAATTGTCCTTACTTCTGAAGACCTAGTTTGATCTACAGTGTTCATGAAATGCTTTTAGCAAACATACTGAAGTGGACTGTAAAACTTAGTACATCTAAAGTACATATTTACAGAAAGAGAACTTCAGTTTATTTACTTTTTAAAAGGCAACAATATTTTAGTGATTTAGGTCAGCAAGAGCTCTCTTATAGACATACAAAAGCTAAGTGGATGACACTATTCTCTCATAATTTTAACAGTTCTCTTATTCTTCTCTGTTAATTACTTTCAGGATTTTGTCTACAAAATAGTATTTTACAAAAGATACCATATAGTGTAACCTGGATAGTGAACTTCCAAACCACTGGCAACTCCAAAACTTTTTTCCTAAGAGAGTTTTTATCAAAATATGAGTTGTGTTGTGTACAGGTATTCTTAGTCAGCTCAAAGGTGTCCTTGTCAATGCAAGGAGATTGCAGTATTTTAGGTGATGATCTAAAGTATGCATGCTAACTCCATACTGTTCATTTGGACGAATGCTAGGTCAGAGGGAGCACCTTCTTACTTTAAGATTCATACATAAACTAAATTCCTGGCAAATCATGTGAAGGTACAAGCCCAGACTGCTCACACAATCCAGGCTGATGCTAAATGCCCCTTCCACATTCACTTTGCGGAAACAAAAATTACGTAAAATCCTTCTCCAAAATGGAATATATTCTATTATACAATAATAATAAACAATTGGAGAAGTAGTGATATTCATTATGGTATTGGAGATTTTAAAAGTGAAGGTAAAAAGAGCCTAGGCTAGGTGTCCCTGGAATCCTTCAAAGGCAAGGATCTAACAAGCATTTTTACGTTATCTTAGTAGAACCATTGCCATAGATCTGATTGACTTACTGGAAACGATCTGGGAATAAAAGAATCCTATCCCATTATAGATAAAGTCTTGCATCTTCCACACAGAAGGCAGAATTTAAAACTCCACTGAGAAAAAAAAAAAGCCCTGTCAGAATTACACCTATGTCAACACTTAAAATTTTTAATGCTTGTTTTATAGTCACATTAATAACTCTGATAACCAGCCAAGGTCAGCACACTGATTAAAAGGTAACCCGAAAGCTTAGATACAAGTTAACGCAGTGGTGTTTGAAGGACTGTTTTTTTTAACATCAGCTGCTCTACAGAAACTTCCTTTCATATTATGTCATCAATTTCATTGGTATCATTAGATTCCCTGCTAATACTGGACTTTAAACTGGACCCCTGGATGCCAAATTTCCTTTTTTTAATTTCACTGTGCAGAAGATAATTTCCACATATCCAAAAATTCACTATGACCTTCATACTTTCACTGCTGGGATTACTTCTGAAGCTCTGAGACTCTTCTCAGTTTCAAGAAGCTTCCAATTATATTATATAACATTACAATATGTTGAAATAATGTAGAATTTCTTCCCTAAATTAAAATGGTATGAGATGGATGATAGGCCACATTAATTCTAATACTAGTTAGAAGTATAGGGTCCGATAGCTTGGGCACCATTAAAGGGAAGATTGATACTGCATTGTATCAAATATGTGCTAAGAATCCTTCTCATGCTGTGATGCAGTCCATTGATCCTATTGATGGCAGGTCATAAGATGTTAGACCTTATCACCTTGACATCACACGTGAAAAAGTTACTGAGGATAGATTTTTAAAAGCTGCAGCATTAACTTATTGAAAGCTCTCCCTTTCTCTGACGTCACTTTAGCTACTCAGGTGGCAGCAATACAGATTTTTGTGGGAGAAGAGGTATGGCAAAAATGGAAGGAACTGTAATCTTTTTAGGTAGTCTAACTAGATTTCAGTTAAAATTTGAACTGTCAATGACTTGATGGCATATATTTATATGCCAATTGGGTTGGCTCCAGTATTGGTCATTTTAAAAAGTAAAATTAATTTTTTCAAAGATAATACATCCCCATATTCTCCAAATAGTACATTGAATCATTTAATATACTTAGAATTGTTTGGTTGATACAGGATGAGAATCTGAGCTAATAGTTGACAGGAAAATCAAAATTATTTTTCTTAAGAAGTCCATCCAAAGCAAAAATTTTTAGGATTTTATAGCATTGAAAGATTTCAAAATGTTTGCATATGTATAGATAAAAGTGATACTGACAGATACAGAAAAAGGAAAGCCATGAACATTTATCCTCTTCTGTTGTGCTTTTTTCCCTCACATAAATTACAGATATTTCAAAAATAATCTGTATCTTTGTTATACTGGCTCTAAACAGTGCACAAATAACTTTAAAATTAAAAATATGCTAAACACTACAATACAGTAGAGAACTAAGATTAAGTTGTTTAAAATTAAATATTATCTTAGTACAAAAAGGATACTTTGATAGAAACTGACTACATCCAGCTTTTTCTGAACAGTTGCTAATTCAGTACCATTTAAATTTTTAAGTACAAGTCTTTGTTTATAAACCTTTAACATAACTCAGGAGCTACCGCACTACCTTTGCCAAACCTCACTGCGAAATTCATTGCATCATTCCCTCTCCACAGAAGTTTTGTCACAGCTGAATTTCAAAGGATCTTCATCCCCTTTTCTTTGCAGGCCTGCTGGGGATAGCAGAACTTGCTATGTCCAGCATTAACTCTAGTTAAATATGTTGATAAGTAGTAGTATGTCTAGTAGTGGTATAGTTCCTCACAAAGAAAAGCAACAAATTTGTCTGCATTTTCTGGGGCCTTCTTGTTCCCTATTTCTTTCCATGATAATAAAATATAAGTATTTTGGTTGCTTTTATCAGCTGCTATGATTAAAAGTGCCCAAGAAGGCAGAAGAAGGAGGGAACCCCGTGAGACAGGCTTTGGGGGCCCATGAATGAGAGAGCTGGTATAAAATACAGATTTGAATTGTACCCCCATGTTTCTGGCTCTGTGTGATAAAGGAAATGCAGATTCACAGTTGTAATGATTATATGAATCAGAGTTTTACTCACTGACATGGAAATCGTGGAAACATGGAAACTTTAACATGTATTGGTACAAATTTCCAAGACACTGACAGACCTGTAGGTAACCACTAAATATTTGTTTCTATAATCAGCAATTTCTCCTATAATGAAAAATAACCTCTTCCAACCACCTTCCCCCCTGCAAAAAAAAAACCAAACTAACCAAACAAAAAAACATCCCAGGATACTTCTTGTTTAACAAGAAATAAGGTTCAGATTAGAAACAAGAGACAATGCAGAAGAACCACCAAATAAATTGATTTGCCAAGGTTAACATTTCTAATCAAATTTCTGTCCATCAAATCTGCATTTCCTTTGAAATAAGTATACGTACTAAGTCATGAAGGCTTACAGAGGTCTAAGTAGACAGATGTGGAAAACGCAAAATATTTTCACAAACTGACACAGAAACCCACTCTACATATACACCCTGGTGGTTTCCAGATCAATGCCATTCCACAAAGCTTTAATTCTATTTGCCTAAATCCTTAGTTATAGGATTTGTAAATGAAGTATTATCAAACATTGGAGTAAATTCATGGATGCTTATTCATTTGAAACCTCCTAAAAACTGCTGAAAATATTAAATTCTTTTTTGTGTGCTTCCTTCCAATTGCAACATTTATAGCAGGAAACTGAAGGACAACAACTATAGTGACAACTCCAACCTTCTTAATAACATGATGAGGCTGTTCAGTGAATCAGTGTCTTAATCAATCGAATGAAATATACAATATATTCAAATAGAGTGTTTTGCCAGTCTAGAGCGAAGTGTCATGAAAAAAGGAAAGAAAAATAATCGAGTTGGAGAGTAGAATTTTCAAATATGCATTTCTTTCATTTAAAGGGTCTGGGGCTAGAGGAGGGGGAGTTAGTTCCATTTAATGACTGAGCACAGTGTGGCTTAAATGGCACATTTGATTTGGGAATCTATTATCTGATAATGACTCCTTGGAGAGAAAAAAAAATTAAATTCACTTATTACTGGTTTGATTAGTAATATCTGTAATTCCATGAAGTTGTAAAATAGCTCAGTATTAAAACTGAGCTATTTTCCATCACTTGCAGAAGCATAAACACAGATAGACAAGTTCCTGCATAAAACACACTCCTGAATTCTGCAGTACTTTTATTGCACTAGGATTAGGAAAATGATATTTGTTCATGCACATAGAGCCTCAGTTTTGAAAAGTATTTGTGCTATGTTTCATAAGTACTAAGAGATGAATGACAAAAATCTAGCAAAGTTGCTATTTAAACAAAAGGATGAAACTGCTATTTAACAAAGATGTGTAACTAAATTTCCAATGAGGAAATAAAGTCATTGTTTGATTAATGACAACACTAATCCATATTGGTTAAAAAACATCATTAAAAGAAACTGCACTGTAGTGTTTATAATGTTAAGAAAGGGAAGAGTAAATATAATTAAAAGAAAAAATTAAATTCCAAGTGTCAATCTGCCTTTCACTTAGAACAGAATTAGTAGTCTTGTAAACTAAAAGGAGAAATACTCATCTAAAAACAAAGGAAGATCCTTCCAGCCAAGCTGATACTGAGTTGTATTTTATTAAAGTGGTTCTAGTGACCTTTTTTAAAACTTAGAACAGGGAACAAAATGGAAATGAACATGACTATAGTCATATAGCAGAACTCAACCTAAATGATGAGCAGTCTTTTAGAATTGAAGCATCACTCCTTTCAACTCATGAACATTTAAAGACACAACTGGAGGGACCTGACAGACTACCAAAACACACATTCGAACACACTGCAACAGAAAGTCTGAGAACTGCAAAAGGCATGTAACAAAATACATGGATCACTGAAATAAAAGCCCGCAACCAGCATAAAACAACATCTATTCTCATTCAGAAGCAACAAGTGATGTTATCTACGAGTCTGCAGGACTAAAACCAAAGAAATTGCCAATGCTCCTGTCTGGCCAAAGGCTTTGCATCAGACTGGCAGGCCTGTAGCACTTGAGCTCTCATCAGTCATGTTTTCTCTAAGCTAATCTTTGGCTTTTGTTTGGCTCTCTTAGTTGCAATAGAAATTCTTTAACAACCAGTAACAGAACCTAATCTGTTTTACATTTAACTTAGCTGTGTGATTGCATGGGCTAGGGTCTACCAGTATAATGATTTTGATATATTTCTGTACCTATCATACCTATTCTGCAGTGAATAAACTGGTATTTTATAAAAGTGTAGGGTAAAGAGCCACCATCATGATCCCATGATAGCAGAGGTAGTAAATGTACAGGCACAGACTGACATCAGAGGAAGCAGGACTATGAGTAACTCACTTGCTAGTGAATTCAATTGCTAGATGTTAAAAGAAAGTAATTCACCTCAATTGCTAGTTGTTAAAAGAAAGTAACCCTGTAGCCTGGCTGAAGCTGATTTTAGAGAACAAAGGAAAAAGCAACCAAAAAAACAAAGATGGAAATAGGGAGATCAGAGAACAAGCATCCTACACCTGTAAAACACAGAGAAGTTGCAGACCAGTAAACCAAGATCAGCGTCAGGGCTCTGAGAGTTCCAACAGGCCACAATTGCATTACCCAGTGAAAAACCCACTCGCTCTGCCAGTGAGCCTGGGGGTCCCATTTCAGCCTCCAGGTACTACCTGAGCCACATCATAGGAATACCCATGCCTGGATACACCCCATATTCTTCCCCACTTACATATTATACTTCCTGGCTTGACATTAGACCCAGCTCATCCCTTTCTACATGATGACCTCCAGACAACTGGCAGAGCTGGCAGTGCTACCAGCACTACTCGCCCTGTTTGTGGACAGGGGATGGTGCCTCAGTATCATTAAACCAGGTAGGCCATCAGATTTATGCACCTGTTCTTCCAACCACTGAGTCTGAGGCAGCTTTGTTACATCTGAACAAAGAAGTATTACAGATACTCATTGCATTACAGATATTTATGTGAAAGCCGAAGTCCCTGTGGTGATAGAAAAAAAACCGGAATGACAGCAGTCATTGCTGAGGTGGGAAAAAGTTACATGAACAAATCACATCAAAGCTGTTTACTTTGCTCCAGCTTTGACCTTGCAAATGGTCATTTACCCAATGAGGACAGGTCATTTACCCTTTATGTGAAGTCAACTATGCGGCTGTACCGTATGAGTCCATTGACACCAGGCATGTGGTTCGTGCTGCTACATGTCACAGGGTAGTGCCCTTCTCCCTGCAGTGAAATTACCATCCCATAAAATGAAAGAGAAACTAATTCAGTTAATAAAAACTGTCTGTTCAAACAAGTGTAAGCAACAGTATTCTTCATAAAACACATTTTCGCATTATAAAGATCATTCATCAATTTTTGAAATATCCAAACATTAAGGTTGACAATGTCCCTTACCTCCTCTCTTGTTTAACTTGGCATACCCTGGCACATAGCTGCTTGTCATGGATGATGAACTGCTGAAGGAGGAATGGGGCAATGCCGAGACCAGAGGTTCATCACACTTTTCTGAAACACAAGAAGAAAGATTCACTATATGCTCTTAATTATTCATACTTATCAAGTGACAATGTGCCCTTTTTTTCCCTCAGGGTGATAGCACATCCTTGTTATTTTTGTACATGTGGAATGCATGTAGATACATCACAGCTTTTCAACAAAAAACCCTACAAACACAAATGAACAAAACCCACAAAAAACCACACACACACTGATGTGAGAAAATAGACTTCAGCTATTGACATAATAAGGTAATGGTTATATCTAACCATGTGCCGTCACCCTCCTTACAGGGATACAGCAACTGAACAAAGATGCCCACCCTGATATATCTGGGATGTTTTCGGTGACAAAAAAAGCTAGTGCTAAAGAAAGGTATTATCATAACAGCTTTCTGAGAAGTTGATAAGATAAAAATTTTCATTTCAGTAATAGAAGTGCTGATAAATCTAGTATATAAAAAAAAAAAAAACAAGGAACAGTAATGAAAGCCTATGAATTATCAGATACAACACATTCACTGAAAAAAACTAAACTAACTAATCTCTATAATTCGAGTACTTCACTTCCATTTTACCCCATTATAAAGAAGATTAACTTGGTATTAGCATCTAAAATGGAAAAAAAAACCCCAAATCAGTATCTTAACCTTCCTAATGAAGAAAAAACTGTAAAATAAATCTTGTCTTTAGTATGATATGAATTAGAACAAAGAGAACTGGTTGAGGATTTTTCAAATTAATGTTTGTTGAGATTTTGTAGGTATTTCAACAGATGGAGAAATATGCAGTTTAAATTACTCATTTACATCACAGGTAAAACTCAAAAAAGACTTAGCCTACACCAGTAAGCCTAACTAATCTTTTTAAATGCATGTACTGCAGCAGAGTCTCTTTTGTAAGTGGAAATATCCCCAGTTTATGTATCTGGGAAGCATTAGGTCACCATAGGTGGTCCACAATAGATCTAAACATGCATAAGCAGCATACTAAATGCTCAGCCACAACACCTTGTTTTGTTGGTCAGACTGGATCACACATGGAGACCAAATTAATCCTATCTTCTGAAGAACTTAAGAAGGAAAGAAAAGGATTCTGAGTGAATCAAATAATATATAATGCAATTCTAAAATGTGCAGTCTCATGTAGTGAAAAATAAAATTACTTTCACAGGAGTAGAAATTGAAATACAGAAATACAAAAGAACATTCATTCAGGAATCAGTATTTTGACATTTAACAAAGAAAATAAGTGTCCTTTACTAATCTCCGAGTTAACAAAAATTATGGGAGAAAATATCTGCAGAAGCACAGGCAAGAATAAAGGGCAGCAGCTTTGAACTGAATCAAAAAATAATTCCAATGACTTTAAGTTCACTACCGCAGTATTTAATGTTGGAATTTTGAAAAGGGAAGATAAATGGTTTGAAATATTATTGTTTATACCACCACAAACCAGGTGGATCGATTTCCTCCTCCCTGTGCTTTGGCTGCAGCAGAGCAGCACATTTGGTGGGAAGCCTGCAGCCGGATGCTCCTCACAGCACAGCTCTGCAGCAGCACACTGGTTGTGCACACACCTCTGCCTGGAAGTAGGGATATGGCACAGAGGGAAGGCCTGTGTCTTCTGATACTGGGTGGCAGGTTGCTTTTATTTCAGTCAAAGTGGTACAAGGTTACCTAAGAATAGAAACGAGCAGCAGAGTGCCATAATTGCCAAATTTTGTCCTAAGTGCCATAATCATATAAATGCAGAATGACTTGGCAAAGTTTTTCTGAAGCATTTCTTTAACTATCAGTTTATTTTCTGTAGATCATAATAACTTTCAACTTGCAAACTGCTTGTGCGGCCACTTCTTTTTTAATGTTAGTTAGCTAGAGACTTGAAGGCATTTGCCATTAATCTTCTTGTCTAGGTAAAAAATGGAAGGAAACATTTAAAAACAGAACAACACAAAATCAGGAGTTTTTGAAAATACATAACAAAATCTCTTTATATCATTTTCGTACACTTATATTACATGATATTTATCCTTAAGGAAAAAAACCTGTTCTCATTAGTAATGAAAGCTGAGTTTGAACATGTATCTTTGTTCTGTTTCCTGAGGGTTTTAAAATATATTTTGTAAAATGAATTCTTAGGTTTACACAATTTTCTGCCACCCATAGCTTCAAACTGGGGTGGGAGGAAAAGCCTGCATCTTCCTGAAAAAAATATTAGAATTATAAAAACTTAGTTACAAAAAATGTGTTCAACTTATGCAATTTGATTTATTACTAATAAAATGGGAGGCTACTGCTTACTATAGTCTAAAAAATATTGTGAAATAAAAGATCTATCTCAAAACATAAATAAACTTTTTAAAAGTTATTTTAAAGAGGTTATTAAACTCTTTATTTCTGCAACAGAAATAAACATAAATTTTTGGCATTGGGCTCAGAAAAAACATGACAGATGAAAAATCCTCTCCCAGCAACAGAAGCTCATCAGAACTTCAGATCTTTTACTGGTTCCAGTAGCTATTGAGAACATTCCCTCCTTTTAATTTCACAGCTATTATATTTGTGCTACTACTGGAGATGCACAAAAAGAAATATGGAAAATTTATTTGGAATGAATGCTAGTTTCTAAATCATTCTTCCTTATCTCTGTTTCAATAAACGATACTTTTGTATTCAAAAGAATAAGACAGAGAAGCTTGACTTACTGAAAAAAATAAAAAATAAAATTCCATAGGAGGCATCCCTCTATTTGCCAGTGTTGTCACAATTTTTACAGTCAGTCATTAATATGCTTCATGTGATGTACGTGTGCTTCTGAAGTAATTAAGCTGAGCCCTCTGATTTTTTAATTTGTTTGTAATCATCAATAGTGTGGTGGGGGCTAGGAAAAAAAACACGAGTTGATACCATTTGCCTTCATTGTTGTTTAGAACTGTCATACTGTCCTATGTCTATTTTGACATACCAATTGATAAGAAAAAAAATATCTCACTTTCTCATTGTTTTAAAAAAACAAACTTTCCAATCTGCCTGTTTATTTAGGATTTAAAATATGGGAAATTCAGCACGAATGTGTTTGAATTATAGGGAAGGACTATATTTCAGATAATTAGATTTTTAAAAGTCATTACATCTCATCATTAACTCGTGACTTTAGATTCAACATAACAGAGGTTAAAAGACTGCTTTCATAAGCTCATATTTCTAGCCCTGTATGAAAGTTTCACTAAATATATTGCACTATTTAAACTTCAGTCAGAATATGAAATACTGTTATACTACAGATTAAAAAGAAAAAAAAAAACCATCCTTGGGAACCTTTTGTTCTTCCAGCACTTTTAGTTACTTCCTGCAGAATCCAATTTTTTACTTACTGTAACCAGAATCATATATACCTTCCTGTTACTGAGATATAATAGCCTTCCCCATATAAGTCAATGCACTGTGCCCTGTTAATCAATTACAGAGCACACTCTCCTGACAGCATTGCAGCAGCAAAGGAATAAACTCTCCTCCATATCATTTATCTCAGTGATATATTAATGGCCAAGGCAGCTTAGGTCCATGTAAATGTTAACTTTTTGAAGCAAAAAGACACTTCCACTCCACTCTATTCTGTTTAGATCAAGAGAACTGATAACTTTGTCATAGGTATGATGACATTTGCTACTCTGACATCCCTATTCAGAGGGAAATAACAAGGATATGTCCATAAAAACCAAGTCTTCTTAAGATTCTAATAATTAGGTCAATGGAATGAAGGTCACATAATGTCGTTAAACACAAATGTAAAACATCTGCAATGAACTATTTGGGGAATAGGGACCACATTATTTGAAGGGACAGCTGTTGATTGCAGCACAAAGCAGACCATATACACACAAACTCTCTTATCAACTCCACAGGTTATTAAAGTTTATTCTCACTATACCAGTCACTTAAATGATTTTTGATGCGCAAAGCAGAGTAAAATACCTTGATGCTTCACTTCACACAAGTCTGTTCAAATGCTTCCTGATCAATAAACAGGTCACCTGTAAAGTTGCTGACATATCTTATCAAAGTAGTCTGAGTAGATGAAACAAACAATCTGCAGTTCGTCTATGTCTTCTTGACATTTGTATCTAGCAGTAAGTTAGGATGCATACAAACTATCTAAAAATACTAAGAAATAGGAACAATACACATTTATAGTCACAGGTAGTTTTTATGAATAATTTGGATCTGCATCAGAAGGTCTCCCAGAAGCTCTTGCAAAGAATCTGTCAGCAAAGTGCACATCTATGATGTGCACAGTGGTTCTAAAAAGGAAAAATATTTGGATACTAATACCCATTACTTATCAGAAATGAGGGTGACTCACAAAGTATGCTTTTGAATAAGAACGGCTTTTACATCATACAGTCCAGTGTGCACTGAGGAACATACCTTTAAATAAATATCAAATCCCAAATCCACAATTCACCTTTCCTGCTTTAAAATCTTCAGTCAAGATTTCCTACGAAGTTATAATCTAAGACAAAAATTTAGCTGAAGAATAGTTCTAAGACATAAACAGGCTCCCAATAAAAACTTTATTAAAAAATCTTCATATGTGTATATCAGAAATTAAGAAGTCAAAAGCTAAACAACTTAGATTCAAAAAGACAAATGACTGCAATGTCAATATTGTGTTCTGAATTTAAAATAACCATAATAAATAGCTAGAAGATGAAAGAGATGACTCAATCTGTATAAGTACTGAAAAAAAGACCATAGCCAAGAAATATCCAAAGTCCTCACTTTTGGTTAGAAGGTCCTAATCAGTTGTCTTTTGCACTAGACAAACAGAACATTTACAATACAAACCACAAAATCTGAACTAATAATAGTATATCCAACTTACTAATTATACAAGAATGCCTGTCAGGTGTGGGGGGAAAAGTAGTTATAAGCAATTTCAATCTTTAATTGTAATGCAAAAGACTCCTGCTTTAAATACGAATTCCAAGATAAATTTTGGGAAGCAAGGGAGAGAATCATATTATCTGGGTTTAATTTGTACTGTGTGCTAAATGCTAGTTATCCTAAACACATTTATATCCTCCAATTTGAATACATAATTTAACTGTAGTGTACTGAGGAGGAAACATAAACCACCAAGCACTTCTGAAAAGCAGTCATGAGATTGCAAGGGCACTCTGAAACGTAGGTAAGTACATATGGGAACTGGCATATCTCCAGTGACAACCAATAGGAATATTAATGTGTCTGGTTTGGCTTGTAGTGTATTATTATGCTGAGGCAGCCTCACTTTCCATATAGCACAGGCAGGTTTTATAATCCAAAATGAATGCTAGAATACACCAAGTTTAATTCACAAGCTTGTGTCTCCCCAAAGAGTAGGAATAAATAAGTACAAGCTGCTAGAATATTTTATGCACTATTTCAAATAAACTTTTAAAGTGATGCAAGCCAAAAGCAGGAGCTACTTCAGAGCAGATCATCATCAATGGCAAGCCCTTTAAAAATCAAACTTAGAAGTAGGTGTTATTGAGCACAGGCTGCCACAAGTTAATTTCAACCTTCTCCCGGTGTCTCAACTCTGATGCCCAGTATGATATGCCTCTATCGAAACTTCAGATCACGTACCACAGGAATGCAGGTATTGGCTGAAAAAAGCCAGGTAGGGTATACCTCATGCTCTCAAGTACTTAAATCAGAAAGAAATCAGTGAATAATTTATCAAAGACAAACTTCTCTTATGGGGAAAGCAAATAGATGTATTTGCCAAAGGTACTAGCCTTTGATATATTTAGGGTGGTTCCAAAAACAAACCTTCTGCCTTTTGCATGTTTTGTTGTGCTTTTCTTGGCTTGGAATACAGTTTGAAGAAAACCCACCACATACTGCTACTTTCTTTTTCTCTTTCTTAGGATAACAAGCTAACTTTACTCCTCCCCAAGTTTCTTGGACCTCTTTATCTAGATACTAAATAGGGATAATTGTTGCTAAAGTAGAAGGGTAATTTTTCACCCTCTTCTGTCCCACCTATTTACCACATTGCAGAAGCTGGCAGGTTCTCCACATGACTTACATTTCACACAACACTCTTGATGGACTGTTACGGAGTTAAATTCACATTCAGCTTCATAAGCAAATGAGCCCAAGTGTCATTGAAGCTTTTCTGCAAGTATTGCTCGAGCCCAGCTGTAATCTAAAAGATTAGAGCAGCTCTTATTGATTGCCTGACATATCTCATATTCCAATTCAAATTGCATACTATCAATAGAGAGAATACATTGATGATCAAAAGTTTAGCTGCTGATGGAAAGGAAGAAAATGTAGAAGCTCTTTTTCCCTGTCCTGGGTTGATGCTGAATTGTATCCTCATTCGTCTGTTTTGCTTAGAAATAAGTTTTGTAC
>VYXF01010885.1:239374-265096 GCA_013397295.1 Polioptila caerulea | reverse complement strand
TTTTTTTTCCTCAAATTCTTACTGATTATAATGGTCTCTTTACTTTTAGCAGTTCTTTATCAACATAATTGTTCTGAATTTAGAGATGTTATTCTAGGCCTTATCTAATTTAAGCAAGATCAAAGCAAACAGTGACATTAAAATTGATGGACACTTCAACAATACAAGCACTCCCACAGAAAGCCAGACATTAATTCTCAAACCAATGTGTCACAGGTACAGAAAAACAGATGTTTCAGTGTATAGAATGAATATAAAATAATTTCCAAAAATTATGTTCAAAATATTTTATTATTTTTAATGAGGCTATCTACCTATCCACACACTGGTTAAGATGCTTAACAAAAGTCTTGTGAAAAAGTCAATTCAGAGCAAAAGCTGCAGATTCTTGTCTGACACCTTACCAGAAAACTACACTTTCCCTGTAATGGCTAGAGAGGAAACTCTATTACTACCAGACAGATAAAATATTTAAAACCGTTGAGCATGCAAAGCACATTCTCCCTTTGGTTAGATGACGAACAAAATCGAAATTAGCAGGTTATGCAAAACACTGCAGAGAATTGTCTCTCAATTTGCACAGTAGAGAGCAAACATCACTTAAGCTTAAAATCAGGATATTCAAAAGGATTATTAATTCCATGTTTGTTCATTTATGTTTACCTTCATATCCCCTTTAGAGAAAACAGATATGTCATACTTATAGCAGAAGCTATTAGTCCACTGTTTATCTAGTTGTCCAATGTTCGAAGTGATGAGAGAAGCAAAAGCCAAAAGGTGCGTGATAAACGAATGTAACCACATTATACTGACAGGTTATTCTTTTCCTCTGTGCAAAATACAAATGAGGTCTCACTTTTGTTTCCTGCCTCTTCTTTAAGATATATAATACGTGCTTTCTCAATTCCTGTCACTGGTGCATGGGAGGATTAACTCTGATAGCATTTTGCAAACTCTTGTTAAAAAGCACTCTTTCCCACATTTCTGAATAAAGTGACCAAAGATATTGAATTGCCAAATATAGTGACCAAAGAAATTAAATTGTCATAATACATTGATTGATACCAACAAAGTATTCTGAAAATGCATTTTTGCAGGTGAAAGAAAAAAACTTTAGATCTTTTTTCTTACTCTTGCATTCATGTAGGGTATATATGGTACATGTTTAAATCATGTTGGTCTTGATTTGATTTCCCAGGAGATAAGCTTCCAAACTATGCTAATATCTTTTGCATTTTTTTTAGGCCCAAATTCTTGGCTAGAACTGTGGCTAGGAAAGCAAGAACAACAAAAGGAATTGAAGACCATTTGATAATAGAAAAATGTTAACGTAGTTTAGATATCTGAACTCTCTGTATTGTAGATTGAAAAGTGCAAGCTGCATTACAGCCAGCCTGTGAGATACAGCATTCTCTGGTGCTTGTTATACATACTGGGAATCTCAAACCAATTATAGAACATGGCTGTAAATTTTGACACTAGAGGCCCAAATTTCTTGCACTAATACCTTAAAGAAAAGGATATGTAAATCAGAGCAGGCTAACAAATGTTTTCATATGCTGCTAAAACAATCTTAGTTGATTCCAATGTGTTCAGCATCCTTAAGCACACATGCAATAGCATAAGGTACAAATCAGTTCAGGACAGAAGCTTCATAGCATACATTTTGTGAATGTGTTTCACCATATTCCACAAGGTTTGAAAGCACCTAGCATTTAATA
This sequence comes from Polioptila caerulea, assembly GCA_013397295.1. Lineage (NCBI taxonomy): Eukaryota > Metazoa > Chordata > Aves > Passeriformes > Certhiidae > Polioptila > Polioptila caerulea. The sequence goes on along the minus strand of VYXF01010885.1, from coordinate 263,375 downwards.
ATTAAAGATAGAATGATCATTTATTTCCCTAGAGAGTCAAAAAAATCCCACCATTATGACACGAAGACACGAAGATTTGCATAAATTTGCATATCTGAGGCTAAATAGAATATTTTTCTTTCTGATAGACTTACATGTTGGATAGATGAGAATGTTTGATTCATAGGTGTAAAGTATTTATAAGATTCCTGTATTTGGCACAGGTCAGGGCAACTAGCATCACAAGCAAACTCCTCGTCAGTCTGCTTGGATTCATGGTTTTCTAGAAGGAGTAAAACTTGGGATTCAAGTCAATGTTTAAACTAAGTGACTTAATGCCAGCAGAAGAAAATTGTAAACATTTAAAAATATTTATATGAATAATAGGTCAATTCTTTTCTAACAGGATAGCTAAAGCGAGAAATATCTGTCAAAAGTACAATCTCCAGTTTTGAGATGACACCTAGTTTTTAATTTCAGAAAATGTGGTGTGCCCAAACTCTAGCTGTTAGTTCTGTAATCATGGGAGACAGTAAATCTTGGAGGGGATGGTAACGGTCTTTGATGGTTTTATCATTAGTGGAATGACATGTGGGATCTAGATGTAGGTACAATTTTACAAAAGAAGTTTGCATGTGATTGGCTTCTTATTTTGTACTTTTCCTTTTGTTTTTAGGGAATCAAAACTAGTCATAGGTCTAACATTCATGAATAATTTTTATCATTTGGCTTGAAAGGGGCAGATGAGAGCAATAGATAGCAATCGATCATTGTGTCTGGGTTTTGTTTTTGGTAATAGGGTGATGCTCAGTCAAAAGGGCACAACAACATCTACTGATATTTCCCAGAATACCTGAACAAGTCATGATGTCAAATGAAACAGTGAGATGCAAACACAAGGATATTGATATTTTGATATCCACACACAGATTAAACTTTCTGGCTGTATTTCCTCTCTTGAAGTACTCTTACTGAGAGAAAAGGCTTCTATCTTCAGCTTCTCTGCCCTAAGAATACCACAGGAAATGTACAACATAACAGGTTCCTAAAGTATACAAAGAACATTGTGATTAAATTAAATTTGCTTCTTTCTAGCCTCCTCCCCCCAAAAAACAAAATGTATTATCCTGTACAAGATAAACAGATAGTGTGAACATTTCCAAAGAGCTACTTAACTGAAAAAAAATTTTACCCAGATTATAAAGTGCAAGTCAAAGGACATGGGCTGCCAATATTGATCAGTGTTGATAATTCAGATCTTTATGGTTCTGCCATATTAGCAAAGATTGAAAAGAAAGGGTGGAGGGATGGTGCTGCACTTCTGCTACACCTAGTCTTTGCATTGCAAAAGGCAAAATTCACTTTTCTTTGGAAACAAAGAATCCTCAAAAAAAAAAAAATCCATACATAGTAAAAGATGCCTCTCTCGTGCCTGTCTGGTGCATTACTGGGACAAGCAGAAGAAAGCTTTGGATAGAAACAAAAGAGAAGAAATTGCAAGGTAGGAAAACCAGTTCTGAACTTACCGTGCATTAAAAACAATTTTAAAAGAGCTTAATCAATGGTAGGATTAGTATACAAAAGTTCACTTTCACTGCAAAAGTATTGCAATTCCAGGCAGCTTCATGTGCTCCCAAAATTTTGTGGCTTTTTTTGTTTGTTTGCTTCAAAAGCCCGCAGCTTTTTTCCATGTACTTTTTGTCTCATCAGAAACTCTTGAAACAAGAAACACTCATTGAAGAGAACTGTAATGTAATTCATCTTAAACGCTAGCAAGAAGGATGCTGTATGTATGGGTTTTAAAAGACAGATTTTTAGATATGGTGTGTCACTGCACTCCTCTTCTGGATTTAAATAACCACACCTACCTTATTCTATTGTTCTATGGAAATACAAGCCAAAATGTTTTACAACGGCCTTAGCTATCCAGCTTATCCTGATGTTCACATAGCATTCTTTACATATAAGTGGCTAGATTTTTCTAATTATCAAATGCAACAGTATTGACAGCGGCAACATCTATTATTGTATTTCATTATCATGCTCAGCTACAACTGAGGCATTTTTAAGGCCAAGTGATAATTATGCTTGGTACAACCTTATTATTACTATGTGTTTAACATGTCAAGAAAGGAACACAGCACAGTTAAATTAGCATATGTGAAAAATGAAGGTGTCTAATAATTATAGCCTGTTCCCTCCAATTTTAATCAGATCTGAACTTTAATCGGAATATTAAGTTCCTAACATTATAGTTTACTACCTTTGTCTGGATCATGAACTCCCATTATGTTCAAAGCGAAGGATGCCTCCTGTAAATACGTTGGAAAGTCTGTATACGTACACAAATACTGCAGTGCAGGATCACCTGCAGGACTTTCTAGTCATACCAGCTGGAGTTGCCCAGGTCTTGGCAGGAGTCTGCTGACCCTGTGGCCATCAAAACACTGCCAGAAGTGAGGGATGAGGCAAAAAAGGGTGAGAAATGGCCCTGTAAGCCCGGAGGGGAGAACAGGAAGAGGGATAGGAAGATTCTGGATGCCAGATTCCTCTGGAGGGTCCCAGTCCCATGGAGAGGAGCAGGGAAATAGAGAGACCAGGTGCAGCAGAGAGGACAATGACCCCACCATTCCCCATGCCCCTCCGTTGCTCAGTCAAGAGGTAAAAGAGTCAGGAGAGAAAAGTGAAGGTAAGACTGGAAAAAAGAAATGGGGGACTGAGGTAAGGGGGAAGATGTTTTATGTTGTTAGGTTTCATTTCTTTGCAACACCCACCTCTATTTTAACTGGCAATAAAATAACTTGTTTTTCCGAGTCAAATATGTTTTGCCCATGAGGTGGTTGGCAAGTGATCTCTCCGTGTCCTTTTTGACCCACAATCATCTTCATCTGATTTTTTCTCCCCAGAAGGGTGGGGATGCCTGGCAGCTGGCCAGGGTCAACTACCAAGCTGCTAATCAGAAATCAGAGAGCTGACTGCACTGCTTGTCAGATACACCATGGACATTAACAACAATGGTATTGACTAAATGCAGTGTAAAAGCAAAATGTTGGGGTTTTTACAGATCTATTTGAGGAGAACTAAAGAACACCAAATTAATTTGTAAGATGAATGTTACAAAGTTAAATTTGAAGCTTTGTACTTCAAGTTTTAACTGCCTGTCCTCAGTATAATATTCACACCCCGAACAAATCTATAAATGTCTGGATTTCATCTCTCCATGACACAGCCTCCTGAGATCCCACTGAAAGGAAACATGAGATTCTACTGGAAGATGTCCCTGCCTGTGGAAGGGAGGTAGGGACTAGGTGAAGGTCCCTTTCAACCCAAATTATTCTATGATTCAGACAGCATTCCTCCTCTATGAAAGAAATAGGGAAGAGACACCAAAGGAACCCAAATATGCTGTCCTCTCAGGAAACAAAAAAAACTGACAAAGGCCTGAGCTTAGCTCAGTTTGCCCTCTAATGAGCACAGAAGAGCTGCCTAAACAGCTGTATGTTAGAAGAGGAAAGACCTCATAGAAAAGCCAGGAACATTTTTTACTTGCCTGTTCTAGGCAGCAGTTCTTCAAATTTGAGCTTGGGCTGCAAATCTGGTCGCTGGCACCAATGCCTGAAACCAATAGCAGAATTGGAGGATTCTCTACTCATTTCTATGGCAAGGAGATTGTGATGTGAACTTTTCATAGTAAGTGTGGTAATGAACCTGAATTTTTCACATGCTATTGGCTATTCTACATCTCTTAAACTGTTATTCCTAGCATATATGCATTGGCAGCAACAACATAAATCATAGTGCTTAGATGATTTCACGTCTCTTCACGTCTGCATTTTCAAAAGTGTGCAGGAAAGTTTAAATGAATGGCATTGTCAATCCCCATAAACACAGTAATAATGCAGCTTTCCCATAAGACCGTGTTCACACCTTGGCCTCTACCAGGATTGGAAAGTTTTCATCAAACCTCAAATGACTCACTCAATGCACTGAAGACACTACACCTTGTCCTTTTACAGATGACTAGATTACACAGAGTAATTCTGGATAAAAAGCAACAAAGTAAAGATCAGCAAAAAGCTTGAAGCAAGAAGTAAAATGTTTTAAACCTTTCATTCAACTATGATATCCTTATCCAGTCAGGATAAGGAAAATTTCCTGCAATAAAATTTGTAAGATCAAGTAAAATGGTTCTTTTCAAATTTCTTTTTCTCTCCCACTTCTGGATCAATAAATGATATATAAAAATTACGTATGTATAATTAAGATATTTAGTTCACAGAGAAATGAATTCAAAAGGTATTGAAAACAAATAGGAAATAATCAATATAGGTGAAATTCAAGTGAAAAAGACAATGAAAAAATTAAAATTATGTATGCAATGAACCGGTAATTTTCCTCAATAAATTCTCCTAAAATTAAAAAGAAACAGAATTTGTATCTATTAATAGCTTCCTGAACTGGAAAAAAAAAAAAAATCCACCAAAACCAAAAAGAAAACCATATACTTCTTTACTTTTTTTTCGCTTTACTTTCTGGATTAATTTTGTAAAGCCACTCTTAATTTAATTTACAAAGTTAACTTTGATGCTCAATGTAGTTTTCCAGGATAGTAGGTTGAGTTTTTGAAGAATTAATTTTCTCTTATAAATGAATGAACAAGATTGGAGGAAGATATAATGAATGATTAAGTGATTGTAGTTAACCAAAAAATTTCATTTTGTTCCCTGATGGAGGAATGATGGAATATAATTTTACTGAAATCCATTATCCTAATGAGAAGATATTCTATGCTTGATCTTAGCCAAAAGGCCGGTGAAGATATTTTAACTTACTGCATTACTTATTTTGACTTACTACTTCTGCTTAATAGGGCAATTTCATAATTACTGAAACTACATCTGTTTGATTAATGAGCCCTTTCCAGCATCCATGCATCTTCCTTTAGTTTGGCTGATAAAATACACTTGGAAGCACATGCACATAGGTGTTTTTCTTCCTGTACACGTGTACCAGTAAAATATTGAGAAAAAAATAGGAACTACCTCAAATAAGGCAGTATAATTTTGAATTTCCTTTTTATAAATAAAAGTTTGCAATTTTCCCCTCTATTTCTGTTACACATAAAAAATGAAGTTTAAGTAAATCTTGTAGTGACTTTTATGACCCATCCCATGGATACCTTAGGATGGCTTACAATCAAGTAGGAAAAAAACAATAAAACCCAGGAAATATATAAACAAAGGCCCACTGATGCTGTGAAATTATAAATGCAGTACCCACACGTTATCCATTTATGAAAATTATTTTAATTATTTTCAAGTTTTTTTCCACAGGTTGTTTAAAATCTATGAAATTGTGGTATGACTTATGCCAAAATTCCCCCAAATAATTTCAACTTCAAATCCCATCATGTGATATTTGAAGGTTAGAAATCATAAATGAATACCTATGGATTAATCTTCATGCTCAGACTTTTTACATGTGGCATTAGGAAGAATAGATTTTAAAAGAGTATCAGGAAAATAGTACAAGAAAAGACTGATAGAACTTTCCACATGCAAGAGTTTAGGGAAAAGTTTTCATTAAATAAGGTATCAACTATGTTCCTCAGTTATTTCAAACAAGAAAAGAGAGTATGATCATATCTGAATAGCTGATATAAAGGTATTTTGGATCATTTATAGAATGAAAAGGTATTGCCCAACTATTGCATTATCCTGACCTCAAATCTGTCTTCATTAACAGAGTTCTCTGCCGAAAGGTCTAATAATTTCTTCATATCTGTGTTTTACTGCCCCAGTTGCTAATTCTTTATTAATGGTATTTAAAGGAAAAAAAGCATCTTGTTCTCTAACAAAAAGATAAACTTAAAATACATTGGTATACTGGATCTTAAATTATTTGCAATTCATATGCGCTGAATTACATTATGTATCATGGTAGTGATACAAAAAAAAATTGTCATGTGTTATCTGTTCTGCTGTTTCTAATATGATATTAAAATACAGTTGTGAATCTGTTCGCTTGATACTGTGTGAACCAGCTATTTCTCAGACACATTTCTTGAATTGTTATTTCTCAGCTAATATCATCAACATGAATACTCCCCTTTTTTAGTGTTGATAATGGCAAAATACATGTGTTCAAAACATTTAGGGAAGAAACATGCTGTACTTCAGTACAGGCAGCAATAAGGCACAGAAAAATCAAATTTAGGCACCATTTATGAAAACTGCTCTACTCACTTGAAAATCCTTTAATGTTCAGAAAAGAAAATGCTTACCATGGAGCACTATGCATGTATTGCCTACGAAATATAATTTCTAGGTCACAGATTGCAACTCAAAGCCTATGTTCCTATTTTTTACCCCAGAAACTATGTCAATAATTTTATGATACTTTGGAAAATTATTGCACCTTTAGAAGGAATGCCAAGAACACGCAACACACAACACGCACACCTTCCAGAATTACAAGATGGCAGAAGAAAACACCAGTTACACTGTGCTCAGGTCACCTCTGTTCTAAATTTGTTCAAAACTTGAAAAGGTTATAGAAATATTTACTGAAGAATCCTAGGGACTGTTCATATGTCAAAACTCCCAGTAAAAACTTTTGCCATTGAAATGTCCGATTTTTTGCTGTCCCCATCTAAAACAAGAAATAATTTTGGTTTTTTTTTAATTGCAATGAGAAGAATTCATCATTCCTTGTAGGTGTCTGTGTGCATTTCTTTTAGGGGTAATGGTCAACTACTGGCCATAAAATAATTTAAAGTTATGTAAATGTATAAAGAGACTTCTTATTTTCTATAGTCTTTTGATAGTGCTGGCTGCAGACTCTTTTACTGGAAGAATCTAAAGCTTGGGATTGCAATTTCAACTGAGGTAAATCAGTCTCCACCAATCAATTTCCTTCTGTGACCAACTGTGATAGTGTATTGACTGAGACACAAATTTTGCGCAGCATTTCACATAGAATTTTCAAGTTAAAATAAAACTGTGTGGGAGGCAGCCCAATTTTCATGCTTTTATTTTATCAATAGAAAATGCTTAGCCTCAACAGGTGCTTCCCAAAACACACCACCTCTTCAATGATTGCATAAGGGAAATACTGGGGAGATATTTCCCTGTTGCAGAAAAGCCAGATTAATTGCTGTCAGCTTCCAGACTATGGGAATGCTGCATGTTTGGGACAGTGCTCTCTGCAGCCATATTGAAAGACAGGAATGAAGAGCACTGAATTCCAACTGCAAACCAAAGAATTGTAATTGGCTTCAGGGGAAAACAAGCAGTTTATCTGAAGTCTAATGAGAGCAGATTTGAGCCTGGTGCCAATATTGGAGTTTTCAGGCATGATTATGTAGCAATTATTTCATGATCCTTCTTCTTTTCAGAAGATGGGAATTTGTTGTATTGCCTGTGGATAAAAGAAAATTACTTCTGTGTAATGGAAAATGGAAGGCAGAACAGGTGTAAGCAGGAACCAGACCAATAATAATTGAACTAATAAGCTCAGAATATTGCCATTAATACAGTTATACCCTTTAAGTTTAGAGGCACTAAATAGTAATTCATATTTATTAAGTCTCTTGAAATCACTCAGCTGTTTTGACAGCGTAAAGGTGTGATTTTGTCACAGCTGCAAGCAGAGCAAAAGATTACCACTGAAAAAGAGAGGGATAAGTTATCAACAGAAAAATATTTATACATAGGGGTTGGAAAACCCCCAAAACATTAAAACTTGCAAGATATTAATTAACTATCCTAGACAGATCAGTACATTGCTTCCAGGGATGCCTGGTAAAATATCTGCTGATATAATTGTGTTTGAAAAACACAATTAAAAAACCCCAAACCAACTAGGCATTAAGATTCATATTCTTTATGGTGAGGACACAGAAGAGACCAATTGGGCATACTTGCAACTGAGTTACAACTGCAACAGGATTCCCAGATGGACAATTTTTCCTTATAATTATGACAGAATTAAGCCACAAGATTGTTCCACTGGCCAAAGAAGACCTGAAGGACTAGAGACTCACAAGGCAGATAGTTGAGCTTCACCATGATTGTTTTCTAAAATACCTGAGAACTAAAAATCACAAGATTAAAAACTTAGGCTGATATGGATCAATTATTATTAACTAGAAATTTGCCAAAGAGAATAAGAAAGGTTACAAAAATGTGTAGAAAGAAAAAGAATAAGACTGCAAAAGAGAAGAGAAAAAACAACTCTATCAAGATATATTAAACACAAGAACTTGGTGTACAGTTTGAAAGCCAGAGCCAGGCTTTCTTCCAAGCTCATTAGCTTTCCTTCTTTACTAAAAAAACCAACCAACCAAACAAACAAACAAAAACAAAAAAAAAAAAACCCACACATAATTCACTGCTACTTTATCCATGTTATGCACTCATGATTCACTACAGTCAGCTGTAAGAACTAGTTTTCATCCTTTTTGCCCTTGACAGTACACACACATATAATCAATAAAGGCTCCCTCTAGTGACACTTGTTCAAGCCAAGGAATGATAAAGCATTTTAATGGAAATGGTAGTAGAGCTCAACTTTCATAGAAGTTATATAATAATTCAGTATTTAGTAGCAAGTAATTAACATGACCAAAAAAACATGACCAAAAAAAAAAAAATCCAACAAAAAAAACATGACCAAAAAAAATCCAACAAAACACTATAAAATAAATTATGTTACTAATTTTTCTGAAAATATACATAATTCTACATTTTTTTGTTAACATTATAATGTAATATCTTTACATTGTGTGATCTTTCTCTTATTAGGCACTGCATTATACATAATGCTGAAAACTGACAGCTAATATGAAAGAAGTAAGGCAGAAAGAAGAATTTAACAAAATGTTAGAGGGAGCATGACCAAGATGAGTATAGAATTTTTTGTTTTGTTCCATAGTCTCTGTACCAATACTGAGTAAATAAACCCAGCAGTCCACAAACATAACATGGGGAAAGTGATTCTTAGGATGCTGTTGGGAAGAAAAAAAATACACCACGAAACACTGCACTGGTGATTAAGCACCAATCAGAAGGCCAATGCAAACATAGTTGCATATATATGAAAGTCAAAGTGAAAACATTTGTTTTAAAATTAGTTCTGGAAAGCTGGACTGAAAAGTTTAGAAATCAAATCAGAAGTGGTTATTAGTAAAATAATCTACACAAATTGATCAAATGGGAGTAGAAGTGTTGAGGAAAAGGAGGTGGGGAGAATTATAATAATAAAATAGTCAATGAGATATGTGCTCAAACTAGAATAGAAAGTAAAGGTACAAAACTGATTAAAGAGCAAGGGCAAGCAGAGACATTTTAGTGGAAGAAACTTGCACATGATATTGATCAAAACAGAGAATCTCAGTGGAAATAAGTTATAGTCATGAGACAAAATTACTCAATAAATGTACTTTGATAGGTCCATAAATCTCTGCACTCCGTAAGAGTGAACAGTTTTACTTATTTATTTAAGGAAAACAAATGTTTGTTTTGATTTGATGGAATGAATACAAGAGTTTCAGAAAGTGAGAAGGCCACTGGAACTATTAAGAGTAAGAGCTAAAAATTATCCAAAGAATATCACAAGCTCAAGAGTGCCAACCTACCAATATTTGTGTGATTAATAACACTTTAAGAAGCAAAAGAAAGACAGAAACTTGGACTGTGCAACTCTTCTAATCAAAGGCAGAGCTCCCCCTCAGTCGGAGCCCAAACCCAGTTAGAAGTAAAATGATGGCTGCAAATGGGAATACAGAAAGGAAGAAGAAATCCCCAAAAACTGAGCAGACCTGTATTAAAACACTTTGAAGACAGCATATTGTAGTTTTCCTTTACACTATTGGCTTTATCAAGCAGAGAAATGCTTTGTATTTAAAGTTCTATAGCTTTCAATAGATAATGAATGTTAGAGAATAGAAAAGCCCACAACACCCCTTAAATGTACATTGTTTTGGGTTTTTAAAAAATAATTTTAAAGTATATTGTTGGAGCTTTTTTCTGACGTGTCTTTAGTTTTCAAAAGGCAGTGAAAATATTTTTGTTCATTCTGGATCTTTCAATTCTAATGCATTTACTAATCATCTGTTTTGCCACAACCCACCTGCTAATTTGTCTGGTTAATTTATTTTGACAATGGAAGGAAATCATAGTCAGCAAAAATCCAAATCCTTAAGTTTTTTAGAAGTCCTTAATTAGCTGCTTAATGAAAGAGCTGTTTGTAACTTTTTATCTGTAATTTAACAGGGGAAAAAAACAAACAAAGAAAACCAAACAGGGCATTTTTGAACGAAATGTTCAAACAACCCTTTCACTATTTCTCTAACATACCTAGAATCCACAAATGGACATTTTAAGTGTCAGGTGCTAGAAATTTTATATGAAAGAGTACAACACTCTTTAAACCTACACACCAAGCAACAAGAGAGCTTCTCCAGAGTATTTATGATTTATGGTATTATGAGAAAGACTGCTGCAAAGCAGAGCCCTTCAACCACCAAGCCTAAACAGTGATGTTGTCTTTATAATACCTCATCTGCACATTTGCTCAAATCATAATTGTCTCTAAACTCAGGACACCAACAAATGGTCTGTCCTTTGGCAGACTATCAATTCTCAACACCAGTAGTCATCAGTAATCAGTAGTCATCAGTTTTGTCAAAATAAGCAAAGCTCCACTTACTTTCCAAATTACAGAAAGACACCCATCCTTGTACTGTCAATGAAATTTCATGTTACTGACATAAGCTATTTCTCAATAGAATTCACATTTCATAATGGCAAAAGTAGACAAATTACATGGCAACTTATCTGAGGAAGCTAAATACCTCATGTTTCAAGATTTGCCCAAATATGACTGAAAAAGGAAGGAAAAAAAAGCTGAAATTTGGAGAGAGGAGTCTCTTTAATAGTGGAGTTTGTATCAGCAAAATGAGGTATTTTCATGAGGCCTGAAGAGATTTTATGCATAAATGGTTGCAAAGGCAAGCATGTAAAAGACTTTTGGGGTAAAAGCCCTCAGTGTTCTTATGAAAAATACTAATGTCCCAGCCCAGGATCTACATTTAGCGTGAGCCAAGACGTGCAACTTATCATTCACAACAAACAGAACTCAAACACCTCAATTAAAAATTAGAAACTTGCCATGTAAAACAGCCAATTCCACTTAATTCACCTTGACTTGACACTCCATGACAGCAGTAAAACACAGTGTTTTAATCACTGCAGAAGAATGAGGTAATTCCACCTTTTTCCTGCCAACAAGTATTCCAATAAAGGGAGGAAACAAGGCTGAATTCAAACAAACTACAAACAAAGCAGGTTGAAAAGTAAATGAGATTAAATATTAGCCTGATTTAAGTAGAATTATAGTCCAAAAGCAGTAAAAATTGCACCTTCTTAATAAGGTTTAGCATACATCCTTAATAGTTTTCATTTCTAGTAGCATTGCAACCAAGAGCAATAAAACATGACCAGGACCAATGTTTAATTTATGCAGTATGTTATAGGAACATAAACTAGAGCCTAGATTTAATAAGATTCTTACAAACTAAGTTTAAGCAAGTTTAAGCTTTTTTTTTCCCCCTAAAAATATACATTAAAAAAAAAAAAAGACAGTAGGATAACAAACACTCTAATTCTGATTTCATAATTTTCTATTCTAAGTAGGACATTTGAGCCAAAAAGTCATCCAGCTGAATACTTAAAGCTCTGGCAAGCAAAAAACACCATCTCTAGTTTCACACATATATAAAATTCACACATAACTAAATTCAGCAGAGGGAAAACAAAAAACAAAACAACAACAAAACCCACCCCCAATTTACTTTAATCCAATTATAACATTTCTTCAACATTTGTTGGAGGTACTGACGAAGTGAAGCACGCGTCCTTATTTCAGTTTTAGTCCAAAGTAAGAGAATTTTCTTGTTTTAAAAACCTACTAAAGAACCAGAGTTTCATTTCAACTTTGTATTAACATGTCAGAACTATTTAGTAAGGTTTATTTAAATTAAAACTCTGTTCTAATTTGGCACACCACTACCTTTTAAAATGTGTTGCCTGTTGATAACAAATCTACATTTATAAGTCTGTTTTTATCCAAAATCCCAGTCTCTACTAAATGGTCATGCATGTTACTTATACATCAGCAACCTCACTGTCCCCAGCAAAACAGAGTCATGGGAGAAGTAAAATGCAGCAGCTGCTCAGCAGAGCACAGCACCACTACAGCTTAGGAGAGAAAGGGAGGAGGAATTTTAAGTTTATTTGATTTGCCTTATTAATAATTAAGGAGGGAGAGGAAAGATTACCAGACACATTTAGATTTGAAGAAATTTACATTGATTACATTGTTAGCACCACATAATACATGGGGAAAAAAGCAACAAACCAAGTTGTTTTCCTTATTCCCAAAGGTCAAGGAAATAACTAAACATACACAACTTCCCAAAAGTAGCTAAATAATCAAAGGGTGTGAAAAAATTGTACTAGCAGTCATTCTCTCTTTTTGTATCAGAGGAATCACTTCTAGCAGGTCTGTCACTTAGTAACTTCTGCTCAATGGGGTGGAGAACAGCTCTTAGGTAGAGGATTTGTGGTCACATCGATGCCTTATAAATGGGGATTTTACACAACAGAAATCAAGTCAGCAAATGTAATGCAGGACACCTTGGTGTCACGTGCTTTAGCAAGCAACACAAGCCACAACTCTTGCTTTCTGAATGACTATAATGAATATGACTTCATGAATACAATCTCAGTTCAGCCAGAACTGTTATCTGCATTTCTCACACAAAAACAGTTTCCAGGTTGAAAGGGATTTCTGATGCAATATTTTGAAAAAGGAAATAAGAGGTTTTTTTGTAAGTGCACAGTACCAAAAAAGTATAACTTTTCTTCTTTACCCTTCCTGATCATGGCAGAAAAAGTAATTCTATTTCATTCTACACTGATTTTTATACCATCTTATGACTATGTCATATCAAGCAACACTATTATAACAATCATCACTTACATTTTTTTTTCATTCTTCCCCTAAGAAAAAAAACCAAATGACCCTCCAACCAGAGAAAAAGCACCCAACCAAGAAAAAACCCCAACACCAGCAAAAAATAGCCGGGCAAAAGGTCCAAAAGAAACAAAAACTAATAAAACAGAATGAGCCTAAGATTGTGTTTTCTCTTGGTAAAATTTTTATTTCTCTCAAGAAATGAGCCTAAAAAAGAAAACCTGGCAAATAAGAAGCTGGCAGCAGAAGGGAGACCTTTGATTTTAATGCCACAGTTCACTGATTAGCAGTGCATAATCGATGACAGAATAGATGCCATGGTGGGATACTCTCTGTCATGCTATGCCACCTCTAATGAGAGGACTGTTTCTTTCAGTAACACTACATTAATGACTTGGACTATAGTTTAAGAAAGATCAAACCAGCTCAATTAGGATGCTCATTTGTATTCAGGCTGCACCATCCCGGGTTCAGTTACGAGCACTTTGTTCCTGAGGATAACAAAATATTTGTGAATAATGTATCTTTTAATCCTTTAAATTGTAAAGGTCATTGGATGAGAAGGTACTACTTTTCTGACTGCTATTCTTCTAGAGCTGTTTCATTCTAATCTCCATGCACTATCATAAGCTATTGACATAGGAAAGCAAGGTAAGAAGAATTGTCACTTTTAGATCCCCCTCCCATTGCTTGTATACAATGCCATAGTAACAGACACATCATTCCCTCTTGAAAATAAATATGGTCTCATCCAGAAACTTGGTAGAAATTTTTTACCTACAAAGTAATTATGTCTGGGAGAAGTGAATTAATAGGTTCTTAAATTCACCAGGAGTAATCTTCTTGGCTCTGTTTTGCCTGATCTTAGAGGTCAACAAACAACTATTCCAATTAGAAACATATTCCTTCAAATCCACATAATATTTGGTAGGATCAAAATAAAATCCCCATTAAAATAAAAGAAAAAAAATTCTAGAAGACTACTTATTTTCTGTTCAGTTGAGGTGAGAAAATATTTGGAAGGAGAACATTGTTTCATAGACTGAGCTAAAATTATGAACTAAAGCATATTTTGCAACATTCATCTGAGTTACCCTTGTATGAAAAATAATGTTCTACTCACTATAAAACAAGCTGATACATATTTTGGGGTGGCAGACCTGGTTTAAGCACACACTATTTACCCAGCTATGCAGGTTGGGGGCATCTTTTGTTCTCCATCAAGGAGCTGTGGGCATGAGTTCAAACAGCCTTGCTGCCTTTTTCAGAGACAGGACTCAAACTTCAAAGTATATTAAACCTTACCATCAGGACAAGACACAAAGCCTCTCATGGCACTTCTTGTGAGCTAAACTCACATTCCCTCTGCTTTCCCAGGGTGAGACTGCTCATGTAATTCCAGTTCCATGACTAGTCTCATCCCTATTGGCTGTGCCATGGATACACAGAAAAAGATGGACCAACCTACAATCTCTTACTTAACAAAGGCTTTCTAGCCCAGGTAGCCCTGGAAGCAGCTCAGAGAGGACCAAGTGAAGCTTGCTGGGGGAGTTTTTCTGGCCTTGGTAGCACAAGTTTAGGCAACAATCAGTGCTTCAAAGCCACAGGGAAATAGAGTGCCCAACAAAAAATTTTCCAAATGGTTTTGCTACATGCTAACCAGTGGGATATTTCCAGAATGAATAAAAAACAAAGGGAGAACTTCCCTTCTGATATGCAACTTTTTTGGTACTTGCTATTCAAGCATTACTGAAGCAAAAAGTTTCTAGACATATCATCCTGGTGGTTATTGACAAGTGTTTTGTCTCTGTCTAAAACATCCTCAAAAAGGAATCTGTGTGTTTTTGCACTGGTGCCTCAACATCATAGTCTGTAGCACTCTACTTATTAAAAAGTCAGCCTGGAAGTCTGATACTCAGTAATTTCTTGCACAAGAATCCCCTATAGTTGGATGTTACAGTGAAATTGGAAATAAGCAGAGTAAGCATTTACTTATGCACTACTTGAATACAGGCTAATCTATGGGAAAGAGTCATCCCCTAAATGGGTTATTAAGCAGATTTTTGCTGACACATGGAATTTACATCTGTGATTATTCTCAGTAATCAGATGAGAAAATCCTCGTTATGAAATAACATTTGCATCATGTAAATGTGTTATATAGCATAAGGCATGATAAGACTAGTTATGGAGTTCAGTAATTTCTGTAATAAAGCAAGAAATAATGCCCACTCTTCTATTTTAAGTGAATTTGGAAAGTAGAATATGGTTCACAGCATGCATACTAAGGATAACACATATTAGATAAGACAAGAATATTCAAAAGATGGAAGTGAATGCAGCTAAAAATTCTAGAAATAACACTTCATATTTCCAGGGACTGATTAATTATCCTGTCTCCTTCGAGACCAGAGGCAGCTGGGGTCTGAAGACCATTTAAATAAATGAGACTTTTAATTTAAGGTTCTCTCTATTCTTCTTGGATGTTATTATCAATAAAATATCTCTTTATTTATAATATGTTTATTTTACTATTTTTTCTATCCTATTATGTTTTTGCACCTATATTTTAATTTTATAAAATTGAAATTATGAGTAAATATAATCCCTTACAAAAAATGTCATCTACCATTGCCATTTAGGGAAACAGAATGGCCAGACTGCCACTTTTCATATAATGAAATTGAATTTCACTGCGGCCATTTATACTTCCCTATAGTTCTCAGGAGAGAAGTACATTTTCATATTATATTTATACAAAATACAGCACCTTTTCTGGATATATAAAAATTATATTAATATATCTTTCTAGCCATTTTAATGGCTTTTTTGTTCCTAATCACCAGACATTTTATTACACTCATACCTAACCTATTTTAATTGTTTTATTGCTTCTTTTTAAATATTTAATTAGCTTATTGAAATTAATAAAATGTAAGGCCTAACAAGTAATTTGATATGGTAGATGACATTTTTTGTAAAGGATTTTATTTACTCATAATTTCAATTTTTATCTATAATAGGGATATGTAACACCATCAGTAATAATAAGGATAATAAAAGGAAAAAGATTGCTATCAAATAATTATCTAAGAAACAAGATAGGTATAGGAGGTATATATATATATATAGAGAGAGAGAGAGTGAGAGAGAGAGTGAGAGGATTAATCAGCAGCACAAACATAAGCTGGGAAAGGGCTGGTTAAAGCCAGAGGTATCACAGGCTATGTAGGAATTAGAATTTTCATCCTATCAGGTGTAAAACCAAACCAGACTGGCATACATGAACGGGAGGATTGTAGCCATTTCTCTGCCCCCTCAAATGACAATGGCTGAACAGTACTGCTGTATGTCTTTGTGGGACCATGCCTCAAGGGAGACGTGAAACATGAGAATGGCAGTTCAGGACAGAACACTGAGCGCAAAGGAGATGCAGAAAATATGGTCTGTGTGGGTAAGTGCATAAAAGAGGCTTGCTTAGCTCTGAAAAGGAGTGAAAAGCACATCTCCCTTAAATCTTAAGGGACTGATGGAAGAGTTATTTCATGTCCATAGTACCTACTGTGAGTAGTTACTTGCTTCAAATGAAGAATAACAGCTGAAGAAAAATTTAAATGTAAGCAGTACCTATTCCACCAAAGCAGACAACTTATGAAGCTCCAAAGAATCCACCATACTGTACAGCCTTACTTAAACCACTTCAAATTTCATAAATCATAAATTAAACAGATGGAGAAGAGATGGAATGTACAACACTTCCTTTTTTTAGTAGACATAGGAGAACAGGATACAATCTTCAAAAAACGTGGCCAACACTGATATAAGCACCTTCATCTTCAGAGTGTAACGGAGTAACTTACTGGCTTCAGTCACATTTCAAGGGGTGTCTTGTCACACTTACCACTAATTTTGTCTTCTGCTGATAGTTTCAACAAAAAAAAAAATGCAGGTCTGAGCAAGTAATATTTTTTGCCTTACTATGCTGGAGATCAGAGACAAGCCATTGTGAAGGAATTCACATCAGCAAGTTCAGAGCAGCCACCCTGTCCCTGTATAGTTCACTAACATTCTAAAATGAAAATATTTTAATCCTTAAGGCCTAAAATAACACGTGTGTGAAATCCCCAATAATTTTTATAGGGTATGTGTAATAAATAATAATTTAAATAAAATAATTTTTATAGAGTAGGTATAATAAAACCATTAGGCAGAAGGTGAACAGAACTGTTCTTGAACTCACTTCTGATATTCAAAATTAGCTAATGAGAACTGAACTGTGCATTAAAACAATTAGAACAGGAGGCCTAAATGCACAAAAGCAAGCTAACACAATGACTGCTCTCCACAACCTCACCTCCCAAATTCCCCTTTAAAAACCTGTGTCCACAGCTGGACATAATTTATGACTATGTAAAGCTACTTTTTCTATGTTTAGCACTCACAAGATGCAGTGAAAAAATATAGCTTAGCTCTTTGCTTTAATGTTAAAGTGTTGGAGAAAAAAAACAAAAATAGGGTTGGTTATATCTCTTCCTTGAATCAGCAACTTTCATCCAAACTGAAGTAAAGTAACAAAAGAAGGCAAATGCTGTAAAACAACATGATTAAAAAAAAAAACCAAAAAGGCCCCAAAAACCAGAAAATTCTTCATAAACTCTGTATCACAAATAAAACTCACCTGAGAGATGAGCCTTGTTATGTATCTATAAAATGATAATTCCTGGAGGGAAAAAAAATATTAGAAAGCAAGGCATTCCTGTCTGCAACTTTGAGAACAGGCTGTCACTACGAGAACAATGAGTAAGCTTTCTATTTGCCACACAAGAGAGTAATTCTTATTTGAATATCATCAATACTATAGGGAAAAGCAAATGAAGAAAAAAAGATTCCCTTCTTATTCAGGGGTAAAACAAAGAAAACACATCTGAATAGAAAATAAAATAAACACAACTCTTCCACAGTATAGACACTATTACAGGAAGCCTTCAAAGCAAGTTTAGGAGAAGGAGAACAAAAGGAAATAAGATTCCAATGCAGAAAGCTTTATTCACTTTTATTCAGATTGTAAGGTCCCTGTGGGGACAAATGTTAGCAGGTAAGTAACTATCAAACAATAAATTAAAGAAGGAATATTTATGGGGACATTTATTCCCAGCAAAGTAAGAACAATTAGGCATTTGATCAATAACTAAATGCTTTAGTTTCTCTCTCTCTATGGCATCAAAATATCCCCTGGATTCCACTTCAGTGTAACAAGAATCAGACAAAGGTGTAAAAAGAC
Organism: Polioptila caerulea; assembly: GCA_013397295.1. Classification (NCBI taxonomy): domain Eukaryota; kingdom Metazoa; phylum Chordata; class Aves; order Passeriformes; family Certhiidae; genus Polioptila; species Polioptila caerulea. The sequence goes on along the minus strand of VYXF01010885.1, from coordinate 245,077 downwards.
TCAATTTTTATCTAGAGCTTTGCACACAGCATCTGAAATTATAAAAGTTGCTGAATTTCAAGACTTTTTTCAGTGGATGTTACAATCAGATATACATTGAGAAAGAACAAAAAAAACCTATGAAAGTCTCGAAATAATTTTTACTCCAAATATTTTTGCCAAAAATCAGCCCTGAAGATGCATAGTAGGTTTAGTTCAGGAAACAGCAACTAGAGCTTTCATTACTCAACTACAGTTCTGTAAAAATAATTAAAACATCCCAAGATTCTGAATGTTCAAGGGTATCCACAGTGATAAAGTTACCGTGACACACACATGTACATATGTGCTAACTGTGACAAAGATCTACAAAGTCCTGATGGTTTTTGACACAACGATGGGTATTACAAACGCTGAGTCAAAGAATAATGGGCCAGGGGAACAGGGGTAAGAAAGGTTTTCCTATGAACTTCTATATTCATCCTGATTTGTTGTGGAGTTTTTTAGAAAATTCAGACAAGACATCTCTTTGCCTCTATGTTTAAATATCAAAAATAATTTTTTGAGGAAAAATTGCTGTAAACTTCTCAGAATAACCAGGAGGTGCACTAGGTGTGCTGCAGCTCTTCTAATTGAGCCTATAGAGCAAGGAGTGCTAGAAAAGAAAGGACAGAAACAACAAGAAATGCATTTTGCAAGCTGAAAGTCAACACTGAGAAGCAGCAAGATGGCTGACTAATCCTACACCTACTACCACAGTTTTCCTACCTACAGTTGTGGGCTAAGAAACCAATCCCAAGTGACTATTAGATCAAATTCCAGCAAAAACTAATGCCAAACCAATTGGTCTCATTTCTTTCATCTGAGTAAAGATAGATAAAGTTTCCTGTAATTGACTGATTCTTAGTGCACGGGTGGTTTATTTGTCTTTCAACTGTTTGTACATACTAAAAATAAACACTATTTGGAATAGCAAGGAAACAGCTAAATATTCTCTAAATAGCAGAACAAAAGAGCACTCTATTCCAATTCCTTAAACTATTGATCCTGCCTTTCAATTTCTCACTCTGTACCCTATTAGAACACATTTTACATTAAATGAAAATTTGTTCTCAATTCTCTCAGTAAATTTTAGAGAAAACATACTTGGAAGAAAACCAAGCACTGGGTATTGGGGAAAAAGAAAGAAGTCGTCTTAAATAAGTGCTATTTTGAGGGACTTGCCACTACATTGTGAAGCTCAGTATTCAATTCATAGAATCAAGGAATCACAAAATAGGCAGACGTGGAAAGAATCCATCAGGATTACCAAGTCCAAGTCCTGAATCTTACTCACCTGCTTTTTCCAAGCAATAATTGAGAAGAAACCACCATTTTCCCCATTCTGTTGTAAAGGAATCACAACTGTATCGATGTGTGTGATATTAAATTTTAATTGGATACAGTGCCAGGTTAAAGCTTCTTTCTCCGTACATATCTATTATTATTTTCCTAAAATAAATTCCCATGGTAGAATGATGCCACAACAATACTAAAGCATAGCAAACACTGCCCTAGATCCCAGTGCAAGTCCACAAAATTCACTTTGGATGAGACTGCTCTGCTGAGTTTATGTTTGTCACAGTGTTTACACTGAAGGGGTTTAGATAACTGTGTAACCCAGAAAGATATTAGTGCCATGATATATTCATACTAGCCAAGAGAGAAACTCTGTCCAGGTATCATGTAAATACTTGCTTTTGCTGCCACAATTGCTGCTCAGTATTTGATATACTATACATGTGTTACTATTGTTGGCACCATGTGAGTTACTAAACGAAAGTGAAGATTTCTGCCAAATTTATCCTTCAAAACACAGGAGTGGCAGCCCGTCCTGCAGCCTACACTTCCTGAGTAGCCTGACACACAAAAGGGCATCACAAGCCTGATGAATCACATCACTTTAAGTAAATGAAATGTCAGAGAAGTGAGGCTATTGATTGAAATTTAGTGCAAATAATGGACGACTAATTAATAAATACAGCTGCCTGTGAAGAGGCAGCACTGTCTTTCCATGTAGATTTATTATTTTTGTTCTCATTTACTCTAGTTTTATGCTATGGTTGATGCAATCCTAATTTTCTTCAACTTGCCTCAAGGCCAGGGGAGCCTGCTTTATTGCATTAGGAAATGCCAGGCCTTAATCAATCTCCACATTCCTTGCGGCCTTCAACCCTTTTCAGTGTCTGGAACTAGTATTTGGACTTGTTAGTAGCGTAAATAATTAAAAATAAATAGTACCATCATCCAGTTCAAGTCTTCATTCTACTTTTAAAGAAGATCTCGTCATAACAAAATGTGTACCCACAGGAAATAGAAAAAGGGGAAAAATCAAACCAAACTCCATATTACTTAGAGTACAGAAACAAAAATTCTAAAAAATGAACACTACTCAAAAGCATGAAACATGTTTTAAAATTTTCATGCTATTAAAAAAAAACCCCTAAACTTCAATAATTGTTTCATTTCAATTGTTTCATTTAATTCTAAAGACATACAAAGATTCTCCATAAAATAACATCTACTACAATATTCCAATCCATACTTCCAAGATTTTTTCATGAATTCCCAATTCACCAATCCATTAAACAGGACCTTTCCATTCAGAATTGTTGTCTTATCTTGTGTGGCAGGCAGGTAAAGTAGTCTTTACAAAAAGAAGCTGTAGAGATGCCTCTTTTCCAGAGATCTGAAGAAGAGCAAAACTAGGCAGAGTTGGTAAAAATGCACTCTCAAATCAGCCCTGAAATTGTAAGGGGGCACACTCAGCATGGGAGCCTCAGGGCAGACAGCAGAAAGCAGACACTCCGCTGTGTGTAGGGCAGGCACACAGCTATCCTGTCAGGAGTTACAAAACGTGGGACAGCACATGAACGGTGATATGGCAAGAGAGCAGCAAGCTTTGGTGTCCCTGTAAGTAGAACCTGTATCACTGAACTAGATAACATTGCACATTTCTCAGCATGGCTGGCAATGTTCTGTTGTCATCACTGGACATAAATGTTAAATGATGAAACTTTTTAAGAATGGAAGATGTAGTTTATATTTTTCTTCTCTCCACCACTAAAGAAAATTTCTTTCTAGGACAAAGAAAATGAGATTCAAAGCAAATCAGGAGCAATGATGACCTGGCAGAGCAGCAGCAGCAAGCACCCATCCCAGAACTCTGCTACTCTGAAGGCAAATAGATTTGCAAGCTCAGTTATACCTATTAATATTACACGGCATTTCAAAATTAAGTTATTGGTAAAAATACAGATCTTAATAGGATGGTACAAGATGCTGGTATGTGTTAAAAAAAACAACATTTCATAAAAGATACCCCACCTAATATTTTAACAGCTGAATAGTTTGAATGATCCAGTATTAAAAAAAAATGGTAATAGAGTTAAAATCCTTTAAAATCTTTACTCCTTCCTCTGATGTAAGCTCACCCCACCAGTGCCCGCCAGGGTCCTGTGACTAACAGCATCAATTTTCTCTCAAGAAGGACTGACAAGGGCAGGGTTATAAGTTGTCATTAAATGGGGTCCTTGCCCAGAGTTGGATATCAGTGGTGGAGCTTTCTCCCTTCTCAGTTTTAGTTCATCTTAGGGAGATACATACATTTTACTAATTTTCATCTTTTATTGCTTTAAAAACACATTTTTCCACAACAGTCTGGTTGCTTCTAAAGTAGAACTTGAGAGTTTCCCAGCTTCCCTATCAACACAAAGATCTTTAATTTTTTGTGCTGTGACTACCAGGAGTCTTCACACCTTCACTCTCTTTGGGATTCACAACTTTTATAGGTCATCTAATTTGGATAAAGGATATGGTTGTTTTTGAGAGCTTCAGCAAAGACTATGCTGTTGATTTGCCTATTATATTAACCAAGCTGCATGGGGTTCTCGAGCTTAAAGCAAGGACCTGGCCCAAACCTTCTAGCTGAAAATGGATAGTTATGTTCTCCACAAAAATTTGGCTTTGACAAAAGGTTCTGTCATTTCTAATTAAAATTGCACTAGAGCACTGCCCTAGGCCCTAAGGTGAAGTGAGCCTCAAGTCTGTGCCAGACTCAGAAGATGTTACCTAGAGCTGTCCAAGGACTCTTCAGGTTCCTGACTACAGATTCAAGAGTGAGCCATTTCCTCAGTACATGCTAAGAACAAGCATCTTCCAATACACAGCTGTCTAAAACCTTTTATATCTCCAACAAAAGCAATGTCAAGAGACCTGGTAGGATCACAGCACAAGGCAGCAATCTAGGTGGGTGATAGCTTTTTTGTGCTCTCCTGCTGCTGAGAAGGATTTTCCTCAACTGGTCACAAAATCCAAGCAATCTTTACTAGCAAGTCTGTCCTTTTTCCTGCATGGATCGAATTTCTTGAAACATGTATTTAATCTAATTAGGCTCTATTTTACCAAAGAGTCAAAATTGGACAATGCTACATGCTCCCTTTATTTTAACAAATCAGAAAACAAAGCCAAAACAACAAAGAGTAAAGCTTTTATGCAATTTTATTCACCTGAGTTGTGGCCCTCATGGGAAGAAGAAACATGCGGAATAGCTTCAAAATGAAACTCTGATGCTACTATTCCAAGCTTTGCCACCAAAACTTACCTTCCTACTTAACTTCCCAGAGACTTGAACTAACCATGTCTGGTCCAATTTTTCCCATTTGCAGTTTAGGTTGTTATTTAATTTAATTTCATCTTTCCTAGAGGTGAATTAAGTGTTTCAATAAGCAAATAATAAATCAAGGACTGAAATATACGAATTACAAAAGTTCTATTGGCTCCAATCCAAAGTCCCTCATTACTCTCTTCCCAATACCCTGGCCCCAAATAAAATCTTTCCCTGTGATTGTGCATTCCCATCTTCCTTTCCATGCAAGAACTTGTACTGCTCGATTTTGGTAAGCCACTCTGCAATGTTTTAAGTCTTGATCAGCATCAACTCCCCCTGTCCCCCGCCAGCTTTTTTTTTGTTATTAAACTGCAGGCTGCAGTTTAAACAGATAGCCCTCCAAGAGACACTCTCAACATTAATGCAACTGTTTTACTCCATATTTTGCATTAAAGTAAATCTGGCATCATCTTTCCTATCCTTGACTCTCCTCTGGCTATATTGTGCTGCTTAACGTAAAAAATTTAGTTGAAGAGAGACACTGCTTGATGCACATGCTCTACAAATTATTTTCCATTAGCCTTAATCCCAGTAATCCTACCTCTTCATACCCTTGGATAGAGTGAATGATGAAGAGATAGAACATTCCTTTTATTTACACTTGCTTAATTTAAAGATATAATTGCTTTACCACCAGTCACTCATCTTTACAATTGACAGCATTTTATTTTTTTTTTTTTAGACCTCCATTTCCTGTGCCAGATCTGCCATCAGAACACCCGGACATTCGTAGGGCATACTCCTGAAGATCTGTCAAGAGGCTTTTCAAAATCATTAAAGAAAATGTCTTTCTTCTGCATTAAAAATATCATTCTGATCACTAAAAATAAAAGTCTTTCAAAGTTCTCTAAGGAAAGCAATTATACACTTCCTTTGGTGTATCCACTGGGGCAACATGAATTTTACAAATTCAAGTGTCCAACATCATCAATTTTGAGCTCACTTTCTGAAGGGAAATGGCTTGTAGTTATTATAGTCTTTGTTTTAAGGAGAATAAGGTTTTGTCTTTTTTTTTT
>VYXF01010885.1:173774-226411 GCA_013397295.1 Polioptila caerulea | reverse complement strand
AAAAAAAAAAAAAAGTGGTGAAAAGTGGTGTATTTCTTCCCAAATTAAGCACACATCAAACCATTCTCTTCATGAACTTCTAAATATACCAAAGGTGTGAAGTCAAGGCAGAATACTCATATTGCTACATTTTTATTTCCTACCCTAACTCTACTTCCTGCTCCCTTTGCTTTTCCCTCTTTCAGCCAAGAGTCACCGAACATTCAATGCTACCAAGAAGCCTTCAAATTCACAATTTTATCACAGCTCACACAGAGTGGAGAAAAAAAACTCACACTCCTAAATATACTGTATAAAGACACTAACAAAGTCAAGGAGTTAATGAGTCCACATCAGTTTCGCTTTTGGGCTGCTATCTCTGCAACTCCTGGGCTGGAAGTATCTATTTTCCTCAGCAAAACTGAAACTCTGGAGATACTAATTTGTCACACACTTTTGCAGGTCATAAGTTCTTCCTTGAAGATAAAGTCACCATGGCCTTTCACATCTGCTACGAAAACATATTTTCAGCTCTTTCTTGGCAAACCTCACAAGCTGTTAAATCAACATATAAACCATATTTATTTATGGTTTTTTGCAATTAATCCCCTTGATAGGAGCTACTCACTGATGGAAGCATCAGTGTCTAGAGTTTAGTAGAGTGTGAGTTTGCAACCACCCACCACAAACCCTTGCTCAGTAACCAAAATGCTTCTTTGTGCCACTCATTTCCTTTACTTCTCCTACCCTCCTTCAAACAAGTCTTTCACAGCTGCATTTGGCTGCTGCCTACCAAGTTGCAGAGCCAACAGTATGGGCAGCACACCTCTGCCTCTTTCCTGCAGAGGAAAGAGCAGAGCATGCTTCCCGTCCCACACCCTGACCACCCAGGTAGGCTCTCCTAGCACTGGAGAGGCAGAAAGAACATCTAACAGAACATCTAACATGTTCTTAAATACTTGTATAATCATGAGATTCAAGTTTGAAATATTTAAAGACTTATATGACTTGGGTCCAAATCCATCCCTCTACCAGAGTGGGATGCAACAAAATTTCACCTTCAAAGTTAAAGGAATTACCTCAAAAATACAAATATCATGGTTTTACTTTTCATTCTCTTCCAGAGTGAGGATCCTGAGTTCCTCATTAGGTGTCAGAGGAGCATGCACAGCAACACAAACAAGCCAGACCACAAAAAACAATCTGAAACCTGAAGACATACTGGCCTCAAGCTCCAAATACCTGAGTTCATTTTACTCTCCTCTCTTCTGGCAGCACTATGAGATCAAGAACACATTCATTCCCTTTCTAAGCTTTCCCTCTAATTTTAACCGCCTACTTAAGTGAGGGCTATGTCTCTCCAGGTGTGCCTGCCAGCAGTTGTTGTGATAGCAGGAACAATGGTGAAAGACACCTGAGCACAGCGGCTCTGAGAACTCCTCTGCTTTCACAGGGGCTACACCTCTTTCTGCCTTGCACATTGTTAGTTGAAAATTGTCTGGAAGACAAATAAATTAAAAGAAAAAAGTCACGTTGAGCGCTTAATGAAATGGAAGAAACATGAAAATCCAGAAACTAAGAATTAGTGTGTGTGTGGCCATAAAACAGAAAGGAAAAAAGCTGCTTCACTTTTATTTCTCCACACCTTCTGAGTGGCTATTCAGCTAAGAGCACTATCTGGTTTCTCAGAGATTAAGCTCTCCTTGGCTCTGGCTGCTATTGCAAGCTTAGCAATCTTCAGAAAGAAAAAAGAAATTGAAGTTTCATTTCCTGGTTTTCCAAGTCTTTTGCAAACATATTTTAAGATTAAGCTATGACTTTCATTTTTCCCTGTATCCCACTCAGAAAGGAACAAAATATCCCCTCTTGTCTCCTGCTCCTTTTGGAATACAGGCATGTATTATCTTATGTGCAGTAGGTAAAAATAGAAAGAAGGATGTCTCCTCTTGTCTGCTCTAAATTAACTCCTTTTCTTCCACTTTGAATCAGTTCTCAAAATTTTTAATGCAACTACAATTTGTTGCACTGTATTTAATTGAATTATTTACTGCTGCTATTGAGTATTTGTATCTTTGTGGGAAGGCTGAAGGAAAGAGGGTTTCTTTTGCCTCTTAGGTGAATGCAGACAACATTTCAACTTGTTTAGTGATTCAATTAAAAAAGAAAATTAACATCTATCTGGCACTGTAAAAGCTTTCCCCATATTTCAAGACTGATCCAGTGCTGTTAACTCTTTTCTAATTTATTCTAGTAATAGTTGAATTTATAATGCCTGTGTAATACTTCTGATTTTTCCAGAAAGCTCATATGAAAAAGGGGACAAGGGAATGACTGTTTCAGAAGAAAACCCCTTCAAAGTCAAACTCTAGATCTTGTCACATTTTAGTGGAGAAGAGTGACATGACACTCTATTTCCAGAAAATTTTCTGCATGTACTGTATCTAGAATGTATCTGGCATGTGGCATGCTGCCCAGACAAAAGCATGAATTAATGATTGAAGTGCATGATGGTCAAAAAAAGTCCATCTTGGTGGTGCTTTGTGGTGTCTGAAAACACCTATGGTAGCCTTGTTATTCACTGAAAAGCAAGTTTCTCTTGCTTGTTCATTCACTTACAATACCAGAATGATATTTTTTTAAGTATATTTAAATGTTCTGAGATAAAAATGTCTTGAAAATCTTTCATAATCCCTACAGCAATCTAGTATTTCAAGGACAGATGAAGACCTGGGATTCATTCTGTTTTAAAGTACCAGAGACAAAGAAGAAACTGAAACACACATACTCTGAAGTATAACTTATTTTTGACCCTGAAACATCAAAATTATTGATCTTTTCCTGTTTGAACCCTTCCAGATTGAAAGAAATCTAGGTTTGGAAAAATAGCTAGCAAAATGCACATATAATTAAAATGTGGAAATCAGGTAATTTGGGATGCAGGATTTTCTTTACATGCAGCTTTTGCTTAGGAGCAACCACTGTCATGGAATTTGTTATTAAAATAGTTACAGATGTAGGTCAGAAATGCAGAGGGGGCATAGCTATCTCAGAGGACATAGGGACTCCCATAACCATATATCAATTAGAAGGAATTATTAAAACTGTCCCTTGGTGTACCACACTGCTTTAGGGCTTTCAGAAAAAATTACTGGTGCTTGGGGCAACTTGGAGACACTTTGAAACTCAGGACACTAAGACAACTGCCCAGAAGATGCCTTGTAAAATGGCTGTTCTGTAAATGGCATTAAAAATAGTGTAGTGTCTAGCAGAATGAAATGAAGATAGAAATTTATTAGCTTTTCTTTACGTAGCTTTTTGAGCAAAGTAAGAATTAGCCCCCCAGTGCTCTAAATAACTAAAGATTAACTAGCATAATGGCATATTTTCAATTAATGGAAAAGCTTACATCTACACTGTCAAATTCTAACCATTATTCTTTATGGGTAAAATTCAAAGCCCCAATACTTTTATTCGATTGGTCTGGTTTGCATGAATCTATTAAGAAGAAAAATCCAGGCATCTACGGGCAAGTCAACCATAGTTCCACTCCCTGGGAAGGTGGTGGGCCAACTGTTCCTTCTAGAAAGCATTTCCAAACACATGTAGTACAAGGTGACTGGAAGCAGTCAGTGTGGATTTATAAGCAAATGTATTTACTTAGATTGTGGCAGAGGAAGTCTTCCATGTTTCTGTAGTTACTCTGGATTTTATAAAACAAGATACACATACAAGTTCTTTCTGTGAAAGAAGTTAGTGTTTACACTAACTTTTTACTTTTTACTCCACTCTTATGAGACTCCACCGAGAATGCTGAATATAAGAAGGACATGGACCTGTTGGAATCCAGAGGAGGCCACAAAGATGATCAGAGGGCTGGAGCCCCTCTGCTGCTAAAACAGGCTGGGAGAGTCGGTGTTCAGTCTGGAGAAGAGAAGGCACTGGGGAAACATAGCAACCTTCCAGTACAGGAAGGGGTCTACAGAGGAGCCCACAAAAGTTCTATACAGACCAGAGTATGTAGTGATTAGACAAGTGGAATGGTTTCAAACTGAAAGAGGCACTACCCTGAAAGAGGGTAGATTTATGTTAGACACAAGGAAGAAATTTTTCTCCATGAAAGTGATAAGATGCTGGAACAGGTTGTCCAGAGAGGTGGTAGGTGCCCTATCCCTGGAAACATTCAAGGTTAGAATGAATAGGGGTCTGAGCAACCTGATCTATTTAAAAGTGCCCTTTCTATGGAAACCTTCAAAGTCAGGCTAGATGGAGCTCTGAGCAATCTGATCTATTTTTAAATGCCCCTGCTCATAGCAGGGGTGTTGGACTACATGGTCCTCTAACCCAAAATATTCTATAATTCTATGATTACTAACTTGAAGCCTGTGTCAGAACATTTTTAAATAGAAATATTTCTAATACCAGACAAGCTGTGAAAGATATTTTTTCTCCCAGTACTTTTAAAAGTTTTCAAATCATTACATAAGAAAACCAATGTAACTTTCCTTTGTAGAAAAATAATAACAGCACAAACCCAAAATGAATTACATAAATTTTAATTAATAAAAATAAATACAAGATCACAATCACCACGGAGCAACCATTCTGTTCAATCAATTTTTATCTACTGTGAACAGCATAACCGGAAATGTTTCAATTTAATGCAGAGCACTGTGCAAGAAACCTGAGGAAAAATGAAAATCATAGTGTTGATGCCTCCTATGTCTAATTATTTAACTGTTATTTTCTCTGTTAATGGTGGAAAACATTTTTTCAGGGTTTATCAGTTACTACAGCCTCCCTTTAATTCAGTATAATAATCTAGAATAAGGATACCACACTCATTCATCAAAGTAAACAGGGGTGACCTAAGTCTGTACAGCCATCCGCCTGCTGCAAATTCCCACCCTGCTGTGGTCAAGACAGCCATCTGACAGTAAATCTTTAGCACATTACCTATTGCCAGTATTGACAAGACACTTCCTGCTGAGAGCAGCTGAATGTTTCTGTGTTAGTACACTATGTCCCTTATCATAGCTACTGGATTTCCAAGTCTTTTACATGGGTAATGGTGAACATTTCAGGCTGAGCCAATGGGGAGATGAACTCTTTTTCTGGCAGAGATTTCGAGAGATGAATACACTCACAGCAGAGGCAAGAATGTTTTTATTCTCATAGGAATAACAGGATGATGCCAAGATGCTTTCTACCAGACTGTGAATATAAGCCAAGAAAGAAACATATTTCACTAGATCTGGGCTACATTTCTCTCTGACTCTTGAAATTTCTCCAGGAGTCCATCACATACTGACAGCACTTCTATTTCTTCTGCCCACATTGAGGAAAGCTTATGTCTCTTACAAGCCTCGAAGGTTGTCTCGGATTTCTACTGCAGTTTGCAGTTAGGATTTTGGACCTTTTCAGGACTAGTCTCACAGGACATTATGAACTGAAAGTAGAAACTAGAATAATCTTTTCTTTCCACACTGGAAAATTCTGTACATATCATAGTCTGAGTGACTTCAGATAGTTAACAGAACTGTTTAAAAAAGTCCCCGTGGACAAAAAAGGCCACATCTGGAGAAAGGCATGAACTAGCAAAAAGTTTCATGGAAGAGCAAGAATAAAATTTTAATATAGGATATTGTGTAGTTAGAAGATAACAGTTCAAAAGAGAGGAGGCATGAAATACATTTATATAGTGTTAATTTAATTCCTTCCTTCTTTTATGATTTATATTTTGTTTGCAGTCCTTTTCATATCAAATTTAGTTTACCTGTACCAGTACCTGAAATTCCATTGGCAATTTTCCCAAGCTTTCTTTTCCATCAATGCCTCATCAGAATGGCTAACTCTAGAACTCTGCAAAACTCAAAGCACTCTTTCTTCTCATTTAGAAAAGCATTCAGAGCTTCAGTGAAGTTCCTATCTACTCTCCAAATTGTCAGCTTGTAACAGGAATCACATTCTTGACAACCTGCAGCCCTGACAGAATGAACAAACCAAACCCCAAATCTTTTACAAATAAAACAGAAAAGGTGAAGGTGGTCACCTTCACTACTTTGTATCAGTGGTAGTCTCTCAATTATACTGAAAAGATCCAGTTTCTATATTCAGCTCTCATGCTGAGAAGATGACTCTTCTGTGCTATGCTTTACTGCAGAAAATGTAAATATTTGGCCATTGTTGCACCACAATCTGTCTCCCTCCTTCTGCTCTGTTTATTCAGTAGTAGCATACTGTAATAGTAATGTTATTCACTCTCCTGTCTGTCTTCCAAAGCCACCAGCAAGGAGTAATCAGCAAGGATGAATTGCACCGAAATTCAGAAGTGCATAAGACTATTGTTTATAGTCTAGAAGGAGATTAGAGAAAATATTGCTGACAAATAAACTAAAAGTCACTGAAACTGGTCAGGTATCAATAGTGTCAATTGGTTCTTTAAGCAAGGAACCTGTCAATTTTAACAGGAAACAGTGTTATTATTTTGATGTATGCTCACCTACTGTATATTGCTAGATTTTCCTACTATTCATTCATTTTTCAACTTTAGTTCTGGCTCACTACAAGGACAGTGCCCTCAGGCACATTTCATGTAAAGGCTGACACGAGATGCTGTACATCTAAACTCATCTCTTTGAATTAAAAACACTGGAATCTCTAAAGCTTTCAGTCCATAGCTGATACTGTCCTCTAAAAACAGGTCTCCATTCTGCCCTGTCAATGTATTTTACACATTGTGATCTTAAAGATCTGTCAGTCATATGAATATCAAATCTTTGCTAATACAAACCACTCTCAGCATATCAGTGCTTTCACATCTATTTTACGCAACTTTGCCACCACTTACATGCTCCAGTCTATTTACTATTTCTGAGTTTAAAGGAGGGAAATGAGAGTGAAACTCAGTGCTGAAATGAGAGAAACTACCACACAACATTCTGCAAGACCACATTGGGTGTTAATGTTGACAAATCCTCTGAGGGTTCAAAAATGAGCTAAAATATATATTTCCAATACAGCCAAATTTAAAACATACCATAAAAGTTCCTTCAGCTTCAATGTATTTTATAATGTCTCCTGAATACTTTCCAGTTGTGGTCTTGAAGCTTAGATTTTTATACTCTATGTCAGTTAAATTCTTCTTAAGGAAGAACTGAATCAGGGCTATACTAAGGATTGGCCCAATCATTGCCCAAACCATCCCCAAAGAATGAAATGTTTCCAAATAACAATAGCAATTATAGCCCCATCAGATAATTTGGAACAGGGACCACTGGTTTTGCTGGGGACTGGAAAATGTTGTCTTCTTTTTTTTTCCTGTCTTCATACTCCATAGCAATATCAGGTTAATGGTCTCCAGTGCATTTTACCTGTGGTGAAAAACATGAGTAAATGACTGGTAAATATGGTAAATGAGATTGATGAGATTGACACAAGATTATTTCCTTATCTTAGCCAACAAAGATAAGGGCACCTCAGCTCTCTCCTGACACTTGAGGATTCCCAGCATGCATATGCACAGATCTTCTCATAATATTACTGGAGAGTGAAGTATCCCCAGAGAGGGGGCAGAGAAGACGTGCTGCCTAGAAGACATACTTCCTGTTGCTCCACCTCCCCACCCTGAAAGAGAGCAAATCCCAGAGGACCTAGACTAGGACAGTACTCACAGGTACTCAACAGGAGCGCTGCCCTGTAGTGATATCCCAAGCATATCTAGAGTAGAAAATAGATATACAACCCTCATACTAAATTACTGTTCACCTGTGAGCCACAGGATGCTGTTCTAATGAATCATTATTTATTAATTTTACAGCACAATACAAGCCTTCAGCTTCCTTCCCTCACAAATTAATAGCATAAATATGCAGCCTTTACTGGCAGGAGCTGATCCCTATTGAATTCATGATCAGCATGAGAAAAAGCAACAAGCGATATTTTTTTGTTATATCAAAAAAAATCCCCAGCAGGAATGATAAGGTGAGAAGAGATAGCAATTCTGATTAAAACATCATATAGCTTTAATTAATTACATGCCTTATTACTTATTTTAAAAATAAAATGTATATGTATATTGATTTGCCCTTTAAGGTGGATACTATATGAACAAGACAGAACAAAAAGTCAGGGATGATGGCCCTTTATACATTTAGAAATAAAAGAGAAACTCAAATGTGACTCATTACAATACTGGTTTGGCATTTTAATCTAAGACGTCTGATTTCTGTTTCAATACTTAACTACAGAATTTGCAGTATTTACAGAGATTAAATTAGTAATTTTTTATGAGCAGAAAACATCCAGGCATAAGATAAAATTTCAAAACATTTAAAAGCAACAGTAAGAAGGAAAAATTAATTTATACTCCTAAAAGGTCCTAAAAATCTAAAATCCTATAATGTTTTCTTTATTAAAAATGTGTCATTTCCTTTAAAATTTATTTTAAAAGCTGAGCTTTTTTGTATTTATGTGCACTAGCAATCTAGAGTATCTAAGCTGAAAAAATAAAGGAAAGGTTCAACCAAAAAAATCCTAAACATATATATAGCATTATTATCCTGGTGAAATCTTAAGATTGTTGCTTTTGTGTTCTCAGTGAGACCATTCTTCCTGTGCCTTGGTTCCCAGTGTTTCCAACCACTGCAAATAGCATCCTAGAGAGAATTCAAACTGCAATTTTGACTTAATGAGCAAATTTAAATTTCCTTCACCTGTATGTAGAAAACCACCACTTCCCTGCACTTGTTTGCATTTTCAAATGGAATTTAATTTTTTTCTAGCTACAATTTTTTTTCTGAGGCAGAGTTTGGTTGACATTAAAGGAGATAACATTGGAGTAGTTGAACTAAAACAAAATCTCATGCTCTCTTTGGAATTTGTAATCTAGCTCATCTACAAAAGGACAAGTTTGGGATTAGGATTTCTGTTCCCAGAAATCTAGCTAAATACCCTGATCAAAACTTTTAATTATTGTCTCTTCTCCATGTTAAGACAAAGGTAATATTTGAGGAAAAATAGTGCTCAGATAGTGACAGCACCAATTCTTTCTGAATGTGAACTCTCAGGACTCAAAAATTCATGGAAAACTTACATAAAAGTCATTCACACATTAAAGTTTTAAACAAACAACAGAAGAAACAAACAAGTAAAAAAAAAATCTTTGGAATTATTTACGTAATTATGAAACTTACAAATACACATTGAAAATCTTTTCCTAGGTACATTGAATGATTAGTTCTACAAATAAAGTCCCTTTGTATGATGTCAACTAGGATTGCATGGTCTTATTTCCATATGCTTTCCTTCTCTTAACTTACCTGCTACTAAAAAGTAGAAAATACTGTCCCATCACTGGTCTGCAATTAGGATTAATGCAATTAAAATGAGAAACATCACAGAAATTTAGATGTTATATGGTTTATTTTCTTCTGTTGGTATGTCCTAATAATTTATTTTTTTACTTCCACTTTAATAATTATTTTATTATTTCATAATGGTTTGCTTTTGATAAATTAAATTCAACACACCAAGCGACCTCAAAGAGAATTAGCTGTTAGCTGCATCAAGCTTTAAAGATCCAAAACAAGATACTGTTTTTCCCTCAGTGGCCTCCATAAATATACATGAAACATACTGTGAAAGGGCTGAAACTGGCAACTCCGAAGTTAGATTTCTATAACCAGAAATATGTTTTGTTTTCTGTTCTTCTTCTCCTGTCCCCTTGAAAATATTTTGAAGTCTTGAATCTAAAATCTCTCAGAAAAAAAAGGAAAAAGTCCAACCAGCAATTATGCACCAAGGAAATTCTATTAAGATGTTCTTCATATTGCGTGGTCTTCACATATGGTCTATGGTCTTTAGATTACATGGAATGACTATTATGTAATTTTTCCAAATTCAGTTTTTCCTTATCTTTTAAATTTACTTAAACACTCCATAAAGATTTTAAGTTTTAATTCCAAGCAGGTAATGGAAAAGAACAAGTGAGGTTCTCACTAAAACAGAACATCTGAGGTGACAAATATATATATATATTTTGACAATAGATGGATTTAACCATATTTTTCCTTTCATTGTCCTCAAGTTCCTGGTTAAAGTATATGAATATTATTTGCAGCAAGGCAAAGCACTTGGCTTTCATTTCACAAGGCAGAGTCCTAAAGAACAAAGTTGTTAGGATTTTGTTTGTTTGCTCTTTCCCTGGCACCATCAGTCTCACATTGTTGGTTGTCTCATGTCAAAGTTCAGTTCAAGCCGTGACTACACAAGTCTCAGGCTCATCTGCAAAATAGGGCAGACTCTTTAGAGGTGTGAGTCAGATCTTTGAACAGCCATCGATTCAGAAAGACAGGAGATCAGGGAAAAAAAAAATTGAAATAGAAGTTCTTCCATTTCTTAGGAAAGTCTATAAATCTAGTATATTAACAAGAGTTATCCACCCATCTCTCTCCACTTCTGAAAGAAAAATTGAATCTGTGTTCTCCTAAAGACAGAATTTTAAATGGAGGTTCCTGACACAGGGTGGAAAAAGCCATTTGAGTAAAGGAGAGACACAACTTCAGGCATATTCCTTTCCTCAGAATTTCTAGTTTTGCTTTTAGGGCAGGAGAATACAAACTACATTTGCATTGCAGTTCAGATGTTGGTTTTCAAGTGACTCCCCAGGATAGTCCCACTTATATTGCAGCATGGTCTTGCACTGTTAGAACCCTAAACACAAAAAATTTCAAACTTTCTATACTAACAAAAAATAATCCTCAAAAATACACTACATTTAACCTAAAATAATAAAAAAACTTTCAAAACTAAGTAATAACACTAAAATTATAAGTGTATAACTGAATAAAAGTGTTATCTCACAAAATAANCCACAGTGCAAAACATAAATAACTAATTATTGAATTAATAGTTAAAATAAATTAATTAACATCTCATAATTAAATAATTTAAACTCAAAAAAGCCTTTAAAACATTACTCTCCCTTTTACTCTATTAACCTAGCATATAGCACTCCCAATCAGTAAAACTGTAAACTTAAATAAAAAATAATAAACAAACAAGTGCAAACAAAAATTCTGTCTCTTGAACTTTTAATCCTAACTCTAAAAAAACCCAAACAATAAAACAAAAAATTCACCTCACATTGCACTGCATAAACTTAATCACTCTCAGACTGGGCTACAGTGAAAAGTGCCTCACCAATGATGATTGTTGGTCATGAGGGAAGTCTATTACCAATCCACAATAAAATTCCTGAAAACACAGAGGGTGCTGATCCCAGGGTTTCAGGATCAGCTGTTCTGCCTTCTGGTCCTATCTGTCTTGGCGGGTCCTGCCTGCCAATGTAGGCATTGGCTGAGATATCCCAATGTCATTTCCATCCTCTCTGTTTATTCTCGTACCTCTTCTCCTGTGCTTAACCTTCCCCACCTCTTCTTGACTCCATCAGATTTATGATGGCACCATTTTCAGGGTGACAATCTGTCTGCCATCATGGTAGTCGCATGCCAGAGGTCACCCTTCAGCCCACCACTGGATCAGGGATATATCTTTTGGAGTATCCGTCATGAAATTATACACATCAGAAGCAAGCTACTCCTTACTTGTGTAAATTTATACATTAGTGTAAAGCTGGTGTAAACTGGAACTGATTTTTAGGACTGTTCTCAGAAATTCTACTGTCAAAAGGAAATATTAACATATCACTTTAGCTTTCTGTACCTAAGTTAATCACATATAATTTAACTACCACTTTGCACTTTTGTCTTTGTCTCAGATAACTAATGTTTGCAAAGTCCCTTCAAGTTTTGTAGTAGAGGTGCTATTAAATTATTATTATTTGATTTTAAATTAAATAATTTCAACTGTTTCACACACTGTGAATGATTTCCTCTTCTTCTTTCCATCTCTTTAACTCATGGTAAAAATACATCATATGTTACTATCCCAAGAGAAAAGCAAGCGATGCTGATGGTCACAAGTCCTGTTCCCAATATAAAAGACGGGACTCCTTCCAGAATATCCATTTAGCCTTGGACCACTGAGAGAAATTATGCTGGTGTCATAAAAAGCTTCTGTCCACCTGGATGCAGACAAGATTAAAATACTGGTATTTGAATAAAGGTGCTCACAAGTGAATTGCCAATCACCAATCTGAAATAAACTACATGTTTCCTCTTTTTAGGTAAAATTCCTCCTATGATTTACATATATATATATCTATATGTATATGTTAAAAGTATGGTAAAGCTTCAGATTGAAAATACTGCCATCACCAGATAACCTCTTTGTTCACCCACTTTGAGAAATGATCTATTAAGTTCAGGAAGAAAAATGTGCTACTTGACATCTCTGCACAAAAGTACCTGACAAATATGCGAAAGATGACCTTATGGCTCCAAAGAGCTCTTGAGATAATTGATCTACAAACACACGCATTATCAGACAGCAAAGCAAATTATAACCAGCTTCTAAAGGCACCAGTGGCTCAGTAAATGATTTCCTGACATTTCAGTGTATTACAGACACATAGTATCTTTCCTTTGGGGTTCACATCACAGCAGGTCTATTTTCTTTTTAAACTCTAGATGGAGATGTACAAAAAGAAAAAAAAAAAAAGAATGCAAACAAAGCTATAAATATAATGGCAGGTTTGATTTTTGAAAATAAAAATGTCTTGCTAGGCTATTTACTCAAAATCCAGACCATGGCAAGATCTTTTGTGGATTTCCCTGTATGGTACTTAATGTGATTGTGTGGTGCAGTACTATATGTATTTTCCCAGAAAAATAGGGCATAAAAAGCCCTACATTTAAACTGACAGGATATGATTCAAGTAGCTTTTTCTCTCTTTGACATCTATCCATACAACAAGAGAAGATGAAACTTCTGACTGTTCAGATTATTATTCTTCCTTCCTCTCCAAATAAGTATGAAACCTCCCCAAATCCAGTTCCAGACAACTGAATGGCACAGAGCACTAACAATTCTGCATGTGCATTTTTACCTCCCCAGTCATCAACTCAAATTTATGTCCTGTGAAGAGTGACTAAAAAAATTGAAGACCATGCATGGCTGTATATGAAAAACTGTTGATTTCAAGCACAGTCTTTGTGGACAGCTGTCTGTACAATCATAACTGTAATCATAACAGTTTCTAAACAGGTAAGAATGAATGTTCACAGAAACTGAGCTAATGTCCTACATCTAGTGGCACACAGAGCCACCATGCAGATGTTTGAACAGCTACTACAGCAACAGTAAGTACTTACACATTTCCTTATGTCAAAGCATTCTGGGTGATATAAATCTGCTAACTAACCTGTGGAATTTCAGGAACTATTCTTAAAAAAAAACAAACCCGAACTTCTTTTGGATTTATCAGTAAAAATTGCTTCTCTGAATGGGAGTACATCAAGATTTCCAGACATCTCCTAAGAAGAGGAAATAACAGGATATTTAGAAGCATCCACTAAAATTTGTTCACTTGAGATGAAATGAAGAATCCCATCTTCAGGCTTTAGTTTACTTTTTTTACCTGACAGATTTAATCAGTGTAGTTTCTTAACACCTGGACTGAAAGCCATAAGTCACAGTGGCTACTCAAGACTGGGAAGCTCTTCAAATAGAGAATCTGAAACAAAACCGTGTCGGTGCACATTTCTGGTCTGTCACTTTAAGTCTGTAATTTGGAGTCACATAATTGCCAGGGGAAAAACAGTGACTGCCACTACCACAGCGGGGCAGATCCTCTTTCATTCCCTGTCACCAATGAAAATATGTCTGTCTAAAACAGCTACAATTCATTATGCATGATTCCCCAGGGAAAAAGAGTGCTAACAAAATTCCATGGAATTGTACCAGTTTCTGATTTGTGAATGAGATGCCTCCCTCTGTATGCATATTCTTCCACTGACTGGATGCATTTAAAAGCCTTCCACCCATGTAAGGAAAAAAACAGGTAAATTTGATGGCAACAGCAGTACACGGAACAAAAACACAGGGAACTGCTCTTATTCTTGCCAGCAGCTTTGGGAAAGCTGCTCTTTGGACTCAGAGATACCATTTTCAATAATTTCTCTTCCTCAGTCAGATCTGCTTTAATTTTTTTCTTTATTTTCATCATCTTCTATTTCACCTAAAAAAGTTGCACACACATCATGAAGTCCTAAATAAATAAAAGTAGGATAACAATAAAAACATACATGGAACTCAGCTGACTCATATTTATTGTTTATAAAAAGGAAAGAGAACAGAAATGTAACGGAATACATTAAGTGTTTTAACTCTGTGATATGGTACTCTTTCCCTGTCTTGTCGTTTGTTGTTCATTTTGTATGTGTCTTTGGAAATTAATTTTTTAAGCAAAATTCACTCACTTTTAGCTCATGTCTGGCTCTGAATAAAAACAGGAAGAAAATGGTCTGTGACAAAAAAAAACACTATTCACAAAGAAACAGAAAAAAGATTTTATAATCAGCCACCTCTAAGTTCCCTCCTTAGATCTCTATGATAGCAGAATATTGTTTTATCATCGTTTTATCTACTGCTGTGTCATATAATAGAAAATGAATAATCATAATCAACAGAAACATCAATTTTAAAATTAATTTTTCTTTTTTATTTGCCCCTGAAGATATTCCAGGCACAAAAGAAAATAGCTCAAAACCTTTTTTGTTCTGGGTTCTTTTCCACTCCTTCTTTATTGCTTTGTTTTATGTATTTCTTCCTATAAGAAGAACTGAATTATATTGAGATTTCTAATGACTTTGTCCATTTGCACGGGAGTCTCTTTACACAAAGGCAAATTTTCACATTTCAGAATCCACTACCTGCTTATTAATGTTAGTATATGTATATTTTGCATACATTTTTGAAAAATACACCAAATAACGACCTTTTCAAAATAATCTTTGGCAACAAGCTGACATGTCTCCATAAACAGAAAATAGAGGTGGATTCTGGGATACGATTTTTGACCTTAAGTGTCAGAAGAGGCAACGCTTCTTCTGCAAGCAAGGAATTAATAAAACTGATTTACATTGTCAACATCTCATCTGGGCAGCAGATATTGTTTTGCAAGGATTTCTACAGATTACTTTTACAGAAAGTTGGCAGAATAAGTCGGGGGAGGGGAAGAGAAAGATTAAAACCTACTAACTTGAATTTAAACCTGTTTTGCAGAAGTGCTCGTTCATTAGCAAAAGGCTTCCTTTTCTTTAAATATGCTTATGATCAACATTTTTTCATTCTTAGTGCAGTAAATCCCATGTATCTTTTTTATACTGAGCTGGATTCTCCTCTGCTTTGTGTGTTAGTAACAGAATTATTAAGTAAAGTCTGAGTTGTATTGAAAGATTTGGAAATTTGTGTGTGCAGTACATTTTTGAAAGTAATTTGGACTCAAATCAATGATCATGAATTGATTTCTCCTGTATTTGGCATTATGGATATTTCTGTTTCATTTCACAAATCATTTGTGCTGACTAACAGGTGGTCAAAATATTAGCTTAGGTGGACCTGCAGTAATGCACAATCAATATGTGGACAAATAATCTATTCATTTTGAAAAGAGCAAAACTGCATTCAGAACTGTCTAAATGAAGCCTAATGAAATGGCACATGTACCTCAAGAAATGAATTAAAAATAAAAACATATTGTCTCCTCTTTGCAGTACCAAATTAGGTGTGGGTACAACAACTCCCCAACTTATCTGCAGTGCTGTTGATCAGCAAATACTTGATATCAGCAAACGTGGAACAGCTTCCACTCCTCCCTCAGCAGCAGCATGCCTTGCCCTAAGCAAAATATGACATTTTTACCAAGGCCATGGAATGAGAGGGAAATACAGCACAGCCTTCTGAGACAAGTGCTTTGGCACAAACAAACATCTATGAACAAGGCAGGGAACTCTTATCACTGCCATCCAAACAGCATGCACAGCAAATGCTAGTATAACTTGTCTGCTGGAACAAATGGAGGGAAAAAAGCCACAGAAATCTGTGAAGACGCACAGCCTCTTAACATCTCTGGGGAATCAGGCATCTGGTTTATTCCAAAATGTACATTTTTCTAAGCTATCACCCAAAATAAAACACAGTTTTAAATCCATTCATAGCTGGTTGAATAAGTATGTCTCATATACCTACTTATAGAGTCTTATGTGTTTAATACGTGCATCCTTATCTTGAAAAGCAGGATGCAGTCACTAGTGGTTTTCTTCCAGCTGAAGATGAAATAAATACTCTTCATAAAACTAATACATTTCTGTTTATCTTCTGCCAATCTGCCAATTTTGAGCAGTAATGATGAAATTATAAAATGAAAATAAGATTTTAAGTCATTGAAGGCCATTCCTTCTAATAAAGAGCAAGATGTGCTTCTTTAAGCCATTATTTTCTTCAAGAGGTCAGATTTCCTAATGCCTCTATTCAAAGCATTAAAAGGTGGAAAAGCCTCTTGACATTCTCCGTGATAGAAATATTTCCATAGGAAGTAGCAAGCAAAGCAAAAATAATAGTTTAGCTGTGCATTTTGGGGTTTTGTTTTGGTTTGTATTGTTGTGTTTTTTTTGTTTTTTTGTTTTTTTAAATCCTAGAAATCATCATAACTTGAAATTCTTGTTTTTGGTGTTTGGGAACCAAACATATTCCTTATTCCACACAGACAGAAACAAGGGAATCCCTAGAAATATAGCTATAAGTAAAATCTGGTGCATGACTGGACATTATCTTCCTCATCCACGTTCAAATATATGGAAGTCCACCCAACCTAATGGCATACTTTCCATATTCAAGCCTATATGATATTTTTAAGCAATATGTATATTTTAAATTTTTCATCATAATTTTCTAAAGAGAATCAGTGACTATGAAGGGTCTATGACTATGAAAATACTTCTGGCTTGAGTTTGAAAAGGGAATTGTCTTAAGGAAGTATCAGGGAAACCCTCTCTCTTCCTCTTGATTGGTGTTGAGAATTATGAAGCACAAAGAATCTCAACTAAAATAATGAGAGGCAGCTACCCAGAAGGCTTGAAAATGGCACTCTTTGTACCTTATATGTTTGACATATTTATACAAGTTATAAGAGTTTATTATTTTATGTATACAAACACCAAAATACGCACCTTAAAACAATTTTTGGATAATATTTGTTAAAAGTCTTAGTGCAGTCAAGCAAATGGCATTATAGATTGTACAAATGCTCTTAAAACTCATAAGTACATAGGGTGTGCTTTTAAACTGTTAGTTTTATTCTAATCTTATAAAATTATTTGTCAAATAAAGGTGATTGAAAGTAGGTGTTCAAACAATACCTGAACCAAATGAAAACTGAAAATGCAAATTAGTATATATATATATATTAAAAAAAAGGAAACCCAAACATTTTCTCGTCTCTTCTCCTTTTAACATTGTAATTATATTCTTCTTAGAAGAGAGGAGAGAGACACAAGAGGAAAAGGATGTAGTGAATACAACTACGAATTTTAAATAGTATAGATTCTCTCATTAAAATCTGTTGATATTCTTTTTATATCTTTCAATATAGATATATAGATATACACTTAAAATGAAACCATAAACCTTCCAATATTTGACTGACAACTCACTTGATCCACTGGATGTAGTTGCCAGGATATCATGAAAGCCTCTTGTTTCTCTCTCAGCAGTCTGTAAGACCTGCATACAATGCTACACATATTCATTTTAATCCTGTTGTAACTTTTATCTGACCTTTTGCTTAGCACAGTTTAAGTAAAAAACCAATGTTTGTTCATGAAAAAACCTATGTATTTGATGATCTATATTCAGGTCACAAGCTGAACAGGAAAAGCTATTTGTTGATATTTCATGCCAAACTGTATGAGAGAGCAGGATCACACTGTGTAAGAAAGGCATTTTCTTTTTCAAGAGTTTGCATGGAAGACAGAGATGATGAACCCCAGCTTCAAAATGCATGTCAACAATATCCAACAGTTTCCTATAAATATTTAAAAATTGAGGAGGAAGAATGAGACAAAAGAACAGAAAAGTCTGCCGCGGAACCTCAGTCATACCAATAGCTGTGTTTCTATTAATTAAATCAAGTTGCTCAAGATTATTTGTTGAAG
This sequence comes from Polioptila caerulea, assembly GCA_013397295.1. Classification (NCBI taxonomy): domain Eukaryota; kingdom Metazoa; phylum Chordata; class Aves; order Passeriformes; family Certhiidae; genus Polioptila; species Polioptila caerulea. Next base: position 208,319 of record VYXF01010885.1, on the reverse strand, counting down.
TGTTATATTTTAAACACAGAGTTAATTATCACCTGAGAAGGAGAGCACACCCCTTTAGTTTTCTAATAATTAATCAGAATTCCAGTGGCAAGAAAGAGACAACAGAGAGAAGGAGAAAGAATCAGGTTTATAATCCCTGATATCTATGTCTCTAGTATGTTCCTTTATTACTATAGGATTCTCATATAATTACACACTCCAGACTCTCAATTTCATGTATTTAGTTCTATCTATTGTACCAGTACACAGAAAACTGATACAATAAAAAAGAAAACGGTCAAATCTCCTATTTTGTAATGTTCAAATTAAAAAATTAAAATTTCCAAATATAATGTTAGCTCCTCATTTTCAGATATCAATTACTGAAACTGGTTAAAGGCTGACTAAAATGCATAAACTTTATTTCTATGCATTTTTTATAGAAAGGATCTCTGGGAAAATACAGAACTGAGTGCTTCAGAACAACACACTAGAGCTATCCCTAAAGGATTAGTAGAACAAAAAGCAGTAGCACAAAAGAAGAAGTATAAAAATATCCTCTAACTAAAGATAATTCTCAAATGTTAAGAGAAAACTTCATCTAGAAAATATCTATTTTTAATTATTTTCTCTAAAAAGAGAGATTTACTTAAGCTTTCCTTAACATCCAAAAATATGGAGGTAAAGTTAATCGGCAGCATTCAAAGATCTGGTGTATTAGACATACCCTTTGTGGTAACACTTTTATTACAGAGCCAAGACAGACTAAATCTTATAATGTGATGCATTACTGTTAATTTAGTAGCTTTTTAATCAAAGCTATTGGTAAGAATGAGTGGGAAACAATATTGCCATTGGGAAAACTGAGTGTTTGAAAAGTTTTTCAATCTCAGAATGTCTCAGATCCCTAGGTTACATAAAAAAATGAATCCAAAATGTTTTGAATCGTCTTCATTTTAAAATTTATGTTTACACTCATGCAGTGTAAATTGGATGTGAGGGATTTTAGAACAAAAGCAGACTTCCAGCTCTGATGAACTGACTCTTCAATGATGTCAGAAACGAAACAAAAATATCTAACTGGTTCTTGCAAAGCCTTGAAGCTCCCCGTGTTAGAGCTCAACAGCATGCCAAAGTAAAAACATAGACAGCTGCAGCTTCCTTCATTCTTTGGCAAGAAAACCTCAACTTACATAAATCTCTTTTCAAGTCTCATTCACCAAAGTTCAAACTGGTAAAGCACACTGACATTGTACCAATTTAAAGTAGACGTATCTTAGTTCTAATAATATCTACAGATACTCTATACTTAGCCCCTGAAAAACTTTGAGAGCATAGAAGATTTGTTTAGATCAAAGTAGAGAATGACTAACCAGATAGTTTTACTCAATTTTCCTGTTTACTACACAGTTGATGAAGCATTAGGGAAGTATAAGTTTGAACAAGAAAACACTGGGAAGAGAGCTTCTTCACTCTTGAAGATTTTAAAGAATTTAATAGGATTTTTGTAGTCTACTTGGATTCTGTATTTGTTCTAGTAAAAGTATTTTTTATTTTTGAGTAACAACCTTGGAGAATCCAAAGTGTATAAACAGAGCATGCCACAAAATGACACCATTTGCATTTGAGGATATTACTCACACTTCTTCTTACTTTTAGGAATAGCTTACCAAAGGCATAAGTGTTACTTCCCTCTCCTACTCATCACTCTTCCCCAGCCAAAGTCACACCCTGAATATTTATGGTCTTATCTGTTTGGTGGGTAGTATGGAATTTGGATTGAATTTTTTTTTTTTTTTTTGTCTAGATTTCTGATTTGAATAATTAAGATGAAACATTGTGATATCTTTACATCTGTTATCCTATTTTTAGAACAATATCCTTATAGAGATGAGTCAGGACTTAGATGAGATAGCTGAATTTTGAAGTAATGTTCAAAATTCACACTGTCCATACTTGTGTGGTACATTTGTCCATATTTTATCTACTAATTTAAATTCATTAAAATTAATAAGTATCTTTCACAGATAATACGACTTACAGCAAAGTGTGTAATAACTTTGCTGTATGAAACTGACAATTTTCAAGATCAGGATGCCAAAGACAAGTTACAAAAAGAAGGAGACTTTATTATCTTTTACATATTGCTGTTCTCAAGAAAAGGTAATAAAGCAAGTCTCTAAGATGGTTTTCTTTAGTAATTTTGAGGTAATTTTCTCTCTAAATATGTTTTGCCATTACTTCAGTGAAGGCATAAGCTGCATGAGGAAAAACCAAACGGGCCATGGCTGAAGCAATATTATCAGTAAACTGGTCACATAATAGCATTATTTTGATATGGTTTACTAATAATAGCTTTGTGGGTGTTGTTCCTACTATGCTCTCCAAGGTAATTTTAAATAATTTCTTCTCCTGCTTTAATAAAAAGAGCAGCAGACATGAGTTTGAGAAAGTAAATATCAAAACCACACAGATATCTGCTACCTGTTGTTGCTGAAAAGCTCCAGAAAATCAATTGGATCTCGAAGAAGGTATGATCTCCTAGAGATGTATTAATGGCTATAATTGATGCTGGAAACAACTCTTGTACCATGGCAGCTGATATTTTATGTAGGTCTTCCAAAGAAAGCTTTTGTGTTGATCAAATAAATAGTCTTTGAAAACTGACTAAAAGCATTTGGAATGACACTTCAGAACTTGTATATTTCTACCAAAATGCGGACTGAAAAAGGCAAGTATCTGAAAAAATAGAAACACTAGAATACAAACTCATAAGAATATAATTTTTAAAATTACAAAACACAATATTTCACACAGCTCCAATCAAAATAACTCAAATGAAATTACATTTCTCAAGCCAAAGTTCTTTATGTCACTGGAAAAAAAGTGAAAATTTTTTCACTTGAAATTATTTTATTTTTCTATAAAGGAGTATCACCTGGCAAAAAGATGCATTTCTCATATCTGTTCCCTTAGAGATCAGCCTACCAACCAGACTAAGTCTTATATCCTATACCCCACAACTTCCTTAGAGCATTCACTACAGAATTATGAGATTTGCATGGAGTCCAGCCCAGAGGAGAAAAGAGAAGGGTGAGTGCTTTTCACATGCAAACTCTGACTCAAGTGGAAACATAATTTGGTATTTTTGTCATTAAATAACACACAGAGCATTTTCATGGAGTACAGACTGCCAGTCCACTCTCACCTCAATTCTATATAGAATGTAAGAATTAGTAAGCAAGACATAAATCTTGAACTGTTGACAAATTCTTTTTTGGAAAAGTTTTGGTTTTCATTATAAATTATTTCCATGTACTCCTTGACAAGTATCATCACCTATTTTTAGTTCAACACAGCTTTTTGTTTGCTTGTTTGTTTTTGGGTTTTAATGGCTTCTTTTTATTTAAAACAAATAACACATTTTTGAATTCAAAAGCATTCATACAGGAATTAGAAGTAAAAACAAATGAGGGAAACTAAGCTTCCCATCAGTTAGATATAAGAAAGTCCTACACTATCAATAATCCTCCTTCCTTAATGTCACCTCCCAATCTTCATTCAAATCTTTAGAACAAAATGACTCAAAGCTGGATTTGAAGACAGATAGTTTCAAGTAAGAGAAGAAAATTCTCAAGTGTCTTTTCCTGACACATTCCTTTGGAAACATAGAAGGATTTGTGTTGGAAAGGACCATAAAGTTCCAACCCTCTTGGCATGGTCAGAGATACCTGACAACCTGGCCTCAAACAGTTCCAGGGATGAGGTAACCACCATTTCTCTGGGAACCTGTTGCAGTGTCTCACCACCCTCATAGTAAAGAATTTCTTCCTAATATTTAATCAAAACCTACCTTCTCTGTTTGAAAACATTCCCCCTTGTCCTTGCCCTACATGCCCTTATAAATCCCCTCTATCTTTCTTGTAGTTCTCTGTCTTTTCTGTAGTTCTGTATCTATTTAAAGGCTGCACTTATGTCACCTTGAAGCCTTCTCTTAGGTGGAAAAGCCCAGTTCTGTCAGCCTTTCCTCATAAAAGATGCTATATCCTACTAATTATCTTGGTGGCCTCCTCTGGACTTGCTCAAGCAGATCTGTGTACTTCCTGTGCTGGGACCCCAGAGCTGGAAGCAGCTCTGCAGGTGGGGTCTCAGCAGAGCAGAGGGGCAGAATCCACCCCTTCCCTGCCCCTCACCCTGCTGCCCACGCTGCTTTGGAGGCAGCCCAGGACATGTTTATCTCCCTGCGCTGTGACATGGCATGGCTGGCTTATATCCAGCCTCTCATCCACCAGCACCCCCAGGTCCTTCTCCCCATCTTTTCATCCCCCAGCCTCTGTTGGTACTGGGGGTTGTCCCAGCCCAGGTGCAGAACCTTGCCCTCAGTCTTGTTGAACCCCATGGGGTTCCCATGGGCCCACTTGCTGAGCCTGTCCAGATCCCTGTGGATGGCATCCCATCCCCCAGGTGTGGCAACCACATCACTCAGCTTGGTGTCATTGGCAAATTTGCCAGTAGGGTTCTCAAGCAATTCATCTATGTCATTAATGAAGATATGATATAGAATTGGTCCAAGTACAGACTCCTGAGGGACAGCACTTGTCACTGATGTCCATTGGAACTCTAAGCTATTCACTTTGAGTGGACCACTACCCTCCGGATGTGACCATCCAATTGCTTTCTTATCCATCAAATCATCTACTCATTGAATCCATCTCTCTCCAGTTTAGAAAGAAGGATGTTTTTCAGGACTTTGCCAAGGAATTTCCATAAATGAATAGGTAAATCACATCTATAGCTCTTGCCTTGTCCACTGATGTATTTACTCCATCAAAGAAGGCTGTTATGTTGGTCAGGCAGGTCTTACCCTTGGTGGAGCCATGCTGGTGTCTTGAATCATGTTCTGGTCCTTCATGTGCCTTAGCTTCTAAGGATCTGTTCCATGATCTTCCCAGGCACAGAGGTGAGTCTGAGAAGTCAGTTGCTACCAGGGGCCTCCTTTTCTACATTTTTAGAGGGGTACAAGGTTTTCCAGTCACCTGGGAGTTCACCTGAATGCCAGGGCAATTCAAATATCACGGAGAGTAGCTTGGTGATTACATCAGCCAATTCCCTCAGGACTCTGGGATGTATCAGGTCCCATAGACTTATGAACATTTGGGTTCCTCAGGTGGTCATGAATCTGTTCTTACAGTGTGTAACTACTGGTAACCACTGTGTTGTCCTTCTCACAGACAAGACATTTTATTTGTCTCTTCTTGGTTTATTATGGTTCTTTCAGGTTCTGGTAGCACTGATAGAAAATAAAATTCAAACTCAGACTTATTACGAAATATTAGTCTTTTATAAAGCTCTTTTTATTACAGATTAGCTTTCGGAGCATTTTAAAGGCGATCTTAACAATTGTCCTCTATTTCACAGTGCAGGAGCTGAGGGGTTACACATCAGGTGAAGACCAGTTGGGAAATGAAAAATTTTTGAAAACAAATATCGTGGCTGAAAGGCTTAGTATACTTGAAGCTAAATTTGAAACTGTCAACACTATTCTAATCTCACATAATGTCAGGATGTTTAGGGCTTTGCTTTACCTATTTTTTTTTTTATCACTCTTTCTGACATTTCATACAGTTCTGTACAACACCTGGAGGTTTTATTCCTTTAGATAGAAGTGACTGCAAATGTTCTTTTCCCAACTGCATGGGAAATAAGCTAAAATATTTATCCCACCAAACTATATAATCATATTCAAGAGCTGTAATTTTAAACCAATCTACTTGATGTTAAAGAAACTAGACAGCTTTGTTGGCTTTGTATCTTGTCTTAGATTTGGTTAGCCTAAGCTGTTAGAATTTAGAAAGATGACTTTCTTTCCCCCAGGGGAAAATATCCCTCTCTTAGCAATTAAAAGGATAATAATTATACAAATGTGTGACAAATTAAACAAAAAGTCAGATGTATGTAATGACAAACCAAAATGAAAAATGTATGGACTGCATATCCTCATATTTAACGTCTAAAAACTTTAAAAATTTAAATATTAGGAAATTTGAGTTAAAATATTTAAATTTTGAAAAATATTTTTTATAACTACCTTTTTTTAAAGTATGAGCTGATGTAAAAAAATGTTTAAGGAACTTATTCCCAGAGGATATTTTTTCTCAGTTCTTTTCTCGTCTTAGTTCAATGTACTTTGAATTTGCTTGGTTTCTAAGCAGAGTGCATGGGTTATCTATTCTCCTCTTTTTCTCTCCCCTGAGTGACTAAGGTTTACAAAGTTGTTGGTTTTTTGTATTTATGTGATCTTCTCTTATATTAAATGGAAAAATTCTGTATCCTATTGAGCAACTGAGGGCTTTTGGTTTTATACAGTCCATAGATCTTACTTTTGACTAGCACATTTTAAATCTCCCATCCACCACAGAAAATCCCTGGGTCAATATGAATAATATAGGTAAAGTAATGTAATTTTGTTTTAATTGAAAAGCAAATGAGGGATTATTTTGAGCTTAATCCTGTAAAATATCATTTCTTCATAACAGTTATATTGTTGTATTTTAAAGTCCTAATCTGTGCCCTACCTGCTTATTTGTACATATGTACTACAGAAATCTGAAGTGGATTTGGGATTCCATGTGGTAATCTATGTGCCCACAGAACTACATAGGACCATATCATCTTTAATGGTGGGATGATGAATAAACTTCTTTTACTGGTCTGGGATTTTCATTCACAAGCAAACTATCTCCCTGTTTACAGCATCACTGTAAGAACTCCTATAATCTTCTATAAATTAGGTTTCTATAAATTGAGTTTCCTCAGAAATGTCAGAATTGTTACTCTACCCTGCAGCACCCCTCACTCGTGATTCTAATGGCTGCAGAAAGAAACCGGCACATTTCCACATTCATAAAAATGTTCCTTAAGGTGAAAAAGGAGTTCTTCAAATACTGATTAAAAAGTAATTGCCTGAGGCCTTCAATAGAGCTGCAATGTTGAAATCAGCATTCATTTCAAAATTTTTAAAGATGTGAAGAAAAATAACTCCACATCCCTTACACACTCACTGCTAAATCACATGCCAGTACATTGATCTCACTACCCACTAGAGTGAATTATCACAACCTATAGAGATACCATAAAGTAAGTACAACAACACTAGAGGCTTCCCTTAAATGCTTTTCATTCAAATCTTTGTGCTTTTGCTGTATCTTATTGGTCTTAACAGATGAGGTAATTTACATGATACAAACATTTGGCTCCAAAATATGGAACTTAACATTCACACTTTTATGCAAACAAAAAGACACAATGCAGATCTGAGATCTTGTTTGTATGACAAGAATTCCAGACACTGATATCTAACTCATTATACAGATGTGTTTCCTACCTAATTCTCATTTATTTTTCACTTTTTTGCTACCACAGTGACAGAAATTCACATAGTTTCAGATTTTCTATACAGTTTGTGCTGCTCTTAATGCAAAGAAATTCCGGGCACATCACGCTCATTGACATTTCTGGTTTTTGCCTTTCCTGCTGTAGGGCAGTGTTGTAGTCACCCATACAAGCTCTACGCCTTCTTATCAAAGATGTGGTTCAAGTAGCCCTTTTTGACCAGTTTGCAAGTGCCTTGCCCTCCACTAATATTTTAAATTACCATGTAAACTGCAACAAATGAGACTTTGGAACTGTGTGAAATGATGTAGAACATTCAATTATGAAGTCTCTGCATGAGGAAGTAGCAGCCTCTCAAGGTTTCATTTTGCCTTGCAGGACATCCCAGTTTGACACTCATTCATGGCTGCATTCTGAGAGATATTTAACATAATGCAGAAGCAAATGCTGCAGAGGCAGATGTCCGACTTGCTACAGAGCCACTGGGTAAAAGAAAGTCTGTGTGTAACACCCAGTGGTATCCTGTGGGAGAATAAAGCTCAAACAGAATCTAAAAGAAGAGTTAGACAGCCAGGACAGAAAGAATAATCATGGAAAGGTAAAAGAGTGAAGAAATACAGCAAACACATGCTGGAGAAAGGGGGGGAGAAAGGCAAACAATTTCTCACTAATGTTTAACTGTAACATTTTCAGACACCTATTTTCACCACATGCTTATTACTTATTATTCTGTAAATTCTGTTTCAAGTCTGAAACAAAGTCCTCCTTTTTATTTAAACTACTGAAACAGGAGATCTCTCAATTGTCAAAATGAAAAAGACACGTACCATCATGACAAAGGACAATAACCACTCCAAACCAAAGCAAGATTAATATGCTAAGTTTTTTAAAACAAGCTAAAGATACAATCACAAAATGTAAGTACCTACAAATTGCATCAATTGACTGGCATCTTTTCTGTGACTCTGAGAGCACAAGAAAGATGAAACATTTTATGGCTATTATTATTTCTGTATTTCTGGGACAAAATAACAGAATAGATAAACGTCGGTCCAGGGGTGTGAGCATGAGCACTGCCAAGACTGGATGCAGATAGCCATAAACCTCACGAGGTAAGCATCACTCTTGACATCTTTAATGAATAGGTAATTGCAGAATATCATGCATCTGTTCTGCCCAAATAAGAGGAGTTTCAGAATGCTTGTAAAAAAACCCCCCAATAATCACATCAAAAGTAGAGCCTTATTAACACGTTAAATATATGCAGTGTTTAGAATTTCTAAAATGTTATGGTTTTCTGATATTTACAACACAAACTTCAGATGATTTTAAGGAAGAATTGCAGAATAAGAAAAAAAACCCAAGAATTAAAAGAAGATTAGTTCTATTTAATCTTAACCAGAAATGCTTTGTCTTCTAGTGGTAATAATTCTCCTTTTAAATGTAGAGAGATTTACCAATTATATTTTAACTATAAAATTGAAATATTATTATTCCAGGGGAAAAAAAAATATTTCAAATATAAACTGTTATTTGTTGAATTCTCTGTGGTTGTTGGTGGTTTTGGCTGCAGTTTTGTTGAGAAAGAGAACCTGGAAACCAGACTAGTTTTCTTCCACTTTCATTTTTTCTGGGTAACCCAAATTGCTATTATTTACAAAACTTTTGAAAGGGATACTGGCTCCCATGCTAAAACCTAAAGTGATTAAAGGTCTCCTTTCCAAGGTTACATTTAACTTTTTCATAAATACTGAAGTCAACACTATTTATAGATGAAAATGTCAGCAAAGAAAAAGAATATAGGGTGCTTTTGCCTTGTAGCTGAAACTCTTAGTTTATATTACCTTTAGGCAAGATAAAAATATGGCTTTTTTTATGAGTTCACTGGTTACAATTTAATTCTCTCCAAGATCATTAAAAGTTATACTTGCATGTCCACATCCAGTGTTTACTGCACTTTTAACTGAATTCAGCTTCCTAATAGTAATCACTTCAGTTCTGTATTTTACATTTTAATTAAAGAGATGTGATTCCTTTGGAAGTATACAGGATACTCTCTAAATCAATGTATAAGCATCATAGGAGTGCTTGAGGCTCATGGAAGCTACAGTTAGTCTAGGGATATAATATTTGCAAAAAATATTGCAAAAATTCATATACACTAAAAGAAATTTGAATGCTTAATGTTATGCTAATAGACAGTTAATAACATGTTATGCTAATAGACAGTTAATAATATTCCTGAATCTGTATTAAATGCTAGAGGATAGTAGAGATAAAATAACCAATGGTGATTTATAATACAAAGAAATAATATTCAAGTTAGAAATATTAACATATCTTCCCTACTCATATAATAGTTTTATCTCAAATAATCTTGGTATCAACCTCCATAGGATTATGAAATTATGTATTTATTATGCACTACCAAAGCAATGTATAAATGCAATAGATCAAAAAACCCCACAGATTATGATAGATGTTCTTTGTGTCCTCCACTGAACACTGCTTTTTCTATACAAAATAACAGCTGTTTGTAAAAATAACTGTACACAATGCATAGAAAATAACTTTAGTTACAACTAAAGGTTTGGTTCTAAGCTACTTAATTTACACTGTTTGGCTATGACTGTGAAGATACCTCTGGAAACGTCAGAATCTTTCTTCTTTGCATTTGGTTTCCAGCATGTCATACTCTTCTACCTCTGAGTACATACTCTTTCCAAAACTTTTTTCTGTGCATATCTTAAACCTATAAATTATCTTTTGTATGTGTCATGAGTCTTTGAGAAATTTTCTCTTTGGCTGTAAGGTCTGATCATAAGAATAAATTTTAAGTCCATTTCCACCACTACCTTCAGCTGTTAGGAAAAAAAAATATACCCCAACCAATCTCTTAATCTCTTTGGATTTTCTTTTTCTTTAAGGAAAATTATATTTATTCGTAAAGAGTTAGCCAAAGATCTAGTTACTTCAGGAGATTTTTTGTGGGAAATTACTCATATTGTGGATGACTGAGTAGGTAATGTTGCTTGTTTATTTATGTTTCGTATATCTTTTCTTGAAACCAAGTTCTTGACAATTATCATTCCTTATTGACATTCAGTTAGCTGTAAGAGTATTTCCTTGCATATTTTGATACATACCTTCTCATAAAGTCTGAACCACAGATTTCCAAGAGAACTGATTTCTATTTTCATTTTTATTCAGACCATATTACCTTAACTGCAAATTTGTACTTCTTTTTTAATTCTTGGTACTTTTATGAAAACTGAAAACTTTCTCTGTTTGTTGTAAGCATGAGGCCAGCATTCATATCTTCATCAACTTAAAAGCAGCATTATAACTTATTTATATAGGTCCTAAAAAATGCTACAAGAAGTCAATGGAGTCAAATATACACAGAATACCAGTCTTAGTTTTACTCTAAGTTATTGAAGTAGCTATTGTGCAATATCCTAGATGGCACCCTTATGAAATTGTTCCTAATGTCTTCTTGCTTTCTAAAGAAGTCAGTCAATAAGGTTACACCTTGATAAATATCCCAAGATTATGAGTAAAAATGAATTTATTTGTGAAGTTACATGTTAATGTTCTATTGAAAGATGTCTATACTTATTGCTGTCAATCAGTTTAATACCATACATTAAGCATATTAACCTGTAGAAACATTGTGTGATTTATAAATATTTTTCTACCATACAGTGCTAATACATTTTTCATTGTTAGTTAATTATTATTGGGAATAGTTGTATAATTATGGTGGGATAATGAGACTGGTACACATACAAAATGGTTTAGGCAGGGGCTGAGGGTCTCAGGCAGAGCTGGGACACATCCCCTGGGCCCTTGGCAGGAGATGGTGGGGCTGGGGGTCCCAGGGAAGGCAGTCCCAGCCACTGAGGCCTGTGAGCACCTGCAAGATCTGCCCAAGGGCTCTACTTTAGACATTGACTGGAGAAGACAGAGTTTTGGGATGGACTTTCCCTCTGAGGGAGTGCTGGTGTTCTCAGGACATTGTTCTCTAGCATGTTTTCCCATGGGAAATAGCTCAGACATTTCTAAAAATGAGTAAAAAGAGAAAAACAATCCATGGATAAGCTTGAAACCACTTAGTTGAAGAGCACATCCTGCATCAGATTCAGGATGTGATCTCTGAGCCTCCCTAGCTCCAGAGATGGGGATTTTCCCATCCCATGGGAAACCAGAAAAACTGGATGAACAGAGACTTTCAAAAACAGTACCTCACATCTGCTTTCTACAAATTTTTTCAGATGGTCAAATGATCTCAAGGTGATCCACAGCTCCCAACGCCATCAGGAGGAATATGCCTTCTTTTTAAAACATGTCAGAGCCCATGCTCAGGCTGTGGCATGATTGTGGGTATCCAATGCCTTCTGCTAGTTCAGAGGTTAGGACTTCTGAACAGTACAGCTCTGGCCATTCCCATTTGTCCTGGCACTGGGTACAAGAGAGAAGAGCTCAGCCCCTCACACTCAATTTCCCTTCCTCAGGAAACTGTAGGAAGCAGTAAGGTCACTCCTCCTCAGCCTCCTCCTCTCCAAAGCAGACAAACTCAGAGTCCTCAGCCAGGTGTTTCAAACTCATTGAGAGACATCCACCTCTCCATAGAGAGCAGTAGGACCTCAGTACCAAAGTCTGGTGACCTACAGGTTCTCTAGAGGGAAAATAAGGATACTATTTGATACCACCTACAATAATTCTTTGGATAATATTAAGATACAGATCATTAAAATAATTTACAAAACAGCTATCAAACTCTGCCTTTTTTTTTTTTTTTGCAACTAGTGAGCACCACAACAATTAGATTGGTGACTGCTCTGGAAAATAACATACATATGAGTAATTCCTTTATGGAAATATCTTTAATATTATTTTTAAACAATATAAAAAAGTAAAAAATAGCTCACAATGTACCTTTTTTTAAGCATGCCCCATTTAATTTTAATGCCCCATCAACTCTTTTATTCTTACACACAAAATGACAAAATCAAGTTTTAAAACATTCATATTTCCAAATTGATTATAAAATGAAACCAGGGTCATGTGTAATTTTTTGGAGTTGGAAATACTGAAAATCAGTAATTACTATACTTGACAATTTAGCCAAAGCCTCTCACTCCAACCGCTGCTCAATTAGCCAATAATTATCAGCTTTGAGAAAACAGCCATGAAATAGATGAGGGTGGGGTTTTGGGGTTTGTTTTTGTGAGTGTGTGGGTAGGGGAGGTGTTTAAATATAAGACAGAACAAGTGTACCCAAATAAAGTTCAAGTAGGTAATCTTTTATTGAAACACAGATAAGTCTGTAGTTTGCTACTGAATTCTGTTTTCAACACAGTTTTCACATAAAGACAATGTACTTTATGTGTGTCAGTCCAGTGTAAGATTCGTATGTCTGACAGCAATCTGTTATTATATAAAAAATACTCAGTATTGAGCAGCATGATTCAGGAGTTAGTCAGCATTTTCCCAAGCACCAATTTCTTCAATATAAGAATGATTGAGATTAAATAAAGCTTTTAAATTAAAAACATGGGAATTCTGAGAGAAAATAACACCTATTTTGGTAACATGGGAGGCAAATCAGTCCCAAATAATATTGCACTGCAAAATATTATTTACTCTTTGTATTTGAAGACTAACTTAGAAAATCAGTCTGAAATGTATCCTTAGTTGAATATATGTAGACTGTAACACATCAGTAGAACTGGAGGGAAAAAAATAGACACCAAACACTCTGCTTTAGCAAAATCATCAAACCAGCCTAATTAATTACCACTGAACTGTATATCTATGTACATATACATGGACTCTGGAAATGGTGTGATGCACATTTATGTTCTAAATGACTGAAAAGTCTTTATTGGCTTCTGTTTGTCTGTCTTGTCTGCTTAAGTAGTAGACTCCACCACATAAATTATTATTACAGACATGGACTTAGCAATTCTGAATTATGGAATCAAGATAGAAAAAAGAGATTTCCTACAAGAAGGAAGACAAGTTATTAAATGAAATTAAAATAATATTTATTCATCAGTGTGGTCATATAAACTTCAGGTAAATTTTATGACATCAAAGACTGAAAATCAGAGGATTTCTGTTTGGAAACAGCATGGTACACATAAAATTGTAATTTTTCTTATGAGTAAATGGTTTAGAATATAATTCTGGGCATCATATTTTTTGACAGAAATGTTCAAAATATATTGAATGATACAGTATTAAATACAATTGATTAAATATATTTCAGTTATATTTACTCTGAAAGTGATCATGCTGAAAATGGAGGACATTGAAGCAAAGTGAGAAAGTTATTACACTAGTTTAAGGAAGAGAAAAAATTAAATGTTCAGAATGACCTTTTTTCTAGTTGATCTCTAGTCTGAGAGAGGCTGTCAGAGTACTTGGTATTTGCTCCTTCCCCTCTATTCACTACGGTAATCCATTGTTGAAAACGGCAAATTTCATGTAGAAAAATGCAATACTCTTTCTCCTACTCTCCACAGAAACCTTTGAATTTTATTCAAAAGGCATTCTACAGCCAAAAAGCACTCAGAGTCCAATTCTTCAGGAAAAAAAGTTACTAAGCAGCTTGATTAGACAACGCAAGTATCTGTTACGTTTATCTGGGTTTTCCATTATATCCTCTCTGAGAACACAGATTTAATTGCTCAATATCCTGCTGTCACCAATTTGTTCTAGGTTAAGTATTTTCTAGTAATACATATATTTCTTTTGCTAATAGATGCAAATGTCTTCAGGGAAACTGCTCCCTAGCTTTAATAAGGAGAGAGTTGAAAGTAAAATAATCAGTTTTAATAAAAGAATTCTGTTTTTTTTAATAAGAAATGTTCTAGTTCTTGAGAAACTTGTATCAAATTCAGTTGAATATACCAAAGATAACCAGCACATAAATTACCTTATATAGCTTCCTTTTCAATTTTCTTAGTATATGCTTTGAAATCTTCTGCTTTTTCAGTTCCTTTTACAATTTCTGCAGAAATTCTTCCATTTCCTGAAAACTGAAAAACCTTTTCACTTCAGTTTCTCAACTGTTTTGAGGGAAGGTGTAAGTCCAGCTAAAGAAGCTGCTGTCATTTGGGTACTAGGATGCCACTTGCATCTGCTCCCTTTTTGCAATATGCATGAACTCATTTTAGGTTACACATTAATAACCAGAACTCAAGGCATCTATTAATAAAACAACAGTTGTTACTAACCATCTAAATATAAAAGCCTTAGAGTGTAGTAGGATTTCTATTTTAAAAAACCACACAACATAACTCCCTGCAGTTTTCAGGACCAGCGCGTACCACTCTGGCCAGCCCATCCAAAACTGCTTCAGCCAGGCTGAGATGTGACTGCTCTGTTAAAGGGTGGGGTTTTTTGTTAACTCAGTAATGTATCAGCTGCTTACTTCAGAGATAAAGACCTAAAGAATCCACGGTGCATATTTTTAAATGCCTGAGGTCAGAACTGGCATTCACCAAACATTACATGTCCAGAGCTTTCACGAACTAAAGACGAAACACTAAAGTAGCTTTTTTCCCAAACACCAGGCACAGGTATTCTGGAAGAGCATCTGTCTTCCCACTGCACACAGGTACCATTGCAAACCTCCTGCTGCTTCATTACTTCAAAATATTCAAAACACTGAATTCCTGATTACAATTTATGCAAGCATACTACACTGGTGATGAACTATTGCAGCATTTTCATCTACAAAATGTATGCGTGAGCACCAAAGGATCAAGATGCACTGATTTGGAGGGATGAACCAAATTAGTTCCCTAAATTAGTCCTAGCAAATATGTACACACACAGTTGAATATCATGCTTAGTAAACTCACAGAAGCTTATAATTCTCTATCCAGATTCTCCTTCCTTGGCTAACAATTTGTAGAGTCTAAGAGCATCAAATCTTCAAAATTATAATTATTATTTGTTAATCACATTCTTGGCATTGAAACATTTTTGGCCTTAGATCAATGCTCCCAGCTGCAGCAGAATATTAAAAAAAATTCCTTTAGAAAAAGGTAAACCATGTACACAAGCAATCCAATCCTACCTTTCATTCGAACACTATCTCAAAAGTGCAAAAAAGTGTTCATGAGAAAAAACTAACAGCTGGAAAAACAACATTCATATTCCATTCATAGCCCCAGGAAAATAGTTCTAATTTAGATACTATTTTGTGACTTAAATTTTATTTCTCCTGTCTTTAATTCAGTTTCTTGGAAGCATTTTTGTGGAAGAAAATATGGAAGAAAATGATTTTATTATATTTAAGTATTGTAGCTTTAAATACAAAAAGTATTGGGTGAGTCTACTATACTGAAAATATAAAGTGAGAGTAGCATATAAATAAATTGAGATGTCTTTAACATGGAGAAAAAACATCAGTTTAGTCAATGCTTCTGTACAAGCTCAGCTTTAGAACCATATCCAGTTATTTGTTAATAAGCAAAACAAATATTTTCTGTTGGCATTATCAGGTGTTCGGAAAAACACACATAGTTTTAATCAGCAAATTTATAAAATTAAAAAAAAAATCTAATCATAAATTAAAACATACCCAGTCATAAATATTTATTTTGAAATGTTAATTTCCATTGGAATAAGGAAACAGTACAATATTTGTAGAGGCCTGTACCTCATAAGTACTAAATGTATGCATGTATTCTCCAAAAAATTAAGATAGATCAAAAGAATAGATCTGTCTTCTGAGAAGATGAGTGTGAGGGCAAGTGGATTGGTTCTGCCATGTAGCTTCAATATTTGTTCCCACAAAACCTATCAATGGTTAAGTCTAAAATCATCAAACTCAGCCAGGATAACAAACCCTAACATCACAAGTGGAAAATTAGAAGTGGGACTCATGTTATTATCAATGAAATTTTATTTTTCCTAAGACTACTAATTGAAAAATGAATAGGACACAATTAGTACTTTTTACCCGTCTTGCTATTCACTTAATTCTGAAGGCTACATAAAATGAAGTATTCACATGATCATTCTTGATTTTGTCTCCATCTTACATGAGTGTTTGGCTCTAATATATCGTGTAATAATACACTATAAAATAAATGAAAAATCACTCTAAAATGATAATGTATCCAAAGCAATGGAAATGTTCTGAAACATACTCATAACAGCACTAATATGTTTGATTAAGTGTTTGTTTCAGAAAGAAAGATGGTTGAAATAAATTATTAATAGTAACAGTCCCAGCCAGTCCCAGCACGCAATCAAGATCTTATTGCCAGAGTTGTTACAAAAAATGCATAGCACTTTAAAATCTTAACTAACTGAGAAAATATACTTTTTATAGTTGTCCACTCATGTAAAACCTTTACACAGAAATTACTGACTACTATGGTATTACTTGAACAAATCAGTTTCAGGAGTTTTTCTTTAGAAAGAATCACTTGGTCATCCACTATATTATTAAGTTTGCCTTCCACAGAACAATATGAAAATTAAATTATTAGTTTATGATTCTGGTTAACACCAGGATAATGATAAAATATTCAACTTCAAAACAGTCTTGTTTAGTTTGTTTTTAAAATTCAAGTTTTTTTACTATTAAAAAATCCCTTTAATAATTAGATAAGATGCTATAGAATGAATTGAATAAATCCAACTACCAAACTTTTTCTGGTCCAGATAATAAATTCTTTGTCAAGATATATATAATATACTTATTATTTCAGTATCAGGAAATTATTTCGCTGTCTTCTATCTTATGCATCAGAAGTGACCATGATCTTGTCACAGACTTAAAGAAATAAAAACAGTATTCTGCACAAACATGCCAACATAATATGAGCTTCAGTTTTACTGAATATGAGATTAAGTTTTACTCTTGATTTTGTGACTTAACTGCCTTAATATGTAATTCTAGCAGAGTTGAAAAAAAGCCCAACAAGCCTGAGTCCTTGTACTAAATTCTGCCTTTCCTATTCAATAACTCCAAAGACACTGGTACTTTTTAAACAGAATTAATACAGCAATAATTAGGCATTTTCATTTATCATGTTTTCAAGCACCACAGGGCTTGGGGGAAACAATTGCAGGGGCATCTTAACCCTTTCCTAGAATGTCAGGAATGTCAGCAGAGACTTACTTCAACAATGAAAAATCTTATGTTTGTATGGTCAATGACCAGAAATGAGTAGCCCTATATAAATATGGTTTCATTGTTACGTTTGAAAGGAGGAAGGAATTTAAGAAAAAGAGCACAAAATAATTTGAGCCAAACACTGGGATTTCTCCTCCATGTGTCCTCTGCAGAAGAGTATCTGAGCATATATAAATATTAAGGCTTCTCATGTGGTATTTTACAGTATTTCAGGCCAGATTTAATTAGAGTCTTGTATTATTAAAATGTAGCATGTATGAAGATGGATCATTAAATGCTATCACAAGCAAAGCACATCAGCTATGTGATGCTTCCTGAAGTGTGTGACTATTTACAAAAATGGGAAATATGACGTCAGTGACAATGCACACCTTTTCAGGTTCAAGTGCTATTCTGAAAACATAGTAACAAGTAACATAATCCATATTTTGGCTAAATATAGCATGTAATGTAACATATTTGGTCTTTTCTGCAGCATGAAATATTTAAAGGAACCTGGATAAATAGTGCTGTTGATGTGCAGAGAGCCATGAAATTTTCAATTGTACTGCATGGCCTACCAGGGTCCTTTTTCTGACACAGCACTTTTTATGACAGCACAGAAGCTGTCTAGAACAAAAGGTTTCCATTTTTAATTAAAAAAGAGGGGGAAAAAAACCACATGGTTCCCTTGGGTACCAAAGTTTTTTGGTTTTTTTTTTTTCATTTTATTTAATGGAAATATGAGAGATACAAACAAGAAAACAGATATGGCAGACTTTAAACCCTCTTATAAACTGAAAGATATCTGTTATATTATGTTATCAAAAGGAAGCATGAAAAACACTGAGGGCCACCTCTCTCCGCCTTCACAAGCAGTATCATAACAATGTTTACGACCTAACTGTTCTCTCCAGAAGATAAAGAGCTTTGGAATGGAAGCAGAGGAAATGTGTCATGGCTTCTGCATCCTGTTGTCTCTGCCCACCACTCAAAAAGATTTTCTCACTGTGTACTGGATCAAACACAAGACCAATTATTCTGACCTGTTGCCTGCACACCTCTTTTTATGATATTACTATGTCTAAAGGTGAACAAGACATCTGAGACTCCCTGTTCCCTTCCTCCAGCAAACAAGAGCTTTAAACTAACCTAGAGCTTGAATTTGTGCAGGAATAAGTAGGATGAGATTAGGAAAGTTGTGTGGTTTGGAGTGTTTTGTTTTTACTGTGGATAATTTTGCAATTCAAACAATACTCTGTGAGGCTCTTTCCCAAGTCTGTATGTCAAGCTTATTATTAAAACCATCCCCAAAATGAATAAGGGAGGAAAAAAGACGCAACGTTAATAGCCTGTCTCACAAGACTTAGTTTCAAGTGTGTTGAAGTGTGTTGGAGTGCAAGGCTTTCACTGCTTCAGGGATTCTTTCAGGACACTGCTCTCACAGACACTGGCCTGCCCTGAACTCCTTCAAGAATGTCACGTGAACTCTCTCAGAATCTTGCCCTCTTGTTAAAGTAGAAAGATATGTTAATAGTTCACATTTACATTCAAATTAGTGGTTAATAGTTCAAATTTACATTTTTACATTCTTAAAAAGCTTTTTAGACATTAGCGTACTCAGCCTGAAAGCAGTATTACACACACATTTTTCTCTATTTTACAGACTAGTGAACAAACATAAAACAGTTAAGCTTCTGACTTGTGCTACTTATTCTCTTTAGAAGTTGGGAGAGAAAATACAAGCAGTACTGGAGAGGGAACTCAGATACAAAGAAATGCCTCTGGTGCTGTGGTCTTTTCTTCTCTCTGTCCCTTTGGATTTTTACCTTTTTATGAACTCATCACTTGTGATTTCAGAGCCGCAGTTACTGTACCTTATCTATGAATAGTATTGTGAGGAAAGCTGTAACCTTGTAAAGTACAGACGATGTAAAGAAGGCCAAGAAATACCCAACTGTAACAGCTGAACTTGCAGAATTGAAATTCGTGACATCTTACAAAGTATTGTTATGTGAGAAAAAATTTCTCTAAAAAACATTCTATAGGCTACATTTACGTGAGGGTAGGTAAAAGTTTTTCTGATACAAAAGACAGCACCAGGACACGGGTTTAGTCCCCAAACACTCCGTGTTGCTATATTCTTTCTTATTTCTCTTTAACCTGCAAAATAGGGAACCTCAGGGTAAATAAAAAAATATCCCAGAGGAAAGACAGATTGTTTAATCTGCTACAAACATCCCCATAGTCCACAGGAGTAAGAGAGAGTGTCCTTGGAATTGTTGCTTGCCCAATCAAGTAAATTTTTCTGCTCTAGGGCAGGCAACTGTTCAGGTTCCTGCAAGGGCTTTTTCTCATTTTTTCCTCCATAAGGAGGGAGGACAAGAGGTATCCCCTGGTCACAGACATTTGCAAGCTGCACAAAAGATGTTATCATAAAATAACTATGTTCTAGCTTTTTTTTCTAATTCCCACTGCAAGTACCACTCTGAACATGTGCTTCATTCTTCACCCTTAAAATCAGCTGAGTTAGCAGCAAAATCAAAACAATTATCAGTTATCTCTACCTCTCTTCATGTATCCCAAGTTAGTTTTCCTCAAAAAGCATCCATACAATTCGACTTGTATTAAAAATTTGATTTTTTTTAAAGACTTTGACTGGGAGCAGTTAGCAAAAAAAACCTTTTGAAAATTGTTCGGAACCCTGCCTGTATCAGATATTTTTTCACCAGTTTCTTTTAAGGAATTTGTCGTCCCTTGACAAAACAAACAAATAAGTCCCAAAGCCGCAGTTTCTGTAAAAATTATCCTTATTACTTTAATTGGGGATAACGTCTACTGCAGTTTAATAGGATATTTTTGTTTGTTTGTTTAGAAGTAAGGATCTGGAAGATGAATAGATCTACAGACTCTGTATTTCATTTACAAACCTATTGTAATTTTTGAGGGCTATGTTTAAAAAACAATGATAAAATGTACCTACTAGTGCCATTGTATGAAGTAGTGCGTAACAGTTTCTCACTTGTAGAAATGAAAAATACTTATTTTTGCTAGAAGTGCCCATTACTATAAAAAACAGACCACAAATTGGACTGAAATTCCTCCCTCACTATAAATGACTTAGAGCCTGATTTCTGATTATACCTCTATTAAGTTCATAGTTGCAGGAATATCTGAAAAAGAATGTCTGGTAACGGTAGCACACCTAATCAATTATTCAAACTGTGAAAATGAAGACAGAGGGAAGCAAAAATCCTAATATTTTACCATTATATAAAACATGGAAGTCTAAATTCCACCAGAAAATTATAGCATAAAATACACAAACAATGACAGCAGAGTTTTTTTTCCAGACATTTTGGATTTTTTTTATTATTAAACTTCAGATGATGAATCACCTCTTCCCATGAAGATTTTGCAAGGAGAAAGAATACATGTAATTACTGTCAAATTCCTATGGAACTGAGAAGACTCACTTTATAGAACATTAAACATGCCTGCAAGGTTGACTAGTTAACAGTACAACTGTTAAAAAATACTTTGGCTAGACTTTAAATAATACTGAATTATAATTACAGCAGAGGTTTTGTTTTCTCTCAACATTATTTGCATTCCATTAAATTCAAAATTTCTTTTAAACAGATTCCCACCACAATTCATCTGTTTCCTCTTGCTGTTCACTTTTAATTTAAGGAAAATGGCAGCATTCTTTATTACATATTCTTCTTCGCACAGAAAATATAAATTCTTTTCTCTTAAGTATGTAAAATTCCACCCAGGAACATCAATTATGCCACAGATTTTTTGAACTGTTTGTTAAGTTTCTATTGTTGTATTTTTGGATGAAGACATTAGATCTCCTGGTTCTATACCTGTGATACACATCTGTAACGTTCATTCACCTTCCTTATTTCTGACAGCTGCCAAGGTTGATACTGCCAATTTCAGTTACAGATAACTGAAAGCTTTTGTAAATTAAGCAGCTTGTGCCTTTTTCAACCTATTTTCCTCTAACAAAGAACCCGGTCCCTTTTTTTCTGTGTCAATTACAGCCTTACCAAGCCTAGAGTATCCATTTGAAAAGGATAAACTGATTTTTGAACAAGAAGCTGCTTGTATAAAATTCCAAGCCTTGATGTTTTGGCATGGTGGCTGAGATAGCCTTTTATCTACAAATTATAAGAGACAGTATCTGCTTCTGCGTACACATCTGATGAGTGTGGAGGTGTACAGGTAACTGGACACTGGTTTGTCAATACCCAGCTCTTACACAAATATCTTTTTTGAGACTATGAGAAAGAGTGAATGAGACTGATCCAGGGTGTCTTGTGTTTATACATGTTTTTTTTTACTGTGCCATTCTCAGATACCAACACTGGCCAAAAATAAATTAATCCCAGAACTAGAAACTCTAGAAACATATCAGTGTAGTGCTGAGGTTTATACAGCTAGAGAGCCTGAACTAGACAGTGTCCTGAAGTAAGAGCTCTGTAGGGCCTCGTACCAAATGATTAGGAATTAGTTTTGTAATTTTTAACATGATATTTAATGGTGAATATGGCTGAAGGCTACAAGTCATCTTCTAAAGGAATCTGCTGTCTAGAAACTGGTGCTCAACAGCATTAAAATTCCTAAATGCATGAGACACTCAGAAAACAAGATATGGACTTAATTTCACCGGCATCTTTGGAAAACATCTTTATATCTTTATTCCCCACCTAAAATGGACAAACAAGTATATGG
Organism: Polioptila caerulea; assembly: GCA_013397295.1. NCBI lineage: Eukaryota > Metazoa > Chordata > Aves > Passeriformes > Certhiidae > Polioptila > Polioptila caerulea. The sequence continues at coordinate 186,061 of VYXF01010885.1, read as the reverse complement.
ATGAGGTAGAAAATGAGACAGTGAAACAAAAACTGCTTCCAAAATAGAAAGGGTTGCTAGGCTTTTCTTTCTTTTTTTAACTTAATTTATGAACAGATCAGCCCAGATTAACTGGAATGTATCCTATATGGCTTTTATATTTTACTTGCAAAAAGAAATTATGTTACTGGTGTTATATTTAAACCTCTGTATTGAGGAAGCACTACCATCTGCTATTGAAGTAATCATGCAAATGTTCATTCTATTATTCAGAAGTAGTTAAGGATAAATAAACAATTTTGGTGGGTTTTTTCCTGTTCTCTTGCATCCTGAAATAAATAAAAATACAGTTTTTTAACCTCAAAATAAATTTTAAAAAAATTAAATTTTTACAAATTGTCTTTTAATGCAAGCTCAGGTACTATTTGGGAGATATACAATAGAGGCAAATTTGAGCAACCCATAAGCATGCCCATAAGCAGAAGAAGCACAACGAAGACTAGATTACCAAAACGCAAAGAGGTTACAAGAGCCTCCTGGTGCCATTTGCAGATCAAATAATTCGAGTTCACAGAAAACAGATGACTTTCAAAAATATCAGACTTGAAGTTTTACAGCTGAAAAGTATCAGCGTCAAAATAATTTTAACTTACTTTTCTTACAAGCATAACACAGAGCAAATACTAATTTAATATAAAGATGGAGGATGGGAAGAAACTATCTCATTTGAAAGGAAAGGCCATACCTAGAACTCTGGTTTTGTCCTTAGATTCTCCCAATTAAGCTGCTTTAAACAGATGAAATTATATGTTTTGCATCCTAAGCAAGCTATCTAAGGAAGGCAGCCTGAAGAAAAAAAAAACCCTTTTTATGTGCCTTCAAATGCATCATATGAATCTCAGTTATTAAAAATAGTGATTCAGCTTCAAGATATAGAGTTTAAATTATTGCTTGGCAATATGTCGTGCAGTTCAGTGGAACTTGCCTGTAATAAATTTTAGCTGACATATCAACTTATTTACATAATAATAATAATAATTAAAATATCTAAGAGTTTGTACCTTGCTTTATTAGATGACTGGGAACCATTTCCCTCTCTTTATGGCTAGACAGCATACGGCATGGACCTCGAGGGGGAAAATCAGGCAATTTGGTCAAAAAATGCCTTTCTCAGGCTTTTTTGAAAGGCACCATTCAAAGTCTGGCAACAGGGCGGGAGTTGTTGGCTTCTAGATTACTGCCTCCATTAATTATATTGCCTGTGAAGCTCAAAACAAATAATCTTTTGCTGGAAATTATTAAAATACAAGTGTTAGCAGAGCATACGTGGGAGTTTTAAAGACTCCACAGTCATTTTTTCTCCCAGTTGATGCTCTTCTACTATGAATAATATCAGAAGAATTTTGCCTGTGAGAAAGGTTGTTTTCCTACCTAGTAGACACGAAAATAGACTGTTATAAATAATTGAAAAACTCCTTATTCTTAATCTGACAGGTATTAAATGCCAAACAATTAATAAAGTCAAATTAATAGGTATAATTTGCTGAAGTATCTATTTCTTTAAAATGAAATAAAATTTTTCGTTAAAAGGAATTATGGTCTTAAAAGATGTGCAGAACATTTTTATGAGTAAGGAAACACACTTTCAAATGGAAAAGTCACAACTTTAAATAAAAAATTCTACAGAAGCCTTAAACCAATCTTACACCTTGGTTTCAAAGTTCAGCATCCGTCAAAAAATCAGTTGATTAATCACTTTAATGTTATTATAACATACCTCTTACATCAAACAGCTGAGATTTTAAGAATAATAAAACAAGACCCAAAATCTTTAGAAACTGGTAGTCTGTTGAGTACCAATGACTGTTACATCAGAAGCCATGGAAAGCTATTCCACAAATGCCAAGTAGCCCCTCCAGTAGCCCTCTATATCCTAAATGTAGCTTTTGGCCTTTGCTCTGGTTCTCAGTTATCAGCAGGAAAAGAAGTTCATGAGTTCATTCTGTTGCTGCTTTCAGCATGAGACAGGTAAGAAGTTCCTGCTTAGCTATAGAAAAGAAAGTAATAGCTGAGACACTTGTTTGTTTTGAAAACTTCAGAGAAAATAAGGGCAGCATCTCTGTGTCCCTGATTCATGCCACACTGAGTGCATGCCCTGAGGCTGAACCTTCAGCCCTACCTCTCTCCAATGCTCTGCAAGCATAAGGTACATATTTCAGGTGCAGAACTCAGCAGTAATCCATTCACTTTCCTAAATCTACATCTTTTTCTATATGTGCACCTGTTTCCAAGCAACCCAACAAAACATAAGAAATAAAGTAAGGAAATTAAAAGAAGTCTTCCTCCAGAATATATTTTTTAAATGAACAGTAACCTTGTAATACAGAACATAGATAGGAATTTTCATTTGATTTTCAGTGCCTGTTAAGAACAGAACAAGGTAAGGAAAGAGTACATAGAGCTAGAAGAACCCAAAACAAAACAACATTTTTAAGATAATTTATCTAAATATGAGTTTCAAAAGAATAGGGCTAAATAAAACTCTTTGCCCATTTCATTTAATTAATTTGATTTTTTTTTTTTAACAAATGCATCTTTCTCTGATGAAAAATGCATTTCCCACAAAAATGCTAAACATTTTTGTCAAGGTCTTCATAACTAAAAAAAACCCTATTTTTTTTTTAAACAACAGTATTGGGAATTGTTAAGTGTCAGGTGCAAAACATAGGAAAAGCCTCTAAATACCTGGAAATATTAATCTGTTAGGAACTTTGTTCATGTTCTTTCTCCACAGTAGAAAATTTCTATTTGCAAAAATGAAGCAAGGATAAATTGGTTAAAAAGTCAAGGAACTGCATGAATTTATCAAATAAGGATACTAAAAATCAATATATCTGATAATGACTAGCTAAAACTGAAAAGAAGACAATTTTAAAACATCTGCAAAACTACCAGAAGCAACAAGAAAGTAATGAAGTAGGAGGATAACTGCATAAGGATGCACTATGGACTAGCTTATGACAAAAAATGTTATTTAAAGGAACAATTCAGAACATTTTAGGAGAAAAAGGAAGATTAATTATTGGTCTTGAAGGGATATCTGTTTTCTGATTGTATGCCTCTGACTTCAGAACAAAAGTTGCAACAGTTTTAATTGGATATTTTAAGCCCATAAAAGCTTCTAACACAGATTAATTTAGATTGCTTTTAGCTTAGGCGACATACCAATGACCCAAAGTCTAACCTAATTTAACCAGTGGTCAGGCCTTCTAAAACAACTTTATGCAGGGTGTGAATACTAATGTAATGATTATTTTTGCTAGTTTTGAATCTCAAAGAGACCTCTTTTTATATTTAAACTTTTATCATTCCACCATAATGATTGCTAATGATGCATTTAAGCTGCATTTTTGGTCAGAAATGTGACTTGCAGAAACAATAAATTCTTACTGAATAAATTTTCTTCTGTGTATATGATTCATATGCATCACCTTTCTGGGGCAAGTAAGATTTTACCACTTAACAAAATACAGTCAATGAAGGTAAGAATGAGGTAATGGCAGTATATGTTTTTTTTCCCAAGCTTCACAGTAAAACCAGTAAATCATTCCAAATGAACCTATAATTTTGTTATCTCGTATAACTACCCATCATTAATGAAGATAAAGTGAATTACACAGGTATCTGCAGATAATTATGTTGTATTAGCCAAAATTAACTTTTGAATTCAGGTATGAGATTCTATTCCTATTACGCACATTTAGTATCAACAATATACTGGAGTGGAAAAGTGCTTTGTCATTGTTTTAGCCATGTTTCAGAAAAAAAGTTTGTTAGAAGTAGAAATTGCAGGCAAAAAAACCCAAACAAAATCAATTTAATTATTTTCCAGGAAATACATTTGCAGTGTTTTGTTTCATAGCTTTGCCATGACAGTCCATCAAGCAGAGTCCTTTAGCAAACTTGAGTCCTTGAATTTATATGCAGTCAGTGAAGACTGGAAAGAGTCCTAGAGGATAATCTAATTACCTTTCAATATAAGGCAGCTGATTGGCAGTAAGAAATGAAAATAAGAGTCAAATCCCTCCAGGAATAAACTGCAAAGCCCTGATGTTTTATTAGAGTATCATAATAATCCCACAGGTAGGTGAAAGGGGAGTGCAAAAAAGAGACATTTATTAGACAGTACAAGGGAAGTTAAAATCTAATCTATTAACTTACCAAGTGATCATCAAGGACAAGTTTGATTTAAGAATCTGCTTTGTGATTTGTAAAAATGCCACATCACTACAGTTCTGTGCCCAAGAACCACTGTGGACTGTAACTCTGCTCCACAGAAAAGGCATCTACCATCCAGGTAGCGCTCCAATGGTACTCCTGCTATCTGGGATAAGGAATAATGAGGTTAGTTTTAAATGAAACTGTTCATTGGCAACCCAGGAACAGAAATAATTTGCATAGCCTTAATGGTCAGGGCACTGCACAAAACTTTCTGTTCCATAACAATCTGTCATGTATCTGTGAGAAAGATGCCCTAAAAATACTACACCTCCTTCTAATAAACAACTTCGATATCAAACTTGCCATGTAAAAGTGCAATGTAACATAAAGTAGTAATGTTAAAATGTTCATGTGGATATTAATTTACTAAAAAGTCTGATAAAACTGATTATTAATATGATGATGATAAAATAATTACATTGTTGCTAGATATTGCTACTCACGTGATTTGGTCTTATGTCCATAAACATATTGCTAATCAGCCATTACACTCCAATTCTTTAACTTAGCATATCAACCCTAATAAGCTGGGTTTTGTTTTCTTAGTGTATACTATGGAGTTCCAAATACAGATATGGTACTACCTAGAAAAGACAATATACTGAGTCAGAGTATTCATTTGCACATTCTTACCTTTCTTACAGGGCTGCTGGACGCCCAAATGGCTTTAGTGTGCACTAAGTGACATTTAAAAATGCTGGTGATATAATCATTACAATCAACAGCAGTTATACCTACCTGTGTTATTTAAGATCTGTAATTATTTGGTCAGGAATTTGAATTGCTATTTGATCACAAGTGCATCAGAGACATCCATTAACTTGCATTATGTAATGCTATTGAAAAATATTTGCCATTTTTTGGTGTGTTAACTTCCTTGAAAATCCCGCTTAATTCTCACCTGATCTCATCTCTTCAATCAAATTCTCATAAATGGCTAATACTCATTAAAATTTTTCTCATGGCAACTTATATTTACTTTAGGAATGTCCCTGTCCAAAGAACCTCCTGGAAATGTGGGGACTTGATGGTTAATAGTAACTCACACTGAGCTAAAGTTCAATTACCTTTCACCATACTTTTTTGTTTAGCAAAAGAATGACAAGTAACATTCTATGGTCACAAGCATTTGCTTCTGTTTTCCTGCAATCTCCAGCTATGCTGAGTGCCTCTTTCAATTGCAGCTCCCAGTTTTTGATGATCATTATATTTTAAAGAATTAATTAAATTGCTTGTTCTAGCAGTCCAGGTTTTGGATGCCTTAAGAAAAGCCTGTTATGCCTACTGCTGAGAAATAAGCTTAATTGTTACCTCAGAAGTATTCACCTTCATTCTAAGGAGTTAGATATTATCTATTCTGCAATGTTCTTTATACATAAAGGTACACAACTGACAGATGGCTGGGCAAATTATGAATATTTAAAAGCAAAATCTTTTAAAGAACATCTAAGTGTTTCCTAAATTGGTGCCATACGTAACCCTTTGACAAAGGAGAAAGTTATTTTACTCTCACCAAAAAATAAAACTGAAGGTTTTGACAAAAAAAAAATCATCTAGACGGACATATTAATTTAGAGAAGACTATCAGTGCCAGGGCTCAACTAAGGAAGTGTCTTAAAAGGGTTTGGAATTATATGGAAATAAAAGCAGTAAATAACTACTAATGTAACCTCAGTCTTATTTCTTGGACTAGTTTCTGGCTACATAATCACAGAACAGCAGTCAATTCTGCCCTAAATGATGAGGTGAAACAATAACCAGAAAATCCTTTTTTTGACTGGGTATCATAGCTGGCATAATGATTGTTCTTTAATCAACAGATAATATTACTAGATTAGGTGTTAATTATCTTAACTATCTTCTGTCTGCACAAGTACTGAGGAATAGCTACATTCAAGTTGTATTACAATAATTTTGCATTATACCACGTGGTTTTTAAAATATTAATTTTATCTTGTGCGTGTCATTATGGTAGAGAATAGCACAAGAAGAAACAGAATGGAAAGGTGCCAGGACGTGGAGATACAATGTACCTCCCCCAGTCAGGGACTAATTAATTCATGGAAGCAGAATGTCTATAAATATAAATATGCAGCAACTACATGAAACAGTTGATTTCCTTTAATGATGCTTCATATTACAAACTAATAGCAATCTGGAAAGCTGACTGGCTCATAGTAATGTCATATTAACAGCAAAGTCATTTCATATGAGACAAGGATCACATTTGTAGCAAAGCGTTTCATATGGAGCATACATTACAATACTCAGTATAAATTTGCAAGATGAAAAGGCTACCTGATCTGTAGAACAATGCTGACCATTAAAAAAACCAAAAACACAAAACCAAAATACTGTATGCAAACAATATAATAATAAAAGGCTTTGCTGCTATTTCTACTTCTCACAGATAAAAGAGGAAGACATTTACCCCAGGATATTTACCCAAAGTCCAAGTGAGACTTTAAGAGAAAAATGTCTTGAATTAAGGATCTCTGGTTCAGCCAATGCAATTACTCTTCCTTCAGCAATAGTTCACTGACAGTTTTTGAAGTAATTTGACTTTAATTTTATATTTCTAAAGTATTTTTAACACTTCACCAATTACTTTTCTTAACTGTCATTTGGTAAAATGAAATCTGGCGTTTTTGTTTAACACTAAAATAGCATATTTTCTCTGTCTGACCTTCTCTTTCATAAAGAACTAACTGTTCTGGAAACTAATTTATTTGTCTGGGGCATTCATACTTAGAAATTTGTACTGCTTGCCAAAGGTCAGCTCTGATCATCTCTCTTCACTCTGATGCTGCCCTCCTTCTCTGTAAATGTTATGCTTTATTCCCTGAATAAATCTTTCAGGCCATGTTTACTGCTGGTGTTTGTTTCAAGCAAACATCAATCTGACAACCATGATTAGAATTTTTCAAGAGCTTTGATTCCATCTTAGAGGAGCTGAAATTTAACTTAAAGCTCAGTAGACATGGTATAAGTAAGTCAGCTGATCTTCTTCCTACCAGAGAAAACTTTGCACATCTCCTAGATGCCATGATAGCCCTCTTCAGACTCTTTGCATAGAGAACAAAGGCTTTCTTTAAAGATAAACTGTTCATTTGAATCCATAAGTACACACAGATTCTATATGAAGAAATAGCAAACTCAAGGGGACTGACTGGTACATTTTCTTCTCTTGATATTACTCTAAGACAGCAGAATCTTTAAATGTAAGTACAAAACTATAAAGGGAATGAGTATTTGCTAGTAAAATAGCAAGAACCTTGAATATTCAGAATTATTTTAACACTTATATGCTTCATCATAGAGTACAGCAACAGTACTCAAGAAACTGCATTTCTGTATATTAGACTATTTGGACCATGCTTATGTGATCAGTCCAAGTGATTTCCAGCCACTATTTTGGCTACAAGCAAGTTTCTGCCTCAGATAAGCTCATAACAGTGTTTAGGGAGGGATGGACATTGGCAGTGAAAGAAATATTTAGATATTATGTGTTCAGTTGTGTCCAGCATTCTCTGCCCCACTTGTGTTATACTTCTCCTGATATTTTTAATTGCTTATTCAAAATAAACAAGAACAAATCCAAGAAATGTTGAGAGAGATATTTCCTCCCACTATTTTAGCCATATTTTGTTCTTCATATGAAAGGACTATTTTTGCATTTAAATCTAGGAATTTCTTAACCAAATACTCCACACATCTGATAAATCAAAAAATAAATTTCCTTTTCCTTATAAACGTAGACAGGACGATTTACTATCACCAGTTTATGAATTACTTGCCTTGTTATTTCTGCAGTTTTAGTTTCTTTTCCTTCCATAGTGAATTAAATATTTACAGAGACAGAAAAAAACATAGAGACTAGTAGTCCAGAAATTCAGCAGGACTGATGTAATGTAAAGACTATATTATTTGCATATGAACACAGAGCAATTTAGAATGGGAAGTCATCAACCACAAAGGTTCCTGTTATGCCAGAGCTTTGCCCTGGTTGTGCTGTTAGTGTGGATATGTGCATGTGGACTGACATAAAGTTTAGGAGTACCGGTATTTAACATACTCTTTCTGTATACACACTTATAATGTAGGCATAAAGGTACTGTGCTCATAATTACTCTTGTACATATCTGCAGAGTACACTATATGAAGTAGAATAATTTAGACATGAATTGTACAAACCTTATTTGTGACTTCATGAAAATACTATTAGTACAACAGCAGGCATGTTGCTATAACCTAGAAAAGTTCTTAGCTGTGTATGAGCAATCTCAGATGAGCCAAATATTTCACATTCATGTCTGTGTGTCATCTTAATGAACCCAAATATATTCTGAATGGGAAACATTTACCCAAGCACAGCAAATGTATTGTCTTCTTGAATATAGACTTTGCTCAATATACCTTCAGGAAACTCTGTACCAAACTCACCTATGCCTTAAAATTTGAGAAGTGAAATGAAGCTGCATGTATTATTTTCAGAATCAAGGAGACTACAAAACATAGAAAATTTGAAGCTTAATTAGATGAGCTTCAAACTCCCCGTTTGAGACTATTAAGAAAAAAGAAATAGCCACTTCCTGGAATGGAGAGATACTAAATTTGAATTATTCTGCTTAAATAGCTTTATAGCCTTCATCACCTTCATTTTGATTAGCAGAATATTCATTCTAATAAGATTTTAGTCTAGGAAAACAGATTCATGTTTTACTTTTTTTATAGGCCTGACCTTGTTTATAGTCCATGTTTTTTTTCAGTTTAACCTTGTTGTTCTGAATAGCTGTAAAACAAATGCTGTTCTTTTAACAGAAAAAGTGAGTTACTAATGTTAACACTATTTTCCTGTCAATGAAAAAACATTATTAACATCAATCTTGTCTCCTCAGAAAATCTTATTAAATAGTATTCTAACTTATACTGAGATAAATTGCTCCCTTTACTGTCTGAATCCTGAAATATTAATGAAGGACATAATACATAAGTAATTTTTTATCATAGTGAGTGATTGATACTACTGTGGTGTTCCAGCAGATCTTCTTACCAAAACAGTTAGCATCGCTCAGTACTGAATTTTTCAATCTATAATTCAGTGGAAAATGTCCATTTGGTTAGCCAGAAAGCAAAAATACAATAGAAGCACAGAGTAATGTCAGATCACAAACTGTCAGGGACAAGAATAACCACTACTGCCACCAAAGTAATTAGAGAAGATCATTTTCATCAGGTCTTTTGAACCCAGTAAAGAATTTACATTAATGCAACTTACTACGATGTAAAATAATATATACTGATATAATTGCAATTACAGACATATCATTTTTGTATTATAAAGGTGGCAAACCCAAGAGCTTCCTTAAATGATCCAATTATTCAAAGAGAGATGAGTGATTTGTCTTCAATATGTCAACACGGCACAAGCAAGAAGACAAAGGTCATCAAAGTACCAGCTTGTGTTGATACTTGTGTGGACTTTCTGCCTGTCTCATCAGCCACTACTCATGAGTGGCTAGCTACAGCTAGACTGATGAAAAATAGAGGTGCTGCAGGGGTGCCACCCAAGGATAAGGAAACTGAGGAAAATCTGACTGGGGTCAGATTTCCAAAGCAAACACCATTCTGTGAGGTATTTCTTGTACAAATCTCAAACTGTGCTAAATAATGATAAAAATAACACTGCTTGCTAATAATCAAAGCAGAGAAACTTTAGCAGTCTGAAAAGTCTATTCATAGCCTACAAAGCCCTTAAGGCTCGGATGGACCCTTGTTTGGAAGATTTAAGTGGAGTTTAAGCCATACTTGCTTGCCAAGGTACCTTCTCTGTCTCTGTTTTACCAGGGTCTCTGCTGAATCTCAGGCCTGGGTCATCCTTTCTGGGTAGCTCAGATTACACTGAAGAGGTGGGAGGATGGCTTCCCCATGACATGCCTCTCTGCACCTCAGAATGACAAAAACAAACACACCCATCCACTTAAATAACCAAACGTAAGCCTATCCATATGGCTCTCCCCAGATCCTTCTTTACCATGGTGTCCTTGCCAGGCAGTCCCAGTCCTAAGGCAATACTGCACCACTGCCCTCCCTGATAAAGGGGGTGCAAAGCAGAAGGGAAGAACAGTTTTCAGGAACTCCATTCTTCCTGCCACAATCACCTTTTTCTGGGCACCTTTCCTTACAGCAGCAATGGTGGGAAGCAGAAGCTGAAGCAAGACTTGTAGTCCTCTAACACATAAACAAAAGACATATAAACACAAAACCAAAAAAAGGACACATAAATAAAGAGCTTATTTCTGAAGTTATTTGCTCTCAGGGTCATAAACAACACAGAGAAAATGCTTCAGGCAGTGTCTAGACCTACTTGCAGGGATACACTGGAGACCCGATATTCTAATTCTCCAGGCAGGCTGCTAAAAAACACTCATGTCTTCAACTGAGTCTGCACATATAGGAATTTTTTCATGGATAAGTAGGCTGCTCAGAATGGATCAAGATGGCTCAGCATCTACTCAGGCTTCAGATCTGAGAAAAGCTTCTGTGCTCAGTAACAAACTTATATTCTGGGATCCTCACGGTGCTGTCTCTGCAGACTCAAGCTGAGGTTAGGCATGAAAATATCACAAGTGTTTTCCTAAAGGCCAGTCCCATTAATATGCTACTGCAGGCAATTGCCTGTTTTACTTACATCTTAAACTAGCCTGCTAGTAGTGGTCTAAACTCAGCACTCTTTTCTTAGCTAGTAGAGAAAAATCATTCTTTGAGTGCTGGAGCTTGCAATTCAATACCTGTTCGTTGCCAATATGCCATGTAGAATTTGGGTTGATTTTCCCAAGGAATCAGCATTTTGCTTGCAGTGAGCTTTCAGTGAAGGAGAAAACAGGATTTCTGACTGTGAACAAAACTCCGACCACTCATAAACATTCTTAAGACTCCTATGTCTCAGAAAAGAGCTACAAACAGATGGACATACATCCAGACATATTCAGTATCAGGTATTTATTTGCATGACACCACGCAGGCCACTGAACAAGGAAAATATTATTAGTCCTTATTCAAGTGCTTGAGTAGATACATATTCATCTCTATAATGAGACTGAAGATAATGGGAATACTTCTGCCATGGCAAATTGAAATGCACTGCTTTAAGTAATGTTTCTATTTTTTTAAACCACTACATTTCATCCTCTAACATAAAGAAACTATATGATGTTATACATTATTAGTTTATGTTCCTAAATTACACTTCATTAGCAGTTTCCTTCTTTAATTAAAAATGTATTTCACTGCTTTAGTTTAGTTCATTTTATGAATTTTCCTTTAGGTGAAGATGTAAATTAGATTTTACCTCCTCAAATTGTATAGGAAGACAGATTTCCAATTTAAAAACCTGCTAATTACAAACTATTAAATTCTAATATTTGAGCACTTAATTATAAAACACATTTGCTGATTCCCCTAAGAACCAAACTGAAACAAATTCATAAGTAGAACTTAATTGGAAATGTAATATGTTTAATAGAAAGACAAGAGATTAAATATGAAGTGGAGATGTGGCTGCTGCCACAGTTACATGATCATGAAAGAAAGTTTAGTGTTTTAAGCAAGAAAGAACTTAATCCTCTTGAGCCAAAAATCATCTAATGGTGAGCAGAGCCAGAGATAGCTTTTCACCTGGTAGTTCAACCAAACAATTCTGCTGAATCTAATAATGTTTTGCAAAAAAGGATGTGATGATTATGCTCATTGGTAGATAGTGATCATGGTGGACCAAGGCAGAACCCTTAAGTTCATGAATTAAATCTCCTTTAGGAGAGTAAGAACTATCTATGCTATTGCTAAAAATATTTATTTTAAGTATTCTTTCTAAATATTCTATATTCTAAATATAACCACCTTCACAGGTAAGCAGTTCGAAATTGATACAACCTGAGTATATCTTCTAAGACTGAAAATGAAAATATCTACATGGACCTGGGAATAAATTGGACATCTGTTGCCACCAAAAAAAAAAAAAAAAAAAA